>CM068373.1:230473563-230792864 GCA_034769895.1 Magicicada septendecula
TCTCAGAAGTGAATTCTTTGAAACACGAAAAAGAATATTATGCCTACACCATATCCAATAATCTTTTTGATATAAAATTGATCAACAACGTTTTTTGAGGTTACTTTCGTAAAGTAAACAAAATAAAAATGACCTGTTGAGAGATCGCGCGTTCATCAACGCTTGCTTTTTGATTGACAAAATTTATCATGTGAGAACCCTTACAACTAACATATAGCTTAATTCATAATAACAAATTCATATAATAAATTGAGACGTGGTGTAATCTTGAAATGTTTCTGTGTTTTGCGTCAGTACAGACCAATGTTGAAAAATGTACAGGTTATGGCGCTCAGATAAAAATTAATAATAATTGCACTGTTACCTTCTGGTTTCAATTATTTAATTAAAACCCATTAACCACTTTTGGTAATCGAATTATAGTGATTACCAGACACACGCACAAGAACAGAATAATGCGATCTTCTTCTGACTAAATAGATCGTGAATGATGACAATTAATTATTTTTTCTGCTCGTTATTTCCCGCACAAAATTAAATTAATACTGCACATAATCACTGTTGTTTTCTGTAGATTAACTTGAAGTAGTTGCTTCTTGGTGTTGAACTAGTTGTTTCGATGTAATATGTAGATGACGCTAATAGTTATTAGGAATGAAGAGATAGCGAGCGCATGTCTGTGCTATATGAAGTTTGGTAAGAGTCTGTTGAGAAAGTCGTTGCTTCCTCTTATATACCCCGTTCTTTGATCGGCGTTAGGTAAAAATGTTAATTACTAACTAATTTTCTGATTGGTTCTGGCAGGTGTGACGGTATGACGTATTATTATTTTGGCCGTTGATAACGGTTTTTTTAACCGTCGAACGCTGATGTGACAGATAGCTTTTGTTGTTGTTGTTATTCATAAACAAATCTCTGGTGCATATTTTGCGAATGATGCTAACATCTCTCCCGCACTAAATACAGTTGCGATTGGGTCGATATTATTATCAAATTAAAGATCATTTTTTCTTCTTTAATTTGATATCACTCGATATCGAATTACTTTCACTTTAGCCGACATTGTTATAAAATCAATGTTCGGGTACACCATTTTCACTGTCGTCTGCTTTTTCTGAATCGCCGATTTTACACTTTTGGTTAATATTGTTTGTGTTCACATATTTTATTATTCAAACGTTTATGTGGGAACACCATTAACTCTGTACTGACATTTTTACTGAACATTATGTGTACACCTAAACTCTATACACTGTAATGAATGATCCTAATTACTATGACAATTCGTTTTATTATTCTACTATTTAACACTTGAATTATGATTAAACCTATCGTTTTAATAATGTTTTTCGTTATGTCAGGGCATAACAATTGTTGTGTGTATTTTAATTCACACTTATGTTAACTCACAATAAACAATTCACTGACTAATGTTTAGTCTAGGCGTTGTTAAGACATATCGCTCATATTGGAATTTTGCCTTAACAACGTTCATTGGTTCTCAATTCAGTAATTAGTGGAGGTACCTTACTTGTATAAGATTCCCTCATATAAATAGTTTCTCTTTCTCACAAGTATATTTGATGTTGAAATACATCTTTGTTCTCACTATGTAGCCATTGCTAATTTTAGTTTTGGCATTCATAATTTACTAGTCATGGTCAAATTTATTATCAGCCGAATGCTAATTCTGATTTCACAGTATTTAAATGCTTATTAATTCATTTTTTTATTTACATATAACATTCGGTTTACATCAACTACTGACTTGATTGACAGCTGAATGTAAATTTACTCAGTCCATCAGTTTGTCTTAGTCTTAGTCCAGTTGTAGTGTCAAACAGTCCTTGGGTTACTGTTTCATGTGGCACTTCTGCTTCACTCTTCTTTCTTGATTTCTCCTTTCTTGGTTATTCTTAATACTATATAACCTATTTACATTGTTGCTTTGTCCTTATAAAATCTGATAACATAAATTTAGGTTAGGTAACATTTTGTTATGTTACAATATTCCCTTTGTCCGTTAATAATTTCTTTCAATTTGTGGTGTTGTTCATTCATGGTTTGTCTGATATTTCCACTAATGGTCTCAAATTTTTCATTTAGTTGTTTGACTAAACTTTCCTGAATACTGTCTCTTTTCTCATTGGTTTGCTTGTTTTGTTCCTTCAAAGTTTCGTTTTGTTTCTTTGAGGTTTCCTCCTGTTTCCTAAAGTTTTCATTTATTTTATTTAATCTTTCATTATGTTTCCTAAATTGTTCCTTAGTTTGTTTATTCTGTTCCTTAAATTGTTCTGCCATAAATTTCATCATGTCTTGCCAATTAGGTTCTTCTCTGGCTACCGCTTTGTCTGGTTGGTCCCCTTGGGCATCCTTTTCCACTATTTCCTTTTCCGTATCCATAATTACTTCAGTTTCTTCTTTATCGCCTGTCTGTTGGTCCATTTCACTGTCCGTGACTAATTCTATTTCTTGTTCCTGTCCACCTTCTTCAATCTTCTTTTCTTCTGCCCTTTTCTTCGATTTGCCTCGGGTATTATGCATTTCTTGTTTTCTCATAACTGCCAACGATAATTAGATTTTTTTGGTATATATTTTTATTAAATATCAAAATTCTTTTCTAATTACCGCCCTTTTACGTTGAGCGCCAAACTTGTAACGTCGCGGTTTTTCTAGAGGTAATAGCGAAAACTTTGTATGTGGCTTATTAGGTGTTCGTCTTATTTCATTAAGCTCCCAAGGTTGTTATGCGCCAATCTTGTAACATCTCGGTTTGAAATATTAAAGTTTCCGCCTCTCCGCAGTCGCCACTTATGAATTATAATAACTGACGTTTTTAAAAAATAAATAAAGGATTTTTTAATGTTACTCAATCTAAACAGAAATCGAGAGTTTGTGATTTGGGGTCTAGGAGAGAAGTTATTCAGCCTTATAAGGAAGAGAGAGTAAGTACCAATTATTTACACTTGGTTTAGACGATTTCTGATTTTTCCAATTGTTCGCTGTGATTTAAATCAGCTGATTGTGAGACAAGTTTCTACGCTTAGTTCAACCAGCCTACACTATAGCAAAATCTGATCCGATGTGTTGATCTCTTCTGTTTTTTTGCTGAAATCTATTACAACTACCCACTACAAAAATTATAACACACTTTATTATTCAATATCATTTTTCAATAATATTATTTACTTATATTATTGGTTTTTGTTTCCTGCCACCAAAATACAAGTATCACAATTAATCTTTCCTTACATAAAACATAATAACGACTTCATCGAGTAAACATGGAATTGTCTAAAGAAAGAAAAACATATATGGTTTTGTTTACCAAATTTTACACTATTTTCAAAACATCAATTAATATATAATTCTTAATAATTCCCCAGGGTTAAGGGTAAGTTCTTTTTGTTACGAGATGGTCAGAAATGGATAATTACTAAGCTTTACAAATACCGAAAAAATATTAAATAAATTTGTTTATTTTTCGTTTAGTATGTAGTTCCAGGAATGTCCGTAAGAGAGCAGCGTGCGTTTGTTTACTTTAAAAAACATGTGATTAAATTTGACTAGTTTCGTGTTCTAAACCAACATTAGGAATGCGTTTTCTTCGTTAACTATTAAACGAAATGTTTATATTACCTCTCTTCGTATGGTTCTTACAGGAATGAAGCTTTTTCTCTGGTGAGGTCCGTCTTGAGTTATAATTTCATTACCGTCTGGCTCATATTCGATTATCAACTTGAACTATGGCGAAACTAGGTTGAATCATCAGAAGGTTTTCTTTCACTTTTTTTAAAGAGTATAACCATTTAATTTTGATAAATAATGGATGATTATATAGTGGTCATGTTGCTTGTTAATTTTGTACTAATTTTCACTCCTCCAAAGTTCCAGAAAGGTTATTTTATTAGAATTGTAGTAGCATCATTTTGTAAACTCTATGGTTTTATTCCAAATTTTTTATATTAACAATACTTGTTATTCTCGTCACTCTTAGTAACCCATAATATTTTTATTATACAGGCAGTTTGTAATTATTATAAATTTATATTTTATTTACCGAAAAATAATTCTTTTCCATTCCGGTTTCTTTATCAATTTGGTTTACATAATAAGTTTTTGTTCATTTTCTTATGACCTTGTATATAAGTATTTGATAATTTTATTATCTTTAAATAAATTTATATATATTATTTATTTAGTCTCTCATAGTATTTCTACACTGCACTACTTCCTGTTGCCATTTCCCTCATAGTATTATTTTAATTTTTTATTATCCTTTTATATTTAAAATTTTTTATGTTTTTAAAACGAACCCTGGGTTATCTTATATTATAACACAAATATTTGAAAAAATATAACATTAACTTAGGTATAACAATTGGTTGTCCATACAATATAAATATTACAAAAAATAAATAAAATACAAAATCAGTTAGTAGTATTATAGTCTACTCTCATGGTTTTACAATTCCCAAACCCACAGTACAACTCTGCAATAAGTCACCTTCACTTCCACTTTTTACCTCAATGGGTACACTATAACTCACTTTGCACCGTATATCACTCGAATTGTTTATCATGTTTAGTGATATACTTTAATTTAGAGCTAGTTATAGGTTACCCATTTCTGACCTTTATGTTATCATGAGTTAATTTATTGGGACCGGGTTATGTACCGTTACATAAAGCCCCCCCACTAGAACAAATTTATTTTAGTTTAACTCGTTTATTAAAAATAAATTGTTGATTGGTTCAATTCTCCTAATAGTCTTGGCTTTATTTTTCATCATAGTGTTTCATTTCAAACTGGTTGTAAACTGACTGGTAATTCATACTGGTGGTAATTGCTGTTTTATTACTCTCTTGGAGGCAAATTCATCAATTATTTATTTCTCTGGGTAGTGGTACTTCCACATTTTATTTGAGAAGGACTGGTCACACTAATCATATTAAACTTGTTTTAACACTCATTTCTATTTACTTCTATAAATTCGCTTTATCAATTAAGCTTCGGTCTACTATCTTACTTCTATTTTCTTCATTTATACTTCTGGAATCTAATATCACTCTTTTCAGCTATTTTATAATTATTATCCCTTAAATATTCAATTTCCCTAACATTTTTCCCTATCTTGTGCGGTGGTAACAGTCGGGTGGCCACTCTGGGTCCTTTATTTCAGGTACTCCCTTTACTCGGATTACTGGGGTGTTCGGAATTAATTCTCTCCTTGATAATCTTCTTACCATCCGGCTCTCCCACTTTGCTGCTATGAAACTTTCACTAAGTACCAGTCTTCCGTCATAATTCGTTCCTTTTTAACTAATAAGTATTGTACCTCCTCTAACATAACATAGTTGCTCATTTTTAATCTCATTTCATTCCCTTTTACCTCTGGATTATTTACCAAATATTTGAATGTTATATTCCGTTTTGAGGATATGACTGATATTGTCTGATACACTTCAATCGTTGACACATTTAACTGGGATGTAAACTTAATTAACTCCCTCTGTTCGTTAATTGGAAGGTTGAATACATTAATTAATCCACCTGTAATCATCTCCCATTCTTCCCTTGTATTTATTATTTTCTTTCTACATGTTTTTCTTATTTTCTTGGTCTTCTTTTCCAGCTATTGATTATCCTCTTTGTTGTGGCTATTTTTATTTTCCGATGGCATTACACCTTGGTATTCCGTAATTTCTATTTCCTTCCTCCTCTCTTCTGTATTCAGACTTACTTTAATACCTTCTGAAGTGCTGTCTAATGTTTCCTCCAAACTCTTGAAACCTTCATCCATTTGCTTATTTGTCTCCTCCTTGTATGTATCTGCCTTTTGGCTAAGTGTGTTACTGATCATGTCAATCTTTGCATGAATTTGTTTTATATTTTTATTACTTTCTTCAAATTTTGCGTTCATATATTCCCTTTGTCCGTTAATAATTGCTTTCAATTTGTGGTGTTGTTCATTCATGGTTTGTCTGATATTTCGACTAATGGTCTCAAATTTTTCGTTTAGTTGTTTGACTAAACTTTCCTGAATACTGTCTCTTTTCTCATTGGTTTGCTTGTTTTGTTCCTTCAAAGTTTCGTTTTGTTTCTTTGAGGTTTCCTCCTGTTTCCTAAAGTTTTCATTTATTTTATTTAATCTTTCATTATGTTTCCTAAATTGTTCCTTAGTTTGTTTATTCTGTTCCTTAAATTGTTCTGCCATAAATTTCATCATGTCTTGCCAATTAGGTTCTTCTCTGGCTACCGCTTTGTCTGGTTGGTCCCCTTGGGCATCCTTTTCCACTATTTCCTTTTCCGTATCCATAACTACTTCAGTTTCTTCTTTATCGCCTGTCTGTTGGTCCATTTCACTGTCCGTGACTAATTCTATTTCTTGTTCTTGTCCACCTTCTTCAATCTCCTTTTCTTCTGTCCTCTTCTTCGATTTGCCTCGGGTATTATGCATTTCTTGTTTTCTCATAACTGCCAACGATAATTAGATTTTTTTGGTATATATTTTTATTAAATATCAAAATTCTTTTCTAATTACCGCCCTTTTACGTTGAGCGCCAAACTTGTAACGTCGCGGTTTTTCTAGAGGTAATAGCGAAAACTTTGTATGTGGCTTATTAGGTGTTCGTCTTATTTCATTAAGCTCCCAAGGTTGTTATGCGCCAATCTTGTAACGTCTCGGTTTGAGATATTAAAGTTTCCGTCTCTCCGCAGTCGCCACTTATGAATTATAATAACTGACGTTTTTAAAAAATAAATAAAGGATTTTTTAATGTTACTCAATCTAAACAGAAATCGAGAGTTTGTGATTTGGGGTCTAGGAGAGAAGTTGTTCAGCCTTATAAGGAAGAGAGAGTAAGTACCAATTATTTACACTTGGTTTAGACGATTTCTGATTTTTCCAATTGTTCGCTGTGATTTAAATCAGCTGATTGTGAGACAAGTTTCTACGCTTAGTTCAACCAGCCTACACTATAGCAAAATCTGATCCGATGTGTTGATCTCTTCTGTTTTTTTGCTGAAATCTATTACAACTACCCACTACAAAAATTATAACACACTTTATTATTCAATATCATTTTTCAATAATATTATTTACTTATATTATTGGTTTTTGTTTCCTGCCACCAAAATACAAGTATCACAATTAATCTTTCCTTACATAAAACATAATAACGACTTCATCGAGTAAACATGGAATTGTCTAAAGAAAGAAAAACATATATGGTTTTGTTTACCAAATTTTACACTATTTTCAAAACATCAATTAATATATAATTCTTAATAATTCCCCAGGGTTAAGGGTAAGTTCTTTTTGTTACGAGATGGTCAGAAATGGATAATTACTAAGCTTTACAAATACCGAAAAAATATTAAATAAATTTGTTTATTTTTCGTTTAGTATGTAGTTCCAGGAATGTCCGTAAGAGAGCAGCGTGCGTTTGTTTACTTTAAAAAACATGTGATTAAATTTGACTAGTTTCGTGTTCTAAACCAACATTAGGAATGCGTTTTCTTCGTTAACTATTAAACGAAATGTTTATATTACCTCTCTTCGTATGGTTCTTACAGGAATGAAGCTTTTTCTCTGGTGAGGTCCGTCTTGAGGTATAATTTCATTACCGTCTGGCTCATATTCGATTATCAACTTGAACTATGGCGAAACTACGTTGAATCATCAGAAGGTTTTCTTTCACTGTTTTTTAAAGAGTATAACCATTTAATTTTGATAAATAATGGATGATTATATAGTGGTCATGTTGCTTGTTAATTTTGTACTAATTTTCACTCCTCCAAAGTTCCAGAAAGGTTATTTTATTAGAATTGTAGTAGCATCATTTTGTCAACTCTATGGTTTTATTCCAAATTTTTTATATTAACAATACTTGTTATTCTCGTCACTCTTAGTAACCCATAATATTTTTATTATACAGGCAGTTTGTAATTACTATAAATTTATATTTTATTTACCGAAAAATAATTCTTTTCCATTCTGGTTTCTTTATCAATTTGGTTTACATAATAAGTTTTTGTTCATTTTCTTATGACCTTGTATATAAGTATTTGATAATTTTATTATCTTTAAATAAATTTATATATATTATTTATTTAGTCTCTCATAGTATTTCTACACTGCACTACTTCCTGTTGCCATTTCCCTCATAGTATTATTTTAATTTTTTATTATCCTTTTATATTTAAAATTTTTTGTTTTTAAAACGAACCCTGGGTTATCTTATATTATAACACAAATATTTGAAAAAATATAACATTAACTTAGGTATAACAATTGGTTGTCCATACAATATAAATATTACAAAAAATAAATAAAATACAAAATCAGTTAGTAGTATTATAGTCTACTCTCATGGTTTTACAATTCCCAAACCCACAGTACAACTCTGCAATAAGTCACCTTCACTTCCACTTTTTACCTCAATGGGTACACTATAACTCACTTTGCACCGTATATCACTCGAATTGTTTATCATGTTTAGTGATATACTTTAATTTAGAGCTAGTTATAGGTTACCCATTTCTGACCTTTATGTTATCATGAGTTAATTTATTGGGACCGGGTTATGTACCGTTACATAAAGCCCCCCCACTAGAACAAATTTATTTTAGTTTAACTCGTTCATTAAAAATAAATTGTTGATTGGTTCAATTCTCCTAATAGTCTTGGCTTTATTTTTCATCATAGTGTTTCATTTCAAACTGGTTGTAAACTGACTGGTAATTCATACTGGTGGTAATTGCTGTTTTATTACTCTACTCTCTCTCTCTTGGAGGCAAATTCATAAATTATTTATTTCTCTGGGTAGTGGTACTTCCACATTTTATTTGAGAAGGACTGTTCACACTAATCATATTAAACTTGTTTTAACACTCATTTCTATTTACTTCTATAAATTCGCTTTATCAATTAAGCTTCGGTCTACTATCTTACTTCTATTTTCTTCATTTATACTTCTGGAATCTAATATCACTCTTTTCAGCTATTTTATAATTATTATCCCTTAAATATTCAATTTCCCTAACATTTTTCCCTATCTTGTGCGGTGGTAACAGTCGGGTGGCCACTCTGGGTCCATTACTCCGCTGTCCATCCTTACACCTTCTGAGACCAGGGGAACATCATCCCTGCTCATAAAAATTATTGCCGGAACATTTCTACGGTCAATACATAAAAATAAAAAACTTATAAGTAGTAGTCAATTAGCGACTAGTACTAAACACTTTTGGGATTCTTCATACTGTAGCTGTTTGTATTTATTTATATATTTCTTCTTCTTCTTGATTCCATCTTCTTTTCCATTAACTAATAGCATATAACATTATTGATAGGCTTTATGTTAAAACTCTTTTGACTTTACTTCTTGTGACATATTTCTCCGTATCATTTCTTCTTATATAATCTTCAATTCGGAGAAATTCTAATTATTGTATTAATTATCATCCTCCTTCAGTTTCATTGGAGTCATTAAATTATTCTTTATTCTTCTTATCTGAGCACATTACCATCAATTGTTTTTGTTCATTTAATTTTTCTTCTGTTTGTTACCATTAAAATTATTACTTTTTCCTATTATTTCATTTTAAATCAATTCTTTATAACCTTATTCACTAATCTGTTATTATTTTTTATTAAATTATATGGTTTCAAAATAACTTGAGTAAGATGTCCTTACATGCTTTCAGAATTTTGGGGTTTTAGTCTCTTCACTTTAAATTATATGTTTTATTCTTCGATTGTTTAAATTAGCAGCCATCTTTACTATTTCTTTTATGAATTTGCTAACACCTGGTTGTTTAAGACCTGAAGATGTCAGTAATGACGAAAAGCTTAGTCGAACAATAAAAAATTATAGCAGTTAGCAAATTCATAAAAGAAATATTAAATTATATGGTTTCGAAATAATTTGAGTAAGATGTCCTTACATGCTTTTAGAATTTTGGGGTTTTTTTATTTACAATGGGTTGCTTGGTCCTGTATCCATAAAATCCGTCCCTTTTTTCTGGTTTGTTTGGAGTCTGTTTAACCGTGGTCCATTATTTCAGGTACTCCCTTTACTCGGATTACTGGGGTGTTCGGAATTAATTCTCTCCTTGATAATCTTCTTACCATCCGGCTCTCCCACTTTGCTGCTATGAAACTTTCACTTAAGTACCGGTCTTCCGTCATAATTCGTTCCTTTTTAACTAATAAGTATTGTACCTCCTCTAACATAACATAGTTGCTCATTTTTAATCTCATTGCATTCCCTTTTACCTCTGGATTATTTACCAAATATTTGAATGTTATATTCCGTTTTGAGGATATGACTGATATTGTCTGATACACTTCAATCGTTGACACATTTAACTGGGATGTAAACTTAATTAACTCCCTCTGTTCGTTAATTGGAAGGTTGAATACATTAATTAATCCACCTGTAATCATCTCCCATTCTTCCCTTGTATTTATTATTTTCTTTCTACATGTTTTTCTTATTTTCTTGGTCTTCTTTTCCAGGTATTGATTATCTTCTTTGTTGTGGCTATTTTTATTTTCCGATGGCATTACACCTTGGTATTCCGTAATTTCTATTTCCTTCCTCCTCTCTTCTGTATTCAGACTTACTTTAATACCTTCTGAAGTGCTGTCTAATGTTTCCTCCAAACTCTTGAAACCTTCATCCATTTGCTTATTTGTCTCCTCCTTGTATGTATCTGCCTTTTGGCTAAGTGTGTTACTGATCATGTCAATCTTTGCATGAATTTGTTTTATATTTTTATTACTTTCTTCAAATTTTGCGTTCATATATTCCCTTTGTCCGTTAATAATTTCTTTCAATTTGTGGTGTTGTTCATTCATGGTTTGTCTGATATTTCGACTAATGGTCTAAAATTTTTCTTTTAGTTGTTTGACTAAACTTTCCTGAATACTGTCTCTTTTCTCATTGGTTTGCTTGTTTTGTTCCTTCAAAGTTTCGTTTTGTTTCTTTGAGGTTTCCTCCTGTTTCCTAAAGTTTTCATTTATTTTATTTAATCTTTCATTATGTTTCCTAAATTGTTCCTTAGTTTGTTTATTCTGTTCCTTAAATTGTTCTGCCATAAATTTCATCATGTCTTGCCAATTAGGTTCTTCTCTGGCTACCGCTTTGTCTGGTTGGTCCCCTTGGGCATCCTTTTCCACTATTTCCTTTTCCGTATCCATAACTACTTCGGTTTCTTCTTTATCGCCTGTCTGTTGGTCCATTTCACTGTCCGTGACTAATTCTATTTCTTGTTCTTGTCCACCTTCTTCAATCTCCTTTTCTTCTGCCCTCTTCTTCGATTTGCCTCGGGTATTATGCATTTCTTGTTTTCTCATAACTGCCAACGATAATTAGATTTTTTTGGTATATATTTTTATTAAATATCAAAATTCTTTTCTAATTACCGCCCTTTTACATTGAGCGCCAAACTTGTAACGTCGCGGTTTTTCTAGAGGTAATAGCGAAAACTTTGTATGTGGCTTATTAGGTGTTCGTCTTATTTCATTAAGCTCCCAAGGTTGTTATGCGCCAATCTTGTAACGTCTTGGTTTGAGATATTAAAGTTTCCGCCTCTCCGCAGTCGCCACTTATGAATTATAATAACTGACGTTTTTAAAAAATAAATAAAGGATTTTTTAATGTTACTCAATCTAAACAGAAATCGAGAGAGTTTGTGATTTGGGGTCTAGGAGAGAAGTTGTTCAGCCTTATAAGGAAGAGAGAGTAAGTACCAATTATTTACACTTGGTTTAGACGATTTCTGATTTTTCCAATTGTTCGCTGTGAATTAAATCAGCTGATTGTGAGACAAGTTTCTACGCTTAGTTCAACCAGCCTACACTATAGCAAAATCTGATCCGATGTGTTGATCTCTTCTGTTTTTTTGCTGAAATCTATTACAACTACCCACTACAAAAATTATAACACACTTTATTATTCAATATCATTTTTCAATAATATTATTTACTTATATTATTGGTTTTTGTTTCCTGCCACCAAAATACAAGTATCACAATTAATCTTTCCTTACATAAAACATAATAACGACTTCATCGAGTAAACATGGAATTGTCTAAAGAAAGAAAAACATATATGGTTTTGTTTACCAAATTTTACACTATTTTCAAAACATCAATTAATATATAATTCTTAATAATTCCCCAGGGTTAAGGGTAAGTTCTTTTTGTTACGAGATGTTCAGAAATGGATAATTACTAAGCTTTACAAATACCAAAAAAATATTAAATAAATTTGTTTATTTTTCGTTTAGTATGTAGTTCCAGGAATGTCCGTAAGAGAGCAGCGTGCGTTTGTTTACTTTAAAAAACATGTGATTAAATTTGACTAGTTTCGTGTTCTAAACCAACATTAGGAATGCGTTTTCTTCGTTAACTATTAAACGAAATGTTTATATTACCTCTCTTCGTATGGTTCTTACAGGAATGAAGCTTTTTCTCTGGTGAGGTCCGTCTTGAGGTATAATTTCATTACCGTCTGGCTCATATTCGATTATCAACTTGAACTATGGCGAAACTAGGTTGAATCATCAGAAGGTTTTCTTTCACTGTTTTTTAAAGAGTATAACCATTTAATTTTGATAAATAATGGATGATTATATAGTGGTCATGTTGCTTGTTAATTTTGTACTAATTTTCACTCCTCCAAAGTTCCAGAAAGGTTATTTTATTAGAATTGTAGTAGCATCATTTTGTCAACTCTATGGTTTTATTCCAAATTTTTTATATTAACAATACTTGTTATTCTCGTCACTCTTAGTAACCCATAATATTTTTATTATACAGGCAGTTTGTAATTATTATAAATTTATATTTTATTTACCGAAAAATAATTCTTTTCCATTCCGGTTTCTTTATCAATTTGGTTTACATAATAAGTTTTTGTTCATTTTCTTATGACCTTGTATATAAGTATTTGATAATTTTATTATCTTTAAATAAATTTATATATATTATTTATTTAGTCTCTCATAGTATTTCTACACTGCACTACTTCCTGTTGCCATTTCCCTCATAGTATTATTTTAATTTTTTATTATCCTTTTATATTTAAAATTTTGTATGTTTTTAAAACGAACCCTGGGTTATCTTATATTATAACACAAATTTTTGAAAAAATATAACATTAACTTAGGTATAACAATTGGTTGTCCATACAATATAAATATTACAAAAAATAAATAAAATACAAAATCAGTTAGTAGTATTATAGTCTACTCTCATGGTTTTACAATTCCCAAACCCACAGTACAACTCTGCAATAAGTCACCTTCACTTCCACTTTTTACCTCAATGGGTACACTATAACTCACTTTGCACCGTATATCACTCGAATTGTTTATCATGTTTAGTGATATACTTTAATTTAGAGCTAGTTATAGGTTACCCATTTCTGACCTTTATGTTATCATGAGTTAATTTATTGGGACCGGGTTATGTACCGTTACATAAAGCCCCCCACTAGAACAAATTTATTTTAGTTTAACTCGTTTATTAAAAATAAATTGTTGATTGGTTCAATTCTCCTAATAGTCTTGGCTTTATTTTTCATCATAGTGTTTCATTTCAAACTGGTTGTAAACTGACTGGTAATTCATACTGGTGGTAATTGCTGTTTTATTACTCTCTTGGAGGCAAATTCATCAATTATTTATTTCTCTGGGTAGTGGTACTTCCACATTTTATTTGAGAAGGACTGGTCACACTAATCATATTAAACTTGTTTTAACACTCATTTCTATTTACTTCTATAAATTCGCTTTATCAATTAAGCTTCGGTCTACTATCTTACTTCTATTTTCTTCATTTATACTTCTGGAATCTAATATCACTCTTTTCAGCTATTTTATAATTATTATCCCTTAAATATTCAATTTCCCTAACATTTTTCCCTATCTTGTGCGGTGGTAACAGTCGGGTGGCCACTCTGGGTCCATTACTCCGCTGTCCATCCTTACACCTTCTGAGACCAGGGGAACATCATCCCTGCTCATAAAAATTATTGCCGGAACATTTCTACGGTCAATACATAAAAATACAAAACTTATAAATAGTAGTCAATTAGCGACTAGTACTAAACACTTTTGGGATTCTTCATACTGTAGCTGGTTTGTATTTATTTATATATTTCTTCTTCTTCTTGATTCCTTCTTCTTTTCCATTAACTAATAGCATATAACATTATTGATAGGCTTTATGTTAAAACTCTTTTGACTTTACTTCTTGTGACATATTTCTCCGTATCATTTCTTCTTATATAATCTTCAATTCCGAGAAATTCTAATTATTGTATTAATTATCATCCTCCTTCAGTTTCATTGGAGTCATTAAATTATTCTTTATTCTTCTTATCTGAGCACATTACCATCAATTGTTTTTGTTCATTTAATTTTTCTTCTGTTTGTTACCATTAAAATTATTACTTTTTCCTATTATTTCATTTTAAATCAATTCTTTATAACCTTATTCACTAATCTGTTATTATTTTTTATTAAATTATATGGTTTCAAAATAACTTGGGTAAGATGTCCTTACATGCTTTTAGAATTTTGGGGTTTTAGTCTCTTCACTTTAAATTATATGGTTTCGAAATAATTTGAGTAAGATGTCCTTACATGCTTTTAGAATTTTGGGGTTTTTTTATTTACAATGGGTTGCTTGGTCCTGTATCCATAAAATCCGTCCCTTTTTTCTGGTTTGTTTGGAGTCTGTTTAACCGTGGTCCATTATTTCAGGTACTCCCTTTACTCGGATTACTGGGGTGTTCGGAATTAATTCTCTCCTTGATAATCTTCTTACCATCCGGCTCTCCCACTTTGCTGCTATGAAACTTTCACTTAAGTACCGGTCTTCCGTCATAATTCGTTCCTTTTTAACTAATAAGTATTGTACCTCCTCTAACATAACATAGTTGCTCATTTTTAATCTCATTGCATTCCCTTTTACCTCTGGATTATTTACCAAATATTTGAATGTTATATTCCGTTTTGAGGATATGACTGATATTGTCTGATACACTTCAATCGTTGACACATTTAACTGGGATGTAAACTTAATTAACTCCCTCTGTTCGTTAATTGGAAGGTTGAATACATTAATTAATCCACCTGTAATCATCTCCCATTCTTCCCTTGTATTTATTATTTTCTTTCTACATGTTTTTCTTATTTTCTTGGTCTTCTTTTCCAGGTATTGATTATCTTCTTTGTTGTGGCTATTTTTATTTTCCGATGGCATTACACCTTGGTATTCCGTAATTTCTATTTCCTTCCTCCTCTCTTCTGTATTCAGACTTACTTTAATACCTTCTGAAGTGCTGTCTAATGTTTCCTCCAAACTCTTGAAACCTTCATCCATTTGCTTATTTGTCTCCTCCTTGTATGTATCTGCCTTTTGGCTAAGTGTGTTACTGATCATGTCAATCTTTGCATGAATTTGTTTTATATTTTTATTACTTTCTTCAAATTTTGCGTTCATATATTCCCTTTGTCCGTTAATAATTTCTTTCAATTTGTGGTGTTGTTCATTCATGGTTTGTCTGATATTTCGACTAATGGTCTAAAATTTTTCTTTTAGTTGTTTGACTAAACTTTCCTGAATACTGTCTCTTTTCTCATTGGTTTGCTTGTTTTGTTCCTTCAAAGTTTCGTTTTGTTTCTTTGAGGTTTCCTCCTGTTTCCTAAAGTTTTCATTTATTTTATTTAATCTTTCATTATGTTTCCTAAATTGTTCCTTAGTTTGTTTATTCTGTTCCTTAAATTGTTCTGCCATAAATTTCATCATGTCTTGCCAATTAGGTTCTTCTCTGGCTACCGCTTTGTCTGGTTGGTCCCCTTGGGCATCCTTTTCCACTATTTCCTTTTCCGTATCCATAACTACTTCGGTTTCTTCTTTATCGCCTGTCTGTTGGTCCATTTCACTGTCCGTGACTAATTCTATTTCTTGTTCTTGTCCACCTTCTTCAATCTCCTTTTCTTCTGCCCTCTTCTTCGATTTGCCTCGGGTATTATGCATTTCTTGTTTTCTCATAACTGCCAACGATAATTAGATTTTTTTGGTATATATTTTTATTAAATATCAAAATTCTTTTCTAATTACCGCCCTTTTACATTGAGCGCCAAACTTGTAACGTCGCGGTTTTTCTAGAGGTAATAGCGAAAACTTTGTATGTGGCTTATTAGGTGTTCGTCTTATTTCATTAAGCTCCCAAGGTTGTTATGCGCCAATCTTGTAACGTCTTGGTTTGAGATATTAAAGTTTCCGCCTCTCCGCAGTCGCCACTTATGAATTATAATAACTGACGTTTTTAAAAAATAAATAAAGGATTTTTTAATGTTACTCAATCTAAACAGAAATCGAGAGAGTTTGTGATTTGGGGTCTAGGAGAGAAGTTGTTCAGCCTTATAAGGAAGAGAGAGTAAGTACCAATTATTTACACTTGGTTTAGACGATTTCTGATTTTTCCAATTGTTCGCTGTGAATTAAATCAGCTGATTGTGAGACAAGTTTCTACGCTTAGTTCAACCAGCCTACACTATAGCAAAATCTGATCCGATGTGTTGATCTCTTCTGTTTTTTTGCTGAAATCTATTACAACTACCCACTACAAAAATTATAACACACTTTATTATTCAATATCATTTTTCAATAATATTATTTACTTATATTATTGGTTTTTGTTTCCTGCCACCAAAATACAAGTATCACAATTAATCTTTCCTTACATAAAACATAATAACGACTTCATCGAGTAAACATGGAATTGTCTAAAGAAAGAAAAACATATATGGTTTTGTTTACCAAATTTTACACTATTTTCAAAACATCAATTAATATATAATTCTTAATAATTCCCCAGGGTTAAGGGTAAGTTCTTTTTGTTACGAGATGTTCAGAAATGGATAATTACTAAGCTTTACAAATACCAAAAAAATATTAAATAAATTTGTTTATTTTTCGTTTAGTATGTAGTTCCAGGAATGTCCGTAAGAGAGCAGCGTGCGTTTGTTTACTTTAAAAAACATGTGATTAAATTTGACTAGTTTCGTGTTCTAAACCAACATTAGGAATGCGTTTTCTTCGTTAACTATTAAACGAAATGTTTATATTACCTCTCTTCGTATGGTTCTTACAGGAATGAAGCTTTTTCTCTGGTGAGGTCCGTCTTGAGGTATAATTTCATTACCGTCTGGCTCATATTCGATTATCAACTTGAACTATGGCGAAACTAGGTTGAATCATCAGAAGGTTTTCTTTCACTGTTTTTTAAAGAGTATAACCATTTAATTTTGATAAATAATGGATGATTATATAGTGGTCATGTTGCTTGTTAATTTTGTACTAATTTTCACTCCTCCAAAGTTCCAGAAAGGTTATTTTATTAGAATTGTAGTAGCATCATTTTGTCAACTCTATGGTTTTATTCCAAATTTTTTATATTAACAATACTTGTTATTCTCGTCACTCTTAGTAACCCATAATATTTTTATTATACAGGCAGTTTGTAATTATTATAAATTTATATTTTATTTACCGAAAAATAATTCTTTTCCATTCCGGTTTCTTTATCAATTTGGTTTACATAATAAGTTTTTGTTCATTTTCTTATGACCTTGTATATAAGTATTTGATAATTTTATTATCTTTAAATAAATTTATATATATTATTTATTTAGTCTCTCATAGTATTTCTACACTGCACTACTTCCTGTTGCCATTTCCCTCATAGTATTATTTTAATTTTTTATTATCCTTTTATATTTAAAATTTTGTATGTTTTTAAAACGAACCCTGGGTTATCTTATATTATAACACAAATTTTTGAAAAAATATAACATTAACTTAGGTATAACAATTGGTTGTCCATACAATATAAATATTACAAAAAATAAATAAAATACAAAATCAGTTAGTAGTATTATAGTCTACTCTCATGGTTTTACAATTCCCAAACCCACAGTACAACTCTGCAATAAGTCACCTTCACTTCCACTTTTTACCTCAATGGGTACACTATAACTCACTTTGCACCGTATATCACTCGAATTGTTTATCATGTTTAGTGATATACTTTAATTTAGAGCTAGTTATAGGTTACCCATTTCTGACCTTTATGTTATCATGAGTTAATTTATTGGGACCGGGTTATGTACCGTTACATAAAGCCCCCCACTAGAACAAATTTATTTTAGTTTAACTCGTTTATTAAAAATAAATTGTTGATTGGTTCAATTCTCCTAATAGTCTTGGCTTTATTTTTCATCATAGTGTTTCATTTCAAACTGGTTGTAAACTGACTGGTAATTCATACTGGTGGTAATTGCTGTTTTATTACTCTCTTGGAGGCAAATTCATCAATTATTTATTTCTCTGGGTAGTGGTACTTCCACATTTTATTTGAGAAGGACTGGTCACACTAATCATATTAAACTTGTTTTAACACTCATTTCTATTTACTTCTATAAATTCGCTTTATCAATTAAGCTTCGGTCTACTATCTTACTTCTATTTTCTTCATTTATACTTCTGGAATCTAATATCACTCTTTTCAGCTATTTTATAATTATTATCCCTTAAATATTCAATTTCCCTAACATTTTTCCCTATCTTGTGCGGTGGTAACAGTCGGGTGGCCACTCTGGGTCCATTACTCCGCTGTCCATCCTTACACCTTCTGAGACCAGGGGAACATCATCCCTGCTCATAAAAATTATTGCCGGAACATTTCTACGGTCAATACATAAAAATACAAAACTTATAAATAGTAGTCAATTAGCGACTAGTACTAAACACTTTTGGGATTCTTCATACTGTAGCTGGTTTGTATTTATTTATATATTTCTTCTTCTTCTTGATTCCTTCTTCTTTTCCATTAACTAATAGCATATAACATTATTGATAGGCTTTATGTTAAAACTCTTTTGACTTTACTTCTTGTGACATATTTCTCCGTATCATTTCTTCTTATATAATCTTCAATTCCGAGAAATTCTAATTATTGTATTAATTATCATCCTCCTTCAGTTTCATTGGAGTCATTAAATTATTCTTTATTCTTCTTATCTGAGCACATTACCATCAATTGTTTTTGTTCATTTAATTTTTCTTCTGTTTGTTACCATTAAAATTATTACTTTTTCCTATTATTTCATTTTAAATCAATTCTTTATAACCTTATTCACTAATCTGTTATTATTTTTTATTAAATTATATGGTTTCAAAATAACTTGGGTAAGATGTCCTTACATGCTTTTAGAATTTTGGGGTTTTAGTCTCTTCACTTTAAATTATATGGTTTCGAAATAATTTGAGTAAGATGTCCTTACATGCTTTTAGAATTTTGGGTTTTTTTTATTTACAATGGGTTGCTTGGTCCTGTATCCATAAAATCCGTCCCTTTTTTCTGGTTTGTTTGGAGTCTGTTTAACCGTGGTCCATTATTTCAGGTACTCCCTTTACTCGGATTACTGGGGTGTTCGGAATTAATTCTCTCCTTGATAATCTTCTTACCATCCGGCTCTCCCACTTTGCTGCTATGAAACTTTCACTTAAGTACCGGTCTTCCGTCATAATTCGTTCCTTTTTAACTAATAAGTATTGTACCTCCTCTAACATAACATAGTTGCTCATTTTTAATCTCATTGCATTCCCTTTTACCTCTGGATTATTTACCAAATATTTGAATGTTATATTCCGTTTTGAGGATATGACTGATATTGTCTGATACACTTCAATCGTTGACACATTTAACTGGGATGTAAACTTAATTAACTCCCTCTGTTCGTTAATTGGAAGGTTGAATACATTAATTAATCCACCTGTAATCATCTCCCATTCTTCCCTTGTATTTATTATTTTCTTTCTACATGTTTTTCTTATTTTCTTGGTCTTCTTTTCCAGGTATTGATTATCTTCTTTGTTGTGGCTATTTTTATTTTCCGATGGCATTACACCTTGGTATTCCGTAATTTCTATTTCCTTCCTCCTCTCTTCTGTATTCAGACTTACTTTAATACCTTCTGAAGTGCTGTCTAATGTTTCCTCCAAACTCTTGAAACCTTCATCCATTTGCTTATTTGTCTCCTCCTTGTATGTATCTGCCTTTTGGCTAAGTGTGTTACTGATCATGTCAATCTTTGCATGAATTTGTTTTATATTTTTATTACTTTCTTCAAATTTTGCGTTCATATATTCCCTTTGTCCGTTAATAATTTCTTTCAATTTGTGGTGTTGTTCATTCATGGTTTGTCTGATATTTCGACTAATGGTCTAAAATTTTTCTTTTAGTTGTTTGACTAAACTTTCCTGAATACTGTCTCTTTTCTCATTGGTTTGCTTGTTTTGTTCCTTCAAAGTTTCGTTTTGTTTCTTTGAGGTTTCCTCCTGTTTCCTAAAGTTTTCATTTATTTTATTTAATCTTTCATTATGTTTCCTAAATTGTTCCTTAGTTTGTTTATTCTGTTCCTTAAATTGTTCTGCCATAAATTTCATCATGTCTTGCCAATTAGGTTCTTCTCTGGCTACCGCTTTGTCTGGTTGGTCCCCTTGGGCATCCTTTTCCACTATTTCCTTTTCCGTATCCATAACTACTTCGGTTTCTTCTTTATCGCCTGTCTGTTGGTCCATTTCACTGTCCGTGACTAATTCTATTTCTTGTTCTTGTCCACCTTCTTCAATCTCCTTTTCTTCTGCCCTCTTCTTCGATTTGCCTCGGGTATTATGCATTTCTTGTTTTCTCATAACTGCCAACGATAATTAGATTTTTTTGGTATATATTTTTATTAAATATCAAAATTCTTTTCTAATTACCGCCCTTTTACATTGAGCGCCAAACTTGTAACGTCGCGGTTTTTCTAGAGGTAATAGCGAAAACTTTGTATGTGGCTTATTAGGTGTTCGTCTTATTTCATTAAGCTCCCAAGGTTGTTATGCGCCAATCTTGTAACGTCTTGGTTTGAGATATTAAAGTTTCCGCCTCTCCGCAGTCGCCACTTATGAATTATAATAACTGACGTTTTTAAAAAATAAATAAAGGATTTTTTAATGTTACTCAATCTAAACAGAAATCGAGAGAGTTTGTGATTTGGGGTCTAGGAGAGAAGTTGTTCAGCCTTATAAGGAAGAGAGAGTAAGTACCAATTATTTACACTTGGTTTAGACGATTTCTGATTTTTCCAATTGTTCGCTGTGAATTAAATCAGCTGATTGTGAGACAAGTTTCTACGCTTAGTTCAACCAGCCTACACTATAGCAAAATCTGATCCGATGTGTTGATCTCTTCTGTTTTTTTGCTGAAATCTATTACAACTACCCACTACAAAAATTATAACACACTTTATTATTCAATATCATTTTTCAATAATATTATTTACTTATATTATTGGTTTTTGTTTCCTGCCACCAAAATACAAGTATCACAATTAATCTTTCCTTACATAAAACATAATAACGACTTCATCGAGTAAACATGGAATTGTCTAAAGAAAGAAAAACATATATGGTTTTGTTTACCAAATTTTACACTATTTTCAAAACATCAATTAATATATAATTCTTAATAATTCCCCAGGGTTAAGGGTAAGTTCTTTTTGTTACGAGATGTTCAGAAATGGATAATTACTAAGCTTTACAAATACCAAAAAAATATTAAATAAAATTGTTTATTTTTCGTTTAGTATGTAGTTCCAGGAATGTCCGTAAGAGAGCAGCGTGCGTTTGTTTACTTTAAAAAACATGTGATTAAATTTGACTAGTTTCGTGTTCTAAACCAACATTAGGAATGCGTTTTCTTCGTTAACTATTAAACGAAATGTTTATATTACCTCTCTTCGTATGGTTCTTACAGGAATGAAGCTTTTTCTCTGGTGAGGTCCGTCTTGAGGTATAATTTCATTACCGTCTGGCTCATATTCGATTATCAACTTGAACTATGGCGAAACTAGGTTGAATCATCAGAAGGTTTTCTTTCACTGTTTTTTAAAGAGTATAACCATTTAATTTTGATAAATAATGGATGATTATATAGTGGTCATGTTGCTTGTTAATTTTGTACTAATTTTCACTCCTCCAAAGTTCCAGAAAGGTTATTTTATTAGAATTGTAGTAGCATCATTTTGTCAACTCTATGGTTTTATTCCAAATTTTTTATATTAACAATACTTGTTATTCTCGTCACTCTTAGTAACCCATAATATTTTTATTATACAGGCAGTTTGTAATTATTATAAATTTATATTTTATTTACCGAAAAATAATTCTTTTCCATTCCGGTTTCTTTATCAATTTGGTTTACATAATAAGTTTTTGTTCATTTTCTTATGACCTTGTATATAAGTATTTGATAATTTTATTATCTTTAAATAAATTTATATATATTATTTATTTAGTCTCTCATAGTATTTCTACACTGCACTACTTCCTGTTGCCATTTCCCTCATAGTATTATTTTAATTTTTTATTATCCTTTTATATTTAAAATTTTTTGTTTTTAAAACGAACCCTGGGTTATCTTATATTATAACACAAATATTTGAAAAAATATAACATTAACTTAGGTATAACAATTGGTTGTCCATACAATATAAATATTACAAAAAATAAATAAAATACAAAATCAGTTAGTAGTATTATAGTCTACTCTCATGGTTTTACAATTCCCAAACCCACAGTACAACTCTGCAATAAGTCACCTTCACTTCCACTTTTTACCTCAATGGGTACACTATAACTCACTTTGCACCGTATATCACTCGAATTGTTTATCATGTTTAGTGATATACTTTAATTTAGAGCTAGTTATAGGTTACCCATTTCTGACCTTTATGTTATCATGAGTTAATTTATTGGGACCGGGTTATGTACCGTTACATAAAGCCCCCCCACTAGAACAAATTTATTTTAGTTTAACTCGTTCATTAAAAATAAATTGTTGATTGGTTCAATTCTCCTAATAGTCTTGGCTTTATTTTTCATCATAGTGTTTCATTTCAAACTGGTTGTAAACTGACTGGTAATTCATACTGGTGGTAATTGCTGTTTTATTACTCTACTCTCTCTCTCTTGGAGGCAAATTCATAAATTATTTATTTCTCTGGGTAGTGGTACTTCCACATTTTATTTGAGAAGGACTGTTCACACTAATCATATTAAACTTGTTTTAACACTCATTTCTATTTACTTCTATAAATTCGCTTTATCAATTAAGCTTCGGTCTACTATCTTACTTCTATTTTCTTCATTTATACTTCTGGAATCTAATATCACTCTTTTCAGCTATTTTATAATTATTATCCCTTAAATATTCAATTTCCCTAACATTTTTCCCTATCTTGTGCGGTGGTAACAGTCGGGTGGCCACTCTGGGTCCATTACTCCGCTGTCCATCCTTACACCTTCTGAGACCAGGGGAACATCATCCCTGCTCATAAAAATTATTGCCGGAACATTTCTACGGTCAATACATAAAAATAAAAAACTTATAAGTAGTAGTCAATTAGCGACTAGTACTAAACACTTTTGGGATTCTTCATACTGTAGCTGTTTGTATTTATTTATATATTTCTTCTTCTTCTTGATTCCATCTTCTTTTCCATTAACTAATAGCATATAACATTATTGATAGGCTTTATGTTAAAACTCTTTTGACTTTACTTCTTGTGACATATTTCTCCGTATCATTTCTTCTTATATAATCTTCAATTCGGAGAAATTCTAATTATTGTATTAATTATCATCCTCCTTCAGTTTCATTGGAGTCATTAAATTATTCTTTATTCTTCTTATCTGAGCACATTACCATCAATTGTTTTTGTTCATTTAATTTTTCTTCTGTTTGTTACCATTAAAATTATTACTTTTTCCTATTATTTCATTTTAAATCAATTCTTTATAACCTTATTCACTAATCTGTTATTATTTTTTATTAAATTATATGGTTTCAAAATAACTTGAGTAAGATGTCCTTACATGCTTTCAGAATTTTGGGGTTTTAGTCTCTTCACTTTAAATTATATGTTTTATTCTTCGATTGTTTAAATTAGCAGCCATCTTTACTATTTCTTTTATGAATTTGCTAACACCTGGTTGTTTAAGACCTGAAGATGTCAGTAATGACGAAAAGCTTAGTCGAACAATAAAAAATTATAGCAGTTAGCAAATTCATAAAAGAAATATTAAATTATATGGTTTCGAAATAATTTGAGTAAGATGTCCTTACATGCTTTTAGAATTTTGGGGTTTTTTTATTTACAATGGGTTGCTTGGTCCTGTATCCATAAAATCCGTCCCTTTTTTCTGGTTTGTTTGGAGTCTGTTTAACCGTGGTCCATTATTTCAGGTACTCCCTTTACTCGGATTACTGGGGTGTTCGGAATTAATTCTCTCCTTGATAATCTTCTTACCATCCGGCTCTCCCACTTTGCTGCTATGAAACTTTCACTTAAGTACCGGTCTTCCGTCATAATTCGTTCCTTTTTAACTAATAAGTATTGTACCTCCTCTAACATAACATAGTTGCTCATTTTTAATCTCATTGCATTCCCTTTTACCTCTGGATTATTTACCAAATATTTGAATGTTATATTCCGTTTTGAGGATATGACTGATATTGTCTGATACACTTCAATCGTTGACACATTTAACTGGGATGTAAACTTAATTAACTCCCTCTGTTCGTTAATTGGAAGGTTGAATACATTAATTAATCCACCTGTAATCATCTCCCATTCTTCCCTTGTATTTATTATTTTCTTTCTACATGTTTTTCTTATTTTCTTGGTCTTCTTTTCCAGGTATTGATTATCTTCTTTGTTGTGGCTATTTTTATTTTCCGATGGCATTACACCTTGGTATTCCGTAATTTCTATTTCCTTCCTCCTCTCTTCTGTATTCAGACTTACTTTAATACCTTCTGAAGTGCTGTCTAATGTTTCCTCCAAACTCTTGAAACCTTCATCCATTTGCTTATTTGTCTCCTCCTTGTATGTATCTGCCTTTTGGCTAAGTGTGTTACTGATCATGTCAATCTTTGCATGAATTTGTTTTATATTTTTATTACTTTCTTCAAATTTTGCGTTCATATATTCCCTTTGTCCGTTAATAATTTCTTTCAATTTGTGGTGTTGTTCATTCATGGTTTGTCTGATATTTCGACTAATGGTCTAAAATTTTTCTTTTAGTTGTTTGACTAAACTTTCCTGAATACTGTCTCTTTTCTCATTGGTTTGCTTGTTTTGTTCCTTCAAAGTTTCGTTTTGTTTCTTTGAGGTTTCCTCCTGTTTCCTAAAGTTTTCATTTATTTTATTTAATCTTTCATTATGTTTCCTAAATTGTTCCTTAGTTTGTTTATTCTGTTCCTTAAATTGTTCTGCCATAAATTTCATCATGTCTTGCCAATTAGGTTCTTCTCTGGCTACCGCTTTGTCTGGTTGGTCCCCTTGGGCATCCTTTTCCACTATTTCCTTTTCCGTATCCATAACTACTTCGGTTTCTTCTTTATCGCCTGTCTGTTGGTCCATTTCACTGTCCGTGACTAATTCTATTTCTTGTTCTTGTCCACCTTCTTCAATCTCCTTTTCTTCTGCCCTCTTCTTCGATTTGCCTCGGGTATTATGCATTTCTTGTTTTCTCATAACTGCCAACGATAATTAGATTTTTTTGGTATATATTTTTATTAAATATCAAAATTCTTTTCTAATTACCGCCCTTTTACATTGAGCGCCAAACTTGTAACGTCGCGGTTTTTCTAGAGGTAATAGCGAAAACTTTGTATGTGGCTTATTAGGTGTTCGTCTTATTTCATTAAGCTCCCAAGGTTGTTATGCGCCAATCTTGTAACGTCTTGGTTTGAGATATTAAAGTTTCCGCCTCTCCGCAGTCGCCACTTATGAATTATAATAACTGACGTTTTTAAAAAATAAATAAAGGATTTTTTAATGTTACTCAATCTAAACAGAAATCGAGAGAGTTTGTGATTTGGGGTCTAGGAGAGAAGTTGTTCAGCCTTATAAGGAAGAGAGAGTAAGTACCAATTATTTACACTTGGTTTAGACGATTTCTGATTTTTCCAATTGTTCGCTGTGAATTAAATCAGCTGATTGTGAGACAAGTTTCTACGCTTAGTTCAACCAGCCTACACTATAGCAAAATCTGATCCGATGTGTTGATCTCTTCTGTTTTTTTGCTGAAATCTATTACAACTACCCACTACAAAAATTATAACACACTTTATTATTCAATATCATTTTTCAATAATATTATTTACTTATATTATTGGTTTTTGTTTCCTGCCACCAAAATACAAGTATCACAATTAATCTTTCCTTACATAAAACATAATAACGACTTCATCGAGTAAACATGGAATTGTCTAAAGAAAGAAAAACATATATGGTTTTGTTTACCAAATTTTACACTATTTTCAAAACATCAATTAATATATAATTCTTAATAATTCCCCAGGGTTAAGGGTAAGTTCTTTTTGTTACGAGATGTTCAGAAATGGATAATTACTAAGCTTTACAAATACCAAAAAAATATTAAATAAATTTGTTTATTTTTCGTTTAGTATGTAGTTCCAGGAATGTCCGTAAGAGAGCAGCGTGCGTTTGTTTACTTTAAAAAACATGTGATTAAATTTGACTAGTTTCGTGTTCTAAACCAACATTAGGAATGCGTTTTCTTCGTTAACTATTAAACGAAATGTTTATATTACCTCTCTTCGTATGGTTCTTACAGGAATGAAGCTTTTTCTCTGGTGAGGTCCGTCTTGAGGTATAATTTCATTACCGTCTGGCTCATATTCGATTATCAACTTGAACTATGGCGAAACTAGGTTGAATCATCAGAAGGTTTTCTTTCACTGTTTTTTAAAGAGTATAACCATTTAATTTTGATAAATAATGGATGATTATATAGTGGTCATGTTGCTTGTTAATTTTGTACTAATTTTCACTCCTCCAAAGTTCCAGAAAGGTTATTTTATTAGAATTGTAGTAGCATCATTTTGTCAACTCTATGGTTTTATTCCAAATTTTTTATATTAACAATACTTGTTATTCTCGTCACTCTTAGTAACCCATAATATTTTTATTATACAGGCAGTTTGTAATTATTATAAATTTATATTTTATTTACCGAAAAATAATTCTTTTCCATTCCGGTTTCTTTATCAATTTGGTTTACATAATAAGTTTTTGTTCATTTTCTTATGACCTTGTATATAAGTATTTGATAATTTTATTATCTTTAAATAAATTTATATATATTATTTATTTAGTCTCTCATAGTATTTCTACACTGCACTACTTCCTGTTGCCATTTCCCTCATAGTATTATTTTAATTTTTTATTATCCTTTTATATTTAAAATTTTGTATGTTTTTAAAACGAACCCTGGGTTATCTTATATTATAACACAAATTTTTGAAAAAATATAACATTAACTTAGGTATAACAATTGGTTGTCCATACAATATAAATATTACAAAAAATAAATAAAATACAAAATCAGTTAGTAGTATTATAGTCTACTCTCATGGTTTTACAATTCCCAAACCCACAGTACAACTCTGCAATAAGTCACCTTCACTTCCACTTTTTACCTCAATGGGTACACTATAACTCACTTTGCACCGTATATCACTCGAATTGTTTATCATGTTTAGTGATATACTTTAATTTAGAGCTAGTTATAGGTTACCCATTTCTGACCTTTATGTTATCATGAGTTAATTTATTGGGACCGGGTTATGTACCGTTACATAAAGCCCCCCACTAGAACAAATTTATTTTAGTTTAACTCGTTTATTAAAAATAAATTGTTGATTGGTTCAATTCTCCTAATAGTCTTGGCTTTATTTTTCATCATAGTGTTTCATTTCAAACTGGTTGTAAACTGACTGGTAATTCATACTGGTGGTAATTGCTGTTTTATTACTCTCTTGGAGGCAAATTCATCAATTATTTATTTCTCTGGGTAGTGGTACTTCCACATTTTATTTGAGAAGGACTGGTCACACTAATCATATTAAACTTGTTTTAACACTCATTTCTATTTACTTCTATAAATTCGCTTTATCAATTAAGCTTCGGTCTACTATCTTACTTCTATTTTCTTCATTTATACTTCTGGAATCTAATATCACTCTTTTCAGCTATTTTATAATTATTATCCCTTAAATATTCAATTTCCCTAACATTTTTCCCTATCTTGTGCGGTGGTAACAGTCGGGTGGCCACTCTGGGTCCATTACTCCGCTGTCCATCCTTACACCTTCTGAGACCAGGGGAACATCATCCCTGCTCATAAAAATTATTGCCGGAACATTTCTACGGTCAATACATAAAAATACAAAACTTATAAATAGTAGTCAATTAGCGACTAGTACTAAACACTTTTGGGATTCTTCATACTGTAGCTGGTTTGTATTTATTTATATATTTCTTCTTCTTCTTGATTCCTTCTTCTTTTCCATTAACTAATAGCATATAACATTATTGATAGGCTTTATGTTAAAACTCTTTTGACTTTACTTCTTGTGACATATTTCTCCGTATCATTTCTTCTTATATAATCTTCAATTCCGAGAAATTCTAATTATTGTATTAATTATCATCCTCCTTCAGTTTCATTGGAGTCATTAAATTATTCTTTATTCTTCTTATCTGAGCACATTACCATCAATTGTTTTTGTTCATTTAATTTTTCTTCTGTTTGTTACCATTAAAATTATTACTTTTTCCTATTATTTCATTTTAAATCAATTCTTTATAACCTTATTCACTAATCTGTTATTATTTTTTATTAAATTATATGGTTTCAAAATAACTTGGGTAAGATGTCCTTACATGCTTTTAGAATTTTGGGGTTTTAGTCTCTTCACTTTAAATTATATGGTTTCGAAATAATTTGAGTAAGATGTCCTTACATGCTTTTAGAATTTTGGGGTTTTTTTATTTACAATGGGTTGCTTGGTCCTGTATCCATAAAATCCGTCCCTTTTTTCTGGTTTGTTTGGAGTCTGTTTAACCGTGGTCCATTATTTCAGGTACTCCCTTTACTCGGATTACTGGGGTGTTCGGAATTAATTCTCTCCTTGATAATCTTCTTACCATCCGGCTCTCCCACTTTGCTGCTATGAAACTTTCACTTAAGTACCGGTCTTCCGTCATAATTCGTTCCTTTTTAACTAATAAGTATTGTACCTCCTCTAACATAACATAGTTGCTCATTTTTAATCTCATTGCATTCCCTTTTACCTCTGGATTATTTACCAAATATTTGAATGTTATATTCCGTTTTGAGGATATGACTGATATTGTCTGATACACTTCAATCGTTGACACATTTAACTGGGATGTAAACTTAATTAACTCCCTCTGTTCGTTAATTGGAAGGTTGAATACATTAATTAATCCACCTGTAATCATCTCCCATTCTTCCCTTGTATTTATTATTTTCTTTCTACATGTTTTTCTTATTTTCTTGGTCTTCTTTTCCAGGTATTGATTATCTTCTTTGTTGTGGCTATTTTTATTTTCCGATGGCATTACACCTTGGTATTCCGTAATTTCTATTTCCTTCCTCCTCTCTTCTGTATTCAGACTTACTTTAATACCTTCTGAAGTGCTGTCTAATGTTTCCTCCAAACTCTTGAAACCTTCATCCATTTGCTTATTTGTCTCCTCCTTGTATGTATCTGCCTTTTGGCTAAGTGTGTTACTGATCATGTCAATCTTTGCATGAATTTGTTTTATATTTTTATTACTTTCTTCAAATTTTGCGTTCATATATTCCCTTTGTCCGTTAATAATTTCTTTCAATTTGTGGTGTTGTTCATTCATGGTTTGTCTGATATTTCGACTAATGGTCTAAAATTTTTCTTTTAGTTGTTTGACTAAACTTTCCTGAATACTGTCTCTTTTCTCATTGGTTTGCTTGTTTTGTTCCTTCAAAGTTTCGTTTTGTTTCTTTGAGGTTTCCTCCTGTTTCCTAAAGTTTTCATTTATTTTATTTAATCTTTCATTATGTTTCCTAAATTGTTCCTTAGTTTGTTTATTCTGTTCCTTAAATTGTTCTGCCATAAATTTCATCATGTCTTGCCAATTAGGTTCTTCTCTGGCTACCGCTTTGTCTGGTTGGTCCCCTTGGGCATCCTTTTCCACTATTTCCTTTTCCGTATCCATAACTACTTCGGTTTCTTCTTTATCGCCTGTCTGTTGGTCCATTTCACTGTCCGTGACTAATTCTATTTCTTGTTCTTGTCCACCTTCTTCAATCTCCTTTTCTTCTGCCCTCTTCTTCGATTTGCCTCGGGTATTATGCATTTCTTGTTTTCTCATAACTGCCAACGATAATTAGATTTTTTTGGTATATATTTTTATTAAATATCAAAATTCTTTTCTAATTACCGCCCTTTTACATTGAGCGCCAAACTTGTAACGTCGCGGTTTTTCTAGAGGTAATAGCGAAAACTTTGTATGTGGCTTATTAGGTGTTCGTCTTATTTCATTAAGCTCCCAAGGTTGTTATGCGCCAATCTTGTAACGTCTTGGTTTGAGATATTAAAGTTTCCGCCTCTCCGCAGTCGCCACTTATGAATTATAATAACTGACGTTTTTAAAAAATAAATAAAGGATTTTTTAATGTTACTCAATCTAAACAGAAATCGAGAGAGTTTGTGATTTGGGGTCTAGGAGAGAAGTTGTTCAGCCTTATAAGGAAGAGAGAGTAAGTACCAATTATTTACACTTGGTTTAGACGATTTCTGATTTTTCCAATTGTTCGCTGTGAATTAAATCAGCTGATTGTGAGACAAGTTTCTACGCTTAGTTCAACCAGCCTACACTATAGCAAAATCTGATCCGATGTGTTGATCTCTTCTGTTTTTTTGCTGAAATCTATTACAACTACCCACTACAAAAATTATAACACACTTTATTATTCAATATCATTTTTCAATAATATTATTTACTTATATTATTGGTTTTTGTTTCCTGCCACCAAAATACAAGTATCACAATTAATCTTTCCTTACATAAAACATAATAACGACTTCATCGAGTAAACATGGAATTGTCTAAAGAAAGAAAAACATATATGGTTTTGTTTACCAAATTTTACACTATTTTCAAAACATCAATTAATATATAATTCTTAATAATTCCCCAGGGTTAAGGGTAAGTTCTTTTTGTTACGAGATGTTCAGAAATGGATAATTACTAAGCTTTACAAATACCAAAAAAATATTAAATAAAATTGTTTATTTTTCGTTTAGTATGTAGTTCCAGGAATGTCCGTAAGAGAGCAGCGTGCGTTTGTTTACTTTAAAAAACATGTGATTAAATTTGACTAGTTTCGTGTTCTAAACCAACATTAGGAATGCGTTTTCTTCGTTAACTATTAAACGAAATGTTTATATTACCTCTCTTCGTATGGTTCTTACAGGAATGAAGCTTTTTCTCTGGTGAGGTCCGTCTTGAGGTATAATTTCATTACCGTCTGGCTCATATTCGATTATCAACTTGAACTATGGCGAAACTAGGTTGAATCATCAGAAGGTTTTCTTTCACTGTTTTTTAAAGAGTATAACCATTTAATTTTGATAAATAATGGATGATTATATAGTGGTCATGTTGCTTGTTAATTTTGTACTAATTTTCACTCCTCCAAAGTTCCAGAAAGGTTATTTTATTAGAATTGTAGTAGCATCATTTTGTCAACTCTATGGTTTTATTCCAAATTTTTTATATTAACAATACTTGTTATTCTCGTCACTCTTAGTAACCCATAATATTTTTATTATACAGGCAGTTTGTAATTATTATAAATTTATATTTTATTTACCGAAAAATAATTCTTTTCCATTCCGGTTTCTTTATCAATTTGGTTTACATAATAAGTTTTTGTTCATTTTCTTATGACCTTGTATATAAGTATTTGATAATTTTATTATCTTTAAATAAATTTATATATATTATTTATTTAGTCTCTCATAGTATTTCTACACTGCACTACTTCCTGTTGCCATTTCCCTCATAGTATTATTTTAATTTTTTATTATCCTTTTATATTTAAAATTTTGTATGTTTTTAAAACGAACCCTGGGTTATCTTATATTATAACACAAATATTTGAAAAAATATAACATTAACTTAGGTATAACAATTGGTTGTCCATACAATATAAATATTACAAAAAATAAATAAAATACAAAATCAGTTAGTAGTATTATAGTCTACTCTCATGGTTTTACAATTCCCAAACCCACAGTACAACTCTGCAATAAGTCACCTTCACTTCCACTTTTTACCTCAATGGGTACACTATAACTCACTTTGCACCGTATATCACTCGAATTGTTTATCATGTTTAGTGATATACTTTAATTTAGAGCTAGTTATAGGTTACCCATTTCTGACCTTTATGTTATCATGAGTTAATTTATTGGGACCGGGTTATGTACCGTTACATAAAGCCCCCCACTAGAACAAATTTATTTTAGTTTAACTCGTTTATTAAAACTAAATTGTTGATTGGTTCAATTCTCCTAATAGTCTTGGCTTTATTTTTCATCATAGTGTTTCATTTCAAACTGGTTGTAAACTGACTGGTAATTCATACTGGTGGTAATTGCTGTTTTATTACTCTCTTGGAGGCAAATTCATCAATTATTTATTTCTCTGGGTAGTGGTACTTCCACATTTTATTTGAGAAGGACTGGTCACACTAATCATATTAAACTTGTTTTAACACTCATTTCTATTTACTTCTATAAATTCGCTTTATCAATTAAGCTTCGGTCTACTATCTTACTTCTATTTTCTTCATTTATACTTCTGGAATCTAATATCACTCTTTTCAGCTATTTTATAATTATTATCCCTTAAATATTCAATTTCCCTAACATTTTTCCCTATCTTGTGCGGTGGTAACAGTCGGGTGGCCACTCTGGGTCCATTACTCCGCTGTCCATCCTTACACCTTCTGAGACCAGGGGAACATCATCCCTGCTCATAAAAATTATTGCCGGAACATTTCTACGGTCAATACATAAAAATACAAAACTTATAAATAGTAGTCAATTAGCGACTAGTACTAAACACTTTTGGGATTCTTCATACTGTAGCTGGTTTGTATTTATTTATATATTTCTTCTTCTTCTTGATTCCTTCTTCTTTTCCATTAACTAATAGCATATAACATTATTGATAGGCTTTATGTTAAAACTCTTTTGACTTTACTTCTTGTGACATATTTCTCCGTATCATTTCTTCTTATATAATCTTCAATTCCGAGAAATTCTAATTATTGTATTAATTATCATCCTCCTTCAGTTTCATTGGAGTCATTAAATTATTCTTTATTCTTCTTATCTGAGCACATTACCATCAATTGTTTTTGTTCATTTAATTTTTCTTCTGTTTGTTACCATTAAAATTATTACTTTTTCCTATTATTTCATTTTAAATCAATTCTTTATAACCTTATTCACTAATCTGTTATTATTTTTTATTAAATTATATGGTTTCAAAATAACTTGAGTAAGATGTCCTTACATGCTTTTAGAATTTTGGGGTTTTAGTCTCTTCACTTTAAATTATATGGTTTCGAAATAATTTGAGTAAGATGTCCTTACATGCTTTTAGAATTTTGGGTTTTTTTTATTTACAATGGGTTGCTTGGTCCTGTATCCATAAAATCCGTCCCTTTTTTCTGGTTTGTTTGGAGTCTGTTTAACCGTGGTCCATTATTTCAGGTACTCCCTTTACTCGGATTACTGGGGTGTTCGGAATTAATTCTCTCCTTGATAATATTCTTACCATCCGGCTCTCCCACTTTGCTGCTATGAAACTTTCACTTAAGTACCAGTCTTCCGTCATAATTCGTTCCTTTTTAACTAATAAGTATTGTACCTCCTCTAACATAACATAGTTGCTCATTTTTAATCTCATTTCATTCCCTTTTACCTCTGGATTATTTACCAAATATTTGAATGTTATATTCCGTTTTGAGGATATGACTGATATTGTCTGATACACTTCAATCGTTGACACATTTAACTGGGATGTAAACTTAATTAACTCCCTCTGTTCGTTAATTGGAAGGTTGAATACATTAATTAATCCACCTGTAATCATCTCCCATTCTTCCCTTGTATTTATTATTTTCTTTCTACATGTTTTTCTTATTTTCTTGGTCTTCTTTTCCAGGTATTGATTATCCTCTTTGTTGTGGCTATTTTTATTTTCCGATGGCATTACACCTTGGTATTCCGTAATTTCTATTTCCTTCCTCCTCTCTTCTGTATTCAGACTTACTTTAATACCTTCTGAAGTGCTGTCTAATGTTTCCTCCAAACTCTTGAAACCTTCATCCATTTGCTTATTTGTCTCCTCCTTGTATGTATCTGCCTTTTGGCTAAGTGTGTTACTGATCATGTCAATCTTTGCATGAATTTGTTTTATATTTTTATTACTTTCTTCAAATTTTGCGTTCATATATTCCCTTTGTCCGTTAATAATTTCTTTCAATTTGTGGTGTTGTTCATTCATGGTTTGTCTGATATTTCGACTAATGGTCTCAAATTTTTCGTTTAGTTGTTTGACTAAACTTTCCTGAATACTGTCTCTTTTCTCATTGGTTTGCTTGTTTTGTTCCTTCAAAGTTTCGTTTTGTTTCTTTGAGGTTTCCTCCTGTTTCCTAAAGTTTTCATTTATTTTATTTAATCTTTCATTATGTTTCCTAAATTGTTCCTTAGTTTGTTTATTCTGTTCCTTAAATTGTTCTGCCATAAATTTCATCATGTCTTGCCAATTAGGTTCTTCTCTGGCTACCGCTTTGTCTGGTTGGTCCCCTTGGGCATCCTTTTCCACTATTGATATATAATTACCTTAATATCCACTTTAGCGATACACAGTTTCGTCACTGATGACGCGTTTCGGGACTAAGTCCCATCCTCAGATACATAATTAATAAATTAAAATATTAAAATCACGACCATGATACTGGTCAAGTCAAAATAAATAAAATAAATTATAAATCGCATGTAATAAGTTTTGCTAACCACGGCTGGAGCTCCCGCATGCGTTCACCCGCAACCGCGATTGTCACGCGACTCAAGAGTCGCGTGACAATCGCGGTTGCGGGTGAACGCATGCGGGAGCTCCAGCCGTGGTTAGCAAAACTTATTACATGCGATTTATAATTTATTTTATTTATTTTGACTTGACCAGTATCATGGTCGTGATTTTAATATTTTAATTTATTAATTATGTATCTGAGGATGGGACTTAGTCCCGAAACGCGTCATCAGTGACGAAACTGTGTATCGCTAAAGTGGATATTAAGGTAATTATATATCATATAATAAGTGATACGGTACGCAAAAAATAAGTAATTTTCCACTATTTCCTTTTCCGTATCCATAACTACTTCAGTTTCTTCTTTATCGCCTGTCTGTTGGTCCATTTCACTGTCCGTGACTAATTCTATTTCTTGTTCTTGTCCACCTTCTTCAATCTCCTTTTCTTCTGTCCTCTTCTTCGATTTGCCTCGGGTATTATGCATTTCTTGTTTTCTCATAACTGCCAACGATAATTAGATTTTTTTGGTATATATTTTTATTAAATATCAAAATTCTTTTCTAATTACCGCCCTTTTATGTTGAGCGCCAAACTTGTAACGTCGCGGTTTTTCTAGAGGTAATAGCGAAAACTTTGTATGTGGCTTATTAGGTGTTCGTCTTATTTCATTAAGCTCCCAAGGTTGTTATGCGCCAATCTTGTAACGTCTCGGTTTGAGATATTAAAGTTTCCGTCTCTCCGCAGTCGCCACTTATGAATTATAATAACTGACGTTTTTAAAAAATAAATAAAGGATTTTTTAATGTTACTCAATCTAAACAGAAATCGAGAGTTTGTGATTTGGGGTCTAGGAGAGAAGTTGTTCAGCCTTATAAGGAAGAGAGAGTAAGTACCAATTATTTACACTTGGTTTAGACGATTTCTGATTTTTCCAATTGTTCGCTGTGATTTAAATCAGCTGATTGTGAGACAAGTTTCTACGCTTAGTTCAACCAGCCTACACTATAGCAAAATCTGATCCGATGTGTTGATCTCTTCTGTTTTTTTGCTGAAATCTATTACAACTACCCACTACAAAAATTATAACACACTTTATTATTCAATATCATTTTTCAATAATATTATTTACTTATATTATTGGTTTTTGTTTCCTGCCACCAAAATACAAGTATCACAATTAATCTTTCCTTACATAAAACATAATAACGACTTCATCGAGTAAACATGGAATTGTCTAAAGAAAGAAAAACATATATGGTTTTGTTTACCAAATTTTACACTATTTTCAAAACATCAATTAATATATAATTCTTAATAATTCCCCAGGGTTAAGGGTAAGTTCTTTTTGTTACGAGATGGTCAGAAATGGATAATTACTAAGCTTTACAAATACCGAAAAAATATTAAATAAATTTGTTTATTTTTCGTTTAGTATGTAGTTCCAGGAATGTCCGTAAGAGAGCAGCGTGCGTTTGTTTACTTTAAAAAACATGTGATTAAATTTGACTAGTTTCGTGTTCTAAACCAACATTAGGAATGCGTTTTCTTCGTTAACTATTAAACGAAATGTTTATATTACCTCTCTTCGTATGGTTCTTACAGGAATGAAGCTTTTTCTCTGGTGAGGTCCGTCTTGAGGTATAATTTCATTACCGTCTGGCTCATATTCGATTATCAACTTGAACTATGGCGAAACTAGGTTGAATCATCATCAGGTTTTCTTTCACTGTTTTTTAAAGAGTATAACCATTTAATTTTGATAAATAATGGATGATTATATAGTGGTCATGTTGCTTGTTAATTTTGTACTAATTTTCACTCCTCCAAAGTTCCAGAAAGGTTATTTTATTAGAATTGTAGTAGCATCATTTTGTCAACTCTATGGTTTTATTCCAAATTTTTTATATTAACAATACTTGTTATTCTCGTCACTCTTAGTAACCCATAATATTTTTATTATACAGGCAGTTTGTAATTACTATAAATTTATATTTTATTTACCGAAAAATAATTCTTTTCCATTCTGGTTTCTTTATCAATTTGGTTTACATAATAAGTTTTTGTTCATTTTCTTATGACCTTGTATATAAGTATTTGATAATTTTATTATCTTTAAATAAATTTATATATATTATTTATTTAGTCTCTCATAGTATTTCTACACTGCACTACTTCCTGTTGCCATTTCCCTCATAGTATTATTTTAATTTTTTATTATCCTTTTATATTTAAAATTTTTTGTTTTTAAAACGAACCCTGGGTTATCTTATATTATAACACAAATATTTGAAAAAATATAACATTAACTTAGGTATAACAATTGGTTGTCCATACAATATAAATATTACAAAAAATAAATAAAATACAAAATCAGTTAGTAGTATTATAGTCTACTCTCATGGTTTTACAATTCCCAAACCCACAGTACAACTCTGCAATAAGTCACCTTCACTTCCACTTTTTACCTCAATGGGTACACTATAACTCACTTTGCACCGTATATCACTCGAATTGTTTATCATGTTTAGTGATATACTTTAATTTAGAGCTAGTTATAGGTTACCCATTTCTGACCTTTATGTTATCATGAGTTAATTTATTGGGACCGGGTTATGTACCGTTACATAAAGCCCCCCCACTAGAACAAATTTATTTTAGTTTAACTCGTTCATTAAAAATAAATTGTTGATTGGTTCAATTCTCCTAATAGTCTTGGCTTTATTTTTCATCATAGTGTTTCATTTCAAACTGGTTGTAAACTGACTGGTAATTCATACTGGTGGTAATTGCTGTTTTATTACTCTACTCTCTCTCTCTTGGAGGCAAATTCATAAATTATTTATTTCTCTGGGTAGTGGTACTTCCACATTTTATTTGAGAAGGACTGTTCACACTAATCATATTAAACTTGTTTTAACACTCATTTCTATTTACTTCTATAAATTCGCTTTATCAATTAAGCTTCGGTCTACTATCTTACTTCTATTTTCTTCATTTATACTTCTGGAATCTAATATCACTCTTTTCAGCTATTTTATAATTATTATCCCTTAAATATTCAATTTCCCTAACATTTTTCCCTATCTTGTGCGGTGGTAACAGTCGGGTGGCCACTCTGGGTCCATTACTCCGATGTCCATCCTTACACCTTCTGAGACCAGGGGAACATCATCCCTGCTCATAAAAATTATTGCCGGAACATTTCTACGGTCAATACATAAAAATAAAAAACTTATAAGTAGTAGTCAATTAGCGACTAGTACTAAACACTTTTGGGATTCTTCATACTGTAGCTGTTTGTATTTATTTATATATTTCTTCTTCTTCTTGATTCCTTCTTCTTTTCCATTAACTAATAGCATATAACATTATTGATAGGCTTTATGTTAAAACTCTTTTGACTTTACTTCTTGTGACATATTTCTCCGTATCATTTCTTCTTATATAATCTTCAATTCGGAGAAATTCTAATTATTGTATTAATTATCATCCTCCTTCAGTTTCATTGGAGTCATTAAATTATTCTTTATTCTTCTTATCTGAGCACATTACCATCAATTGTTTTTGTTCATTTAATTTTTCTTCTGTTTGTTACCATTAAAATTATTACTTTTTCCTATTATTTCATTTTAAATCAATTCTTTATAACCTTATTCACTAATCTGTTATTATTTTTTATTAAATTATATGGTTTCAAAATAACTTGAGTAAGATGTCCTTACATGCTTTCAGAATTTTGGGGTTTTAGTCTCTTCACTTTAAATTATATGTTTTATTCTTCGATTGTTTAAATTAGCAGCCATCTTTACTATTTCTTTTATGAATTTGCTAACACCTGGTTGTTTAAGACCTGAAGATGTCAGTAATGACGAAAAGCTTAGTCGAACAATAAAAAATTATAGCAGTTAGCAAATTCATAAAAGAAATATTAAATTATATGGTTTCGAAATAATTTGAGTAAGATGTCCTTACATGGTTTTAGAATTTTGGGGTTTTTTTATTTACAATGGGTTGCTTGGTCCTGTATCCATAAAATCCGTCCCTTTTTTCTGGTTTGTTTGGAGTCTGTTTAACCGTGGTCCATTATTTCAGGTACTCCCTTTACTCGGATTACTGGGGTGTTCGGAATTAATTCTCTCCTTGATAATCTTCTTACCATCCGGCTCTCCCACTTTGCTGCTATGAAACTTTCACTTAAGTACCGGTCTTCCGTCATAATTCGTTCCTTTTTAACTAATAAGTATTGTACCTCCTCTAACATAACATAGTTGCTCATTTTTAATCTCATTTCATTCCCTTTTACCTCTGGATTATTTACCAAATATTTGAATGTTATATTCCGATTTGAGGATATGACTGATATTGTCTGATACACTTCAATCGTTGACACATTTAACTGGGATGTAAACTTAATTAACTCCCTCTGTTCGTTAATTGGAAGGTTGAATACATTAATTAATCCACCTGTAATCATCTCCCATTCTTCCCTTGTATTTATTATTTTCTTTCTACATGTTTTTCTTATTTTCTTGGTCTTCTTTTCCAGCTATTGATTATCTTCTTTGTTGTGGCTATTTTTATTTTCCGATGGCATTACACCTTGGTATTCAGTAATTTCTATTTCCTTCCTCCTCTCTTCTGTATTCAGACTTACTTTAATACCTTCTGAAGTGCTGTCTAATGTTTCCTCCAAACTCTTGAAACCTTCATCCATTTGCTTATTTGTCTCCTCCTTGTATGTATCTGCCTTTTGGCTAAGTGTGTTACTGATCATGTCAATCTTTGCATGAATTTGTTTTATATTTTTATTACTTTCTTCAAATTTTGCGTTCATATATTCCCTTTGTCCGTTAATAATTTCTTTCAATTTGTGGTGTTGTTCATTCATGGTTTGTCTGATATTTCGACTAATGGTCTCAAATTTTTCGTTTAGTTGTTTGACTAAACTTTCCTGAATACTGTCTCTTTTCTCATTGGTTTGCTTGTTTTGTTCCTTCAAAGTTTCGTTTTGTTTCTTTGAGGTTTCCTCCTGTTTCCTAAAGTTTTCATTTATTTTATTTAATCTTTCATTATGTTTCCTAAATTGTTCCTTAGTTTGTTTATTCTGTTCCTTAAATTGTTCTGCCATAAATTTCATCATGTCTTGCCAATTAGGTTCTTCTCTGGCTACCGCTTTGTCTGGTTGGTCCCCTTGGGCATCCTTTTCCACTATTTCCTTTTCCGTATCCATAACTACTTCGGTTTCTTCTTTATCACCTGTCTGTTGGTCCATTTCACTGTCCGTGACTAATTCTATTTCTTGTTCCTGTCCACCTTCTTCAATCTCCTTTTCTTCTGCCCTCTTCTTCGATTTGCCTCGGGTATTATGCATTTCTTGTTTTCTCATAACTGCCAACGATAATTAGATTTTTTTGGTATATATTTTTATTAAATATCAAAATTCTTTTCTAATTACCGCCCTTTTACATTGAGCGCCAAACTTGTAACGTCGCGGTTTTTCTAGAGGTAATAGCGAAAACTTTGTATGTGGCTTATTAGGTGTTCGTCTTATTTCATTAAGCTCCCAAGGTTGTTATGCGCCAATCTTGTAACGTCTCGGTTTGAGATATTAAAGTTTCCGCCTCTCCGCAGTCGCCACTTATGAATTATAATAACTGACGTTTTTAAAAAATAAATAAAGGATTTTTTAATGTTACTCAATCTAAACAGAAATCGAGAGTTTGTGATTTGGGGTCTAGGAGAGAAGCTGTTCAGCCTTATAAGGAAGAGAGAGTAAGTACCAATTATTTACACTTGGTTTAGACGATTTCTGATTTTTCCAATTGTTCGCTGTGATTTAAATCAGCTGATTGTGAGACAAGTTTCTACGCTTAGTTCAACCAGCCTACACTATAGCAAAATCTGATCCGATGTGTTGATCTCTTCTGTTTTTTTGCTGAAATCTATTACAACTACCCACTACAAAAATTATAACACACTTTATTATTCAATATCATTTTTCAATAATATTATTTACTTATATTATTGGTTTTTGTTTCCTGCCACCAAAATACAAGTATCACAATTAATCTTTCCTTACATAAAACATAATAACGACTTCATCGAGTAAACATGGAATTGTCTAAAGAAAGAAAAACATATATGGTTTTGTTTACCAAATTTTACACTATTTTCAAAACATCAATTAATATATAATTCTTAATAATTCCCCAGGGTTAAGGGTAAGTTCTTTTTGTTACGAGATGTTCAGAAATGGATAATTACTAAGCTTTACAAATACCAAAAAAATATTAAATAAATTTGTTTATTTTTCGTTTAGTATGTAGTTCCAGGAATGTCCGTAAGAGAGCAGCGTGCGTTTGTTTACTTTAAAAAACATGTGATTAAATTTGACTAGTTTCGTGTTCTAAACCAACATTAGGAATGCGTTTTCTTCGTTAACTATTAAACGAAATGTTTATATTACCTCTCTTCGTATGGTTCTTACAGGAATGAAGCTTTTTCTCTGGTGAGGTCCGTCTTGAGGTATAATTTCATTACCGTCTGGCTCATATTCGATTATCAACTTGAACTATGGCGAAACTAGGTTGAATCATCAGAAGGTTTTCTTTCACTGTTTTTTAAAGAGTATAACCATTTAATTTTGATAAATAATGGATGATTATATAGTGGTCATGTTGCTTGTTAATTTTGTACTAATTTTCACTCCTCCAAAGTTCCAGAAAGGTTATTTTATTAGAATTGTAGTAGCATCATTTTGTCAACTCTATGGTTTTATTCCAAATTTTTTATATTAACAATACTTGTTATTCTCGTCACTCTTAGTAACCCATAATATTTTTATTATACAGGCAGTTTGTAATTATTATAAATTTATATTTTATTTACCGAAAAATAATTCTTTTCCATTCCGGTTTCTTTATCAATTTGGTTTACATAATAAGTTTTTGTTCATTTTCTTATGACCTTGTATATAAGTATTTGATAATTTTATTATCTTTAAATAAATTTATATATATTATTTATTTAGTCTCTCATAGTATTTCTACACTGCACTACTTCCTGTTGCCATTTCCCTCATAGTATTATTTTAATTTTTTATTATCCTTTTATATTTAAAATTTTTTGTTTTTAAAACGAACCCTGGGTTATCTTATATTATAACACAAATATTTGAAAAAATATAACATTAACTTAGGTATAACAATTGGTTGTCCATACAATATAAATATTACAAAAAATAAATAAAATACAAAATCAGTTAGTAGTATTATAGTCTACTCTCATGGTTTTACAATTCCCAAACCCACAGTACAACTCTGCAATAAGTCACCTTCACTTCCACTTTTTACCTCAATGGGTACACTATAACTCACTTTGCACCGTATATCACTCGAATTGTTTATCATGTTTAGTGATATACTTTAATTTAGAGCTAGTTATAGGTTACCCATTTCTGACCTTTATGTTATCATGAGTTAATTTATTGGGACCGGGTTATGTACCGTTACATAAAGCCCCCCCACTAGAACAAATTTATTTTAGTTTAACTCGTTCATTAAAAATAAATTGTTGATTGGTTCAATTCTCCTAATAGTCTTGGCTTTATTTTTCATCATAGTGTTTCATTTCAAACTGGTTGTAAACTGACTGGTAATTCATACTGGTGGTAATTGCTGTTTTATTACTCTACTCTCTCTCTCTTGGAGGCAAATTCATAAATTATTTATTTCTCTGGGTAGTGGTACTTCCACATTTTATTTGAGAAGGACTGTTCACACTAATCATATTAAACTTGTTTTAACACTCATTTCTATTTACTTCTATAAATTCGCTTTATCAATTAAGCTTCGGTCTACTATCTTACTTCTATTTTCTTCCTTTATACTTCTGGAATCTAATATCACTCTTTTCAGCTATTTTATAATTATTATCCCTTAAATATTCAATTTCCCTAACATTTTTCCCTATCTTGTGCGGTGGTAACAGTCGGGTGGCCACTCTGGGTCCATTACTCCGATGTCCATCCTTACACCTTCTGAGACCAGGGTAACATCATCCCTGCTCATAAAAATTATTGCCGGAACATTTCTACGGTCAATACATAAAAATAAAAAACTTATAAGTAGTAGTCAATTAGCGACTAGTACTAAACACTTTTGGGATTCTTCATACTGTAGCTGTTTGTATTTATTTATATATTTCTTCTTCTTCTTGATTCCTTCTTCTTTTCCATTAACTAATAGCATATAACATTATTGATAGGCTTTATGTTAAAACTCTTTTGACTTTACTTCTTGTGACATATTTCTCCGTATCATTTCTTCTTATATAATCTTCAATTCGGAGAAATTCTAATTATTGTATTAATTATCATCCTCCTTCAGTTTCATTGGAGTCATTAAATTATTCTTTATTCTTCTTATCTGAGCACATTACCATCAATTGTTTTTGTTCATTTAATTTTTCTTCTGTTTGTTACCATTAAAATTATTACTTTTTCCTATTATTTCATTTTAAATCAATTCTTTATAACCTTATTCACTAATCTGTTATTATTTTTTATTAAATTATATGGTTTCAAAATAACTTGAGTAAGATGTCCTTACATGCTTTCAGAATTTTGGGGTTTTAGTCTCTTCACTTTAAATTATATGTTTTATTCTTCGATTGTTTAAATTAGCAGCCATCTTTACTATTTCTTTTATGAATTTGCTAACACCTGGTTGTTTAAGACCTGAAGATGTCAGTAATGACGAAAAGCTTAGTCGAACAATAAAAAATTATAGCAGTTAGCAAATTCATAAAAGAAATATTAAATTATATGGTTTCGAAATAATTTGAGTAAGATGTCCTTACATGCTTTTAGAATTTTGGGGTTTTTTTATTTACAATGGGTTGCTTGGTCCTGTATCCATAAAATCCGTCCCTTTTTTCTGGTTTGTTTGGAGTCTGTTTAACCGTGGTCCATTATTTCAGGTACTCCCTTTACTCGGATTACTGGGGTGTTCGGAATTAATTCTCTCCTTGATAATCTTCTTACCATCCGGCTCTCCCACTTTGCTGCTATGAAACTTTCACTTAAGTACCGGTCTTCCGTCATAATTCGTTCCTTTTTAACTAATAAGTATTGTACCTCCTCTAACATAACATAGTTGCTCATTTTTAATCTCATTTCATTCCCTTTTACCTCTGGATTATTTACCAAATATTTGAATGTTATATTCCGTTTTGAGGATATGACTGATATTGTCTGATACACTTCAATCGTTGACACATTTAACTGGGATGTAAACTTAATTAACTCCCTCTGTTCGTTAATTGGAAGGTTGAATACATTAATTAATCCACCTGTAATCATCTCCCATTCTTCCCTTGTATTTATTATTTTCTTTCTACATGTTTTTCTTATTTTCTTGGTCTTCTTTTCCAGCTATTGATTATCTTCTTTGTTGTGGCTATTTTTATTTTCCGATGGCATTACACCTTGGTATTCAGTAATTTCTATTTCCTTCCTCCTCTCTTCTGTATTCAGACTTACTTTAATACCTTCTGAAGTGCTGTCTAATGTTTCCTCCAAACTCTTGAAACCTTCATCCATTTGCTTATTTGTCTCCTCCTTGTATGTATCTGCCTTTTGGCTAAGTGTGTTACTGATCATGTCAATCTTTGCATGAATTTGTTTTATATTTTTATTACTTTCTTCAAATTTTGCATTCATATATTCCCTTTGTCCGTTAATAATTTCTTTCAATTTGTGGTGTTGTTCATTCATGGTTTGTCTGATATTTCGACTAATGGTCTCAAATTTTTCGTTTAGTTGTTTGACTAAACTTTCCTGAATACTGTCTCTTTTCTCATTGGTTTGCTTGTTTTGTTCCTTCAAAGTTTCGTTTTGTTTCTTTGAGGTTTCCTCCTGTTTCCTAAAGTTTTCATTTATTTTATTTAATCTTTCATTATGTTTCCTAAATTGTTCCTTAGTTTGTTTATTCTGTTCCTTAAATTGTTCTGCCATAAATTTCATCATGTCTTGCCAATTAGGTTCTTCTCTGGCTACCGCTTTGTCTGGTTGGTCCCCTTGGGCATCCTTTTCCACTATTTCCTTTTCCGTATCCATAACTACTTCGGTTTCTTCTTTATCACCTGTCTGTTGGTCCATTTCACTGTCCGTGACTAATTCTATTTCTTGTTCCTGTCCACCTTCTTCAATCTCCTTTTCTTCTGCCCTCTTCTTCGATTTGCCTCGGGTATTATGCATTTCTTGTTTTCTCATAACTGCCAACGATAATTAGATTTTTTTGGTATATATTTTTATTAAATATCAAAATTCTTTTCTAATTACCGCCCTTTTACATTGAGCGCCAAACTTGTAACGTCGCGGTTTTTCTAGAGGTAATAGCGAAAACTTTGTATGTGGCTTATTAGGTGTTCGTCTTATTTCATTAAGCTCCCAAGGTTGTTATGCGCCAATCTTGTAACGTCTCGGTTTGAGATATTAAAGTTTCCGCCTCTCCGCAGTCGCCACTTATGAATTATAATAACTGACGTTTTTAAAAAATAAATAAAGGATTTTTTAATGTTACTCAATCTAAACAGAAATCGAGAGTTTGTGATTTGGGGTCTAGGAGAGAAGTTGTTCAGCCTTATAAGGAAGAGAGAGTAAGTACCAATTATTTACACTTGGTTTAGACGATTTCTGATTTTTCCAATTGTTCGCTGTGATTTAAATCAGCTGATTGTGAGACAAGTTTCTACGCTTAGTTCAACCAGCCTACACTATAGCAAAATCTGATCCGATGTGTTGATCTCTTCTGTTTTTTTGCTGAAATCTATTACAACTACCCACTACAAAAATTATAACACACTTTATTATTCAATATCATTTTTCAATAATATTATTTACTTATATTATTGGTTTTTGTTTCCTGCCACCAAAATACAAGTATCACAATTAATCTTTCCTTACATAAAACATAATAACGACTTCATCGAGTAAACATGGAATTGTCTAAAGAAAGAAAAACATATATGGTTTTGTTTACCAAATTTTACACTATTTTCAAAACATCAATTAATATATAATTCTTAATAATTCCCCAGGGTTAAGGGTAAGTTCTTTTTGTTACGAGATGTTCAGAAATGGATAATTACTAAGCTTTACAAATACCAAAAAAATATTAAATAAATTTGTTTATTTTTCGTTTAGTATGTAGTTCCAGGAATGTCCGTAAGAGAGCAGCGTGCGTTTGTTTACTTTAAAAAACATGTGATTAAATTTGACTAGTTTCGTGTTCTAAACCAACATTAGGAATGCGTTTTCTTCGTTAACTATTAAACGAAATGTTTATATTACCTCTCTTCGTATGGTTCTTACAGGAATGAAGCTTTTTCTCTGGTGAGGTCCGTCTTGTGTTATAATTTCATTACCGTCTGGCTCATATTCGATTATCAACTTGAACTATGGCGAAACTAGGTTGAATCATCAGAAGGTTTTCTTTCACTGTTTTTTAAAGAGTATAACCATTTAATTTTGATAAATAATGGATGATTATATAGTGGTCATGTTGCTTGTTAATTTTGTACTAATTTTCACTCCTCCAAAGTTCCAGAAAGGTTATTTTATTAGAATTGTAGTAGCATCATTTTGTCAACTCTATGGTTTTATTCCAAATTTTTTATATTAACAATACTTGTTATTCTCGTCACTCTTAGTAACCCATAATATTTTTATTATACAGGCAGTTTGTAATTATTATAAATTTATATTTTATTTACCGAAAAATAATTCTTTTCTATTCCGGTTTCTTTATCAATTTGGTTTACATAATAAGTTTTTGTTCATTTTCTTATGACCTTGTATATAAGTATTTGATAATTTTATTATCTTTAAATAAATTTATATATATTATTTATTTAGTCTCTCATAGTATTTCTACACTGCACTACTTCCTGTTGCCATTTCCCTCATAGTATTATTTTAATTTTTTATTATCCTTTTATATTTAAAATTTTTTGTTTTTAAAACGAACCCTGGGTTATCTTATATTATAACACAAATATTTGAAAAAATATAACATTAACTTAGGTATAACAATTGGTTGTCCATACAATATAAATATTACAAAAAATAAATAAAATACAAAATCAGTTAGTAGTATTATAGTCTACTCTCATGGTTTTACAATTCCCAAACCCACAGTACAACTCTGCAATAAGTCACCTTCACTTCCACTTTTTACCTCAATGGGTACACTATAACTCACTTTGCACCGTATATCACTCGAATTGTTTATCATGTTTAGTGATATACTTTAATTTAGAGCTAGTTATAGGTTACCCATTTCTGACCTTTATGTTATCATGAGTTAATTTATTGGGACCGGGTTATGTACCGTTACATAAAGCCCCCCCACTAGAACAAATTTATTTTAGTTTAACTCGTTCATTAAAAATAAATTGTTGATTGGTTCAATTCTCCTAATAGTCTTGGCTTTATTTTTCATCATAGTGTTTCATTTCAAACTGGTTGTAAACTGACTGGTAATTCATACTGGTGGTAATTGCTGTTTTATTACTCTACTCTCTCTCTCTTGGAGGCAAATTCATAAATTATTTATTTCTCTGGGTAGTGGTACTTCCACATTTTATTTGAGAAGGACTGTTCACACTAATCATATGAAACTTGTTTTAACACTCATTTCTATTTACTTCTATAAATTCGCTTTATCAATTAAGCTTCGGTCTACTATCTTACTTCTATTTTCTTCATTTATACTTCTGGAATCTAATATCACTCTTTTCAGCTATTTTATAATTATTATCCCTTAAATATTCAATTTCCCTAACATTTTTCCCTATCTTGTGCGGTGGTAACAGTCGGGTGGCCACTCTGGGTCCATTACTCCGATGTCCATCCTTACACCTTCTGAGACCAGGGTAACATCATCCCTGCTCATAAAAATTATTGCCGGAACATTTCTACGGTCAATACATAAAAATAAAAAACTTATAAGTAGTAGTCAATTAGCGACTAGTACTAAACACTTTTGGGATTCTTCATACTGTAGCTGTTTGTATTTATTTATATATTTCTTCTTCTTCTTGATTCCTTCTTCTTTTCCATTAACTAATAGCATATAACATTATTGATAGGCTTTATGTTAAAACTCTTTTGACTTTACTTCTTGTGACATATTTCTCCGTATCATTTCTTCTTATATAATCTTCAATTCGGAGAAATTCTAATTATTGTATTAATTATCATCCTCCTTCAGTTTCATTGGAGTCATTAAATTATTCTTTATTCTTCTTATCTGAGCACATTACCATCAATTGTTTTTGTTCATTTAATTTTTCTTCTGTTTGTTACCATTAAAATTATTACTTTTTCCTATTATTTCATTTTAAATCAATTCTTTATAACCTTATTCACTAATCTGTTATTATTTTTTATTAAATTATATGGTTTCAAAATAACTTGAGTAAGATGTCCTTACATGCTTTCAGAATTTTGGGGTTTTAGTCTCTTCACTTTAAATTATATGTTTTATTGTTCGATTGTTTAAATTAGCAGCCATCTTTACTATTTCTTTTATGAATTTGCTAACACCTGGTTGTTTAAGACCTGAAGATGTCAGTAATGACGAAAAGCTTAGTCGAACAATAAAAAATTATAGCAGTTAGCAAATTCATAAAAGAAATATTAAATTATATGGTTTCGAAATAATTTGAGTAAGATGTCCTTACATGCTTTTAGAATTTTGGGGTTTTTTTATTTACAATGGGTTGCTTGGTCCTGTATCCATAAAATCCGTCCCTTTTTTCTGGTTTGTTTGGAGTCTGTTTAACCGTGGTCCATTATTTCAGGTACTCCCTTTACTCGGATTACTGGGGTGTTCGGAATTAATTCTCTCCTTGATAATCTTCTTACCATCCGGCTCTCCCACTTTGCTGCTATGAAACTTTCACTTAAGTACCGGTCTTCCGTCATAATTCGTTCCTTTTTAACTAATAAGTATTGTACCTCCTCTAACATAACATAGTTGCTCATTTTTAATCTCATTTCATTCCCTTTTACCTCTGGATTATTTACCAAATATTTGAATGTTATATTCCGTTTTGAGGATATGACTGATATTGTCTGATACACTTCAATCGTTGACACATTTAACTGGGATGTAAACTTAATTAACTCCCTCTGTTCGTTAATTGGAAGGTTGAATACATTAATTAATCCACCTGTAATCATCTCCCATTCTTCCCTTGTATTTATTATTTTCTTTCTACATGTTTTTCTTATTTTCTTGGTCTTCTTTTCCAGCTATTGATTATCTTCTTTGTTGTGGCTATTTTTATTTTCCGATGGCATTACACCTTGGTATTCAGTAATTTCTATTTCCTTCCTCCTCTCTTCTGTATTCAGACTTACTTTAATACCTTCTGAAGTGCTGTCTAATGTTTCCTCCAAACTCTTGAAACCTTCATCCATTTGCTTATTTGTCTCCTCCTTGTATGTATCTGCCTTTTGGCTAAGTGTGTTACTGATCATGTCAATCTTTGCATGAATTTGTTTTATATTTTTATTACTTTCTTCAAATTTTGCGTTCATATATTCCCTTTGTCCGTTAATAATTTCTTTCAATTTGTGGTGTTGTTCATTCATGGTTTGTCTGATATTTCGACTAATGGTCTCAAATTTTTCGTTTAGTTGTTTGACTAAACTTTCCTGAATACTGTCTCTTTTCTCATTGGTTTGCTTGTTTTGTTCCTTCAAAGTTTCGTTTTGTTTCTTTGAGGTTTCCTCCTGTTTCCTAAAGTTTTCATTTATTTTATTTAATCTTTCATTATGTTTCCTAAATTGTTCCTTAGTTTGTTTATTCTGTTCCTTAAATTGTTCTGCCATAAATTTCATCATGTCTTGCCAATTAGGTTCTTCTCTGGCTACCGCTTTGTCTGGTTGGTCCCCTTGGGCATCCTTTTCCACTATTTCCTTTTCCGTATCCATAACTACTTCGGTTTCTTCTTTATCACCTGTCTGTTGGTCCATTTCACTGTCCGTGACTAATTCTATTTCTTGTTCCTGTCCACCTTCTTCAATCTCCTTTTCTTCTGCCCTCTTCTTCGATTTGCCTCGGGTATTATGCATTTCTTGTTTTCTCATAACTGCCAACGATAATTAGATTTTTTTGGTATATATTTTTATTAAATATCAAAATTCTTTTCTAATTACCGCCCTTTTACATTGAGCGCCAAACTTGTAACGTCGCGGTTTTTCTAGAGGTAATAGCGAAAACTTTGTATGTGGCTTATTAGGTGTTCGTCTTATTTCATTAAGCTCCCAAGGTTGTTATGCGCCAATCTTGTAACGTCTCGGTTTGAGATATTAAAGTTTCCGCCTCTCCGCAGTCGCCACTTATGAATTATAATAACTGACGTTTTTAAAAAATAAATAAAGGATTTTTTAATGTTACTCAATCTAAACAGAAATCGAGAGTTTGTGATTTGGGGTCTAGGAGAGAAGTTGTTCAGCCTTATAAGGAAGAGAGAGTAAGTACCAATTATTTACACTTGGTTTAGACGATTTCTGATTTTTCCAATTGTTCGCTGTGATTTAAATCAGCTGATTGTGAGACAAGTTTCTACGCTTAGTTCAACCAGCCTACACTATAGCAAAATCTGATCCGATGTGTTGATCTCTTCTGTTTTTTTGCTGAAATCTATTACAACTACCCACTACAAAAATTATAACACACTTTATTATTCAATATCATTTTTCAATAATATTATTTACTTATATTATTGGTTTTTGTTTCCTGCCACCAAAATACAAGTATCACAATTAATCTTTCCTTACATAAAACATAATAACGACTTCATCGAGTAAACATGGAATTGTCTAAAGAAAGAAAAACATATATGGTTTTGTTTACCAAATTTTACACTATTTTCAAAACATCAATTAATATATAATTCTTAATAATTCCCCAGGGTTAAGGGTAAGTTCTTTTTGTTACGAGATGTTCAGAAATGGATAATTACTAAGCTTTACAAATACCAAAAAAATATTAAATAAATTTGTTTATTTTTCGTTTAGTATGTAGTTCCAGGAATGTCCGTAAGAGAGCAGCGTGCGTTTGTTTACTTTAAAAAACATGTGATTAAATTTGACTAGTTTCGTGTTCTAAACCAACATTAGGAATGCGTTTTCTTCGTTAACTATTAAACGAAATGTTTATATTACCTCTCTTCGTATGGTTCTTACAGGAATGAAGCTTTTTCTCTGGTGAGGTCCGTCTTGTGTTATAATTTCATTACCGTCTGGCTCATATTCGATTATCAACTTGAACTATGGCGAAACTAGGTTGAATCATCAGAAGGTTTTCTTTCACTGTTTTTTAAAGAGTATAACCATTTAATTTTGATAAATAATGGATGATTATATAGTGGTCATGTTGCTTGTTAATTTTGTACTAATTTTCACTCCTCCAAAGTTCCAGAAAGGTTATTTTATTAGAATTGTAGTAGCATCATTTTGTCAACTCTATGGTTTTATTCCAAATTTTTTATATTAACAATACTTGTTATTCTCGTCACTCTTAGTAACCCATAATATTTTTATTATACAGGCAGTTTGTAATTATTATAAATTTATATTTTATTTACCGAAAAATAATTCTTTTCTATTCCGGTTTCTTTATCAATTTGGTTTACATAATAAGTTTTTGTTCATTTTCTTATGACCTTGTATATAAGTATTTGATAATTTTATTATCTTTAAATAAATTTATATATATTATTTATTTAGTCTCTCATAGTATTTCTACACTGCACTACTTCCTGTTGCCATTTCCCTCATAGTATTATTTTAATTTTTTATTATCCTTTTATATTTAAAATTTTTTGTTTTTAAAACGAACCCTGGGTTATCTTATATTATAACACAAATATTTGAAAAAATATAACATTAACTTAGGTATAACAATTGGTTGTCCATACAATATAAATATTACAAAAAATAAATAAAATACAAAATCAGTTAGTAGTATTATAGTCTACTCTCATGGTTTTACAATTCCCAAACCCACAGTACAACTCTGCAATAAGTCACCTTCACTTCCACTTTTTACCTCAATGGGTACACTATAACTCACTTTGCACCGTATATCACTCGAATTGTTTATCATGTTTAGTGATATACTTTAATTTAGAGCTAGTTATAGGTTACCCATTTCTGACCTTTATGTTATCATGAGTTAATTTATTGGGACCGGGTTATGTACCGTTACATAAAGCCCCCCCACTAGAACAAATTTATTTTAGTTTAACTCGTTCATTAAAAATAAATTGTTGATTGGTTCAATTCTCCTAATAGTCTTGGCTTTATTTTTCATCATAGTGTTTCATTTCAAACTGGTTGTAAACTGACTGGTAATTCATACTGGTGGTAATTGCTGTTTTATTACTCTACTCTCTCTCTCTTGGAGGCAAATTCATAAATTATTTATTTCTCTGGGTAGTGGTACTTCCACATTTTATTTGAGAAGGACTGTTCACACTAATCATATTAAACTTGTTTTAACACTCATTTCTATTTACTTCTATAAATTCGCTTTATCAATTAAGCTTCGGTCTACTATCTTACTTCTATTTTCTTCATTTATACTTCTGGAATCTAATATCACTCTTTTCAGCTATTTTATAATTATTATCCCTTAAATATTCAATTTCCCTAACATTTTTCCCTATCTTGTGCGGTGGTAACAGTCGGGTGGCCACTCTGGGTCCATTACTCCGATGTCCATCCTTACACCTTCTGAGACCAGGGGAACATCATCCCTGCTCATAAAAATTATTGCCGGAACATTTCTACGGTCAATACATAAAAATAAAAAACTTATAAGTAGTAGTCAATTAGCGACTAGTACTAAACACTTTTGGGATTCTTCATACTGTAGCTGTTTGTATTTATTTATATATTTCTTCTTCTTCTTGATTCCTTCTTCTTTTCCATTAACTAATAGCATATAACATTATTGATAGGCTTTATGTTAAAACTCTTTTGACTTTACTTCTTGTGACATATTTCTCCGTATCATTTCTTCTTATATAATCTTCAATTCGGAGAAATTCTAATTATTGTATTAATTATCATCCTCCTTCAGTTTCATTGGAGTCATTAAATTATTCTTTATTCTTCTTATCTGAGCACATTACCATCAATTGTTTTTGTTCATTTAATTTTTCTTCTGTTTGTTACCATTAAAATTATTACTTTTTCCTATTATTTCATTTTAAATCAATTCTTTATAACCTTATTCACTAATCTGTTATTATTTTTTATTAAATTATATGGTTTCAAAATAACTTGAGTAAGATGTCCTTACATGCTTTCAGAATTTTGGGGTTTTAGTCTCTTCACTTTAAATTATATGTTTTATTGTTCGATTGTTTAAATTAGCAGCCATCTTTACTATTTCTTTTATGAATTTGCTAACACCTGGTTGTTTAAGACCTGAAGATGTCAGTAATGACGAAAAGCTTAGTCGAACAATAAAAAATTATAGCAGTTAGCAAATTCATAAAAGAAATATTAAATTATATGGTTTCGAAATAATTTGAGTAAGATGTCCTTACATGCTTTTAGAATTTTGGGGTTTTTTTATTTACAATGGGTTGCTTGGTCCTGTATCCATAAAATCCGTCCCTTTTTTCTGGTTTGTTTGGAGTCTGTTTAACCGTGGTCCATTATTTCAGGTACTCCCTTTACTCGGATTACTGGGGTGTTCGGAATTAATTCTCTCCTTGATAATCTTCTTACCATCCGGCTCTCCCACTTTGCTGCTATGAAACTTTCACTTAAGTACCGGTCTTCCGTCATAATTCGTTCCTTTTTAACTAATAAGTATTGTACCTCCTCTAACATAACATAGTTGCTCATTTTTAATCTCATTTCATTCCCTTTTACCTCTGGATTATTTACCAAATATTTGAATGTTATATTCCGTTTTGAGGATATGACTGATATTGTCTGATACACTTCAATCGTTGACACATTTAACTGGGATGTAAACTTAATTAACTCCCTCTGTTCGTTAATTGGAAGGTTGAATACATTAATTAATCCACCTGTAATCATCTCCCATTCTTCCCTTGTATTTATTATTTTCTTTCTACATGTTTTTCTTATTTTCTTGGTCTTCTTTTCCAGCTATTGATTATCTTCTTTGTTGTGGCTATTTTTATTTTCCGATGGCATTACACCTTGGTATTCAGTAATTTCTATTTCCTTCCTCCTCTCTTCTGTATTCAGACTTACTTTAATACCTTCTGAAGTGCTGTCTAATGTTTCCTCCAAACTCTTGAAACCTTCATCCATTTGCTTATTTGTCTCCTCCTTGTATGTATCTGCCTTTTGGCTAAGTGTGTTACTGATCATGTCAATCTTTGCATGAATTTGTTTTATATTTTTATTACTTTCTTCAAATTTTGCGTTCATATATTCCCTTTGTCCGTTAATAATTTCTTTCAATTTGTGGTGTTGTTCATTCATGGTTTGTCTGATATTTCGACTAATGGTCTCAAATTTTTCGTTTAGTTGTTTGACTAAACTTTCCTGAATACTGTCTCTTTTCTCATTGGTTTGCTTGTTTTGTTCCTTCAAAGTTTCGTTTTGTTTCTTTGAGGTTTCCTCCTGTTTCCTAAAGTTTTCATTTATTTTATTTAATCTTTCATTATGTTTCCTAAATTGTTCCTTAGTTTGTTTATTCTGTTCCTTAAATTGTTCTGCCATAAATTTCATCATGTCTTGCCAATTAGGTTCTTCTCTGGCTACCGCTTTGTCTGGTTGGTCCCCTTGGGCATCCTTTTCCACTATTTCCTTTTCCGTATCCATAACTACTTCGGTTTCTTCTTTATCACCTGTCTGTTGGTCCATTTCACTGTCCGTGACTAATTCTATTTCTTGTTCCTGTCCACCTTCTTCAATCTCCTTTTCTTCTGCCCTCTTCTTCAATTTGCCTCGGGTATTATGCATTTCTTGTTTTCTCATAACTGCCAACGATAATTAGATTTTTTTGGTATATATTTTTATTAAATATCAAAATTCTTTTCTAATTACCGCCCTTTTACATTGAGCGCCAAACTTGTAACGTCGCGGTTTTTCTAGAGGTAATAGCGAAAACTTTGTATGTGGCTTATTAGGTGTTCGTCTTATTTCATTAAGCTCCCAAGGTTGTTATGCGCCAATCTTGTAACGTCTCGGTTTGAGATATTAAAGTTTCCGCCTCTCCGCAGTCGCCACTTATGAATTATAATAACTGACGTTTTTAAAAAATAAATAAAGGATTTTTTAATGTTACTCAATCTAAACAGAAATCGAGAGTTTGTGATTTGGGGTCTAGGAGAGAAGTTGTTCAGCCTTATAAGGAAGAGAGAGTAAGTACCAATTATTTACACTTGGTTTAGACGATTTCTGATTTTTCCAATTGTTCGCTGTGATTTAAATCAGCTGATTGTGAGACACGTTTCTACGCTTAGTTCAACCAGCCTACACTATAGCAAAATCTGATCCGATGTGTTGATCTCTTCTGTTTTTTTGCTGAAATCTATTACAACTACCCACTACAAAAATTATAACACACTTTATTATTCAATATCATTTTTCAATAATATTATTTACTTATATTATTGGTTTTTGTTTCCTGCCACCAAAATACAAGTATCACAATTAATCTTTCCTTACATAAAACATAATAACGACTTCATCGAGTAAACATGGAATTGTCTAAAGAAAGAAAAACATATATGGTTTTGTTTACCAAATTTTACACTATTTTCAAAACATCAATTAATATATAATTCTTAATAATTCCCCAGGGTTAAGGGTAAGTTCTTTTTGTTACGAGATGTTCAGAAATGGATAATTACTAAGCTTTACAAATACCAAAAAAATATTAAATAAATTTGTTTATTTTTCGTTTAGTATGTAGTTCCAGGAATGTCCGTAAGAGAGCAGCGTGCGTTTGTTTACTTTAAAAAACATGTGATTAAATTTGACTAGTTTCGTGTTCTAAACCAACATTAGGAATGCGTTTTCTTCGTTAACTATTAAACGAAATGTTTATATTACCTCTCTTCGTATGGTTCTTACAGGAATGAAGCTTTTTCTCTGGTGAGGTCCGTCTTGAGTTATAATTTCATTACCGTCTGGCTCATATTCGATTATCAACTTGAACTATGGCGAAACTAGGTTGAATCATCAGAAGGTTTTCTTTCACTGTTTTTTAAAGAGTATAACCATTTAATTTTGATAAATAATGGATGATTATATAGTGGTCATGTTGCTTGTTAATTTTGTACTAATTTTCACTCCTCCAAAGTTCCAGAAAGGTTATTTTATTAGAATTGTAGTAGCATCATTTTGTCAACTCTATGGTTTTATTCCAAATTTTTTATATTAACAATACTTGTTATTCTCGTCACTCTTAGTAACCCATAATATTTTTATTATACAGGCAGTTTGTAATTATTATAAATTTATATTTTATTTACCGAAAAATAATTCTTTTCCATTCCGGTTTCTTTATCAATTTGGTTTACATAATAAGTTTTTGTTCATTTTCTTATGACCTTGTATATAAGTATTTGATAATTTTATTATCTTTAAATAAATTTATATATATTATTTATTTAGTCTCTCATAGTATTTCTACACTGCACTACTTCCTGTTGCCATTTCCCTCATAGTATTATTTTAATTTTTTATTATCCTTTTATATTTAAAATTTTTTGTTTTTAAAACGAACCCTGGGTTATCTCATATTATAACACAAATATTTGAAAAAATATAACATTAACTTAGGTATAACAATTGGTTGTCCATACAATATAAATATTACAAAAAATAAATAAAATACAAAATCAGTTAGTAGTATTATAGTCTACTCTCATGGTTTTACAATTCCCAAACCCACAGTACAACTCTGCAATAAGTCACCTTCACTTCCACTTTTTACCTCAATGGGTACACTATAACTCACTTTGCACCGTATATCACTCGAATTGTTTATCATGTTTAGTGATATACTTTAATTTAGAGCTAGTTATAGGTTACCCATTTCTGACCTTTATGTTATCATGAGTTAATTATTGGGACCGGGTTATGTACCGTTACAATAGTCATAAAGAAGATTTCAAGCGACAGATGGCCGAACAGCTCACGCAAATACAAGCGGAAATGCGTGACTACAAGACCATTTGTGACGAGAAAATAAGTGAAGTCCTGAAGAAACAGGAGGACACTATGAAAGAATTAAAGGACGACACCACTAGAAGGTTCGAAGAAGTGTGGGAAACCAGGGAGTCAGATTGTCAAGAAGTAAAGAACTTTGCATAAAACACACAAACCAGTATTAAGAAGATCCACAATAAATTAGAATCACACATCAACAATAACCAAAAGAAACAAGAAGAATTAAAAACCGAAATATACCACACACTTAGGCAGAAGCAACAAGAACTAGGAGAAACAAACAACACACTACAGCAAAAAATTGAAGAAGTAGACGGCAGACAGAAGACGACAGAACAGAAACTGGACGAAAACGTCAAAGAGAAGACAACCCACATTCAAGAACTGAGGTGTCAATTAGAAAGACTGCGGCGACAGATAACCGAAGGGGAGTCTGGGCCAAGTAGAACAGTCAACGGGCAAGTACAGGTGGAACTTAAATACGATGGAACCGACAGATTCCTGATGGAGTTCCTGAAAGAATTGTCGGAGTTCCAAGAATTGTATTACTCGAATAGTGACATTAAATGGATCGGGAAGCACCTAGAAAAGGACGCAAGTATATGGTGGCACGTAATCAGGGACCAGATATCCACGTTTGAAGAGTTCAAGGAGGCGTTCTCGTTGAAGTATTGGGGCTTAGAGCGACAAGACATCATTCGTGGTGGAATACGGGAAATTTGAGTGGCACGGACCGATTACGGCTATCCAGTATATAGAAAGGATCCTATTAGAAAGCCGACAATTAACTCCCGCATTGACCGACAGACAATTGATAAGAAAAATTTCTAGGCATTTTGGTAGAGACCTGCAGATCGCTGTAATCACACGCGGGATCACCACGATACCTAACTTTGAAGCTTTAATCACTGAATACACAAGTATTCAACCGAACAATGGAAATAACAGACGGACACATCGGCTAGCTAATGAAGAGGAAAGCGGAACTAACAACCGACCGAAGGGTAGCTTTGCAAATAAAAGCGAAAGTGACAGAAAACAAGTTTGGCAGGGGAGGCCACAAGGAACTCGCTTTGGGGACAAGCAGTATAATGGAGTAAACACTGTTGATTTCGTTAACAGTACGCCAAGCACGAGCAAGGCGACTGACGACACCACCCCAAGGACGAATACCGACAACAATGGTAAAAAAAAAACACTCCTGCACAGCGAAAGACTTAGTTTTTATAAACAAACACAACTTCACCAATAATGTCAACATATTATTACCGGACCTGAGGAATGACTTGCTACAAGAATATGACGAGGAAAACAACGGCATTACGGTATCGGCACTTATTGACACAGGCTCTGTTATTAACGGCCTATCAGAAGAGTGGTTCAACGTGAATAAGAAAGACATTGAACCATACGAAATTTTACCAATGACAAATTCCCTCATCATTAGTGCGGTTGGGAATAAATCCAAATTAATCAGAAAGCAGATACTGTGCGATATTGAAATTGACGGAATCAAGAATGAATGTGTTTTCTTAGTTATACCAGATCTCATTAAGCCGTGCATATTAGGAATAAGTTTTTTACAGGAGGTGGGATGTCGCATCGACATCGGGAATAAGAAGATTGAATTAAGGAATGCAGCTGATGAAGAGGTGCGCGCCGTACCCATCATGAACATCGAACTACTAAATAATGGAGCGGAAGAAGAGATCCTGAGGAATATCAACGAGAAGATAGGAAGCATGGATTGTCAAGATGAAGAGATATTGGAACGATTGAGGGAAATACTTATAAAGAATAGGAGAGTGTTCAGGGAGTGCCCAGGGAGGATAGAAGGATACGAGCATGAATTTTAAGTCACGGACAGGACGCCCTACTTTCAACGGGGTTGGCCTGTACCACTTGCATATAAGGAAAAGGTAAAGGATGAGATTGACAGGATGCTGCAGTACGGAGTGATAGAACGATGCACGAGTCCGTTCATAAATCCACTCCTCACAGTCATCAAAAGAGATGGAAGGGTCCGTTTATGTCTCGATGCAAGAAAGATAAACGGCGTAACGATTCCCGATTATGAAGGCGTTTCCCCGATCAACGAAATTTTGGCAAGATGTAGTGAGATGCGCTACCTTTCTATCGTTCATTTGTCCAGTAGCTTTTGGCAGGTGCCATTGAAACAAGAATGCAGAAAGTATACCGCGTTCATGTATGAGGGAAGGTGCTACCAATTCACTGTAACACCATTCGGCCTCAGTACCAGTTCGGCGGCTCTAACACGCGGATTGGATACAGCCTTGGATGAAGATGTCAAGAGAAACACGCTAATATACGTTGATGATTGCTTATGCTATTCTAACGACGTTCAGACGCACCTGGCACATTTAGAGGCACTGTTAAACAATCTCAACAAAACAAACTTGACCGTTAACCTCAATAAATCACAGTTTTTTAGAAAAGAAATCTCGTATCTTGGATACCAACTGACAACGCGCGGCATCCAAGCTACGGAAGAGAAAGTAAAAGCCATTATGGATTTCCCGAAGCCCAAGAATCAGAAACAGTTAAAAGGTTTCTTAGGCCTCACTAATTTCTATAACCGCTTCACAAGTAAACATGCGGAGACCACGCAACCTCTACATGAATTATTGAAGAAAGATCGCAAGTTTTCATGGACAGCTGAATTAGACGATTGTTTTGTGAGAGTCAAGAACTTGTTTGTGGATGCTGTAGTTTTAAGATTTCCGCGCCCAAACCAGAGGTACTACATACAATGTGATGCTAGTGATTACGCATACGGAGGACAACTTTATCAGCTTGATGAAGAAGGGGAGATTGGCGTGATTGCTTTCACGAGTAAAACATTCAAGGGTGCCGAGCGGAACTACTATACCACAGAAAAAGAGCTCTTAAGTATCGTAAGGTGCTTAGAAAAATTCCGCATGTATGTTCTCGGTCAACCGTTGACGATAATAACTGACAACAAGGCGTTGACATTCCTGAACAAATGCCATTTGAATAATTCGAGGATTACGCGATGGATTCTCGCTGTACAAGAATATAAATTCGATATCATCCATTGCAAGGGCAAAGACAACATCGTAGCCGACATCCTAAGCAGGTACCCACACGATACGAAACTAGACGAAGTTCAGGACAATACGCATGAATATCTGGTCAATCACTTCACCGTTAAGATGAAACTCGAAGTACGAAAATTAATCAAAAATATTGGAAAACACCAAATAGAAGATAACAACCTTAAGACAATTATTAATAAAATTAAGGATGGAAGTTTAGACCTAAATTTTATAAATACGTCAATAACAAATTATATAGGCGGCAGCGGAACGAATGGAAGCTATATGTTCCTGATAACGTATCTGGGGGACATAATCGCTGAAATTCATCAGATATTTGGACATTTAGGGACGAAAAAGTGCATGAAGATGCTCCAGGAACATTTCACGTTCGACCGGATGTTGAAGAGGGTCAAAGCTTATATCCAAGCATGCGACGTTTGCCAGAAGTGTAAGGACACCAACAACAAGGAGCTGTTTGGTGGCACACGCGCAGTGATACCTACAGTGAGAGGAGATCTGGTAAGGCGGACTATTATGGGCCCATACCGACAGGAGCAGGTGGCGTTAAATATTTACTCGTAATAGTAGATAATTTTACAAAATACGTTAAGTTATTCACCCTCCGAAGAGCAACAACCACCACGACGTTGCGGAGAATAAATGCTTATTGTGAAGAGTTCGAACAACCAAGGGCCATTTTGACGGACAACGGGACCCAGTTCACTTCCAAAAAGTGGATCAACGGCTTAAAGGAGTTGAACATCCAACCGAAGTTTACCGCAATACGAAACCCTTGAACTAATCTTGCCGAGAGGATTAACCGGCAACTTGGGAACTTGTTCCGAATTTTCGTGAGTGACCGACATACTAAATGGTCCAAATACATAAAGACAATCGAAGCGTGTCTGAACGAGGTGTACCACGAGACAATCGAAATTACCCCTCATGAAGCACACCTCGGTACGAGACCGACACGCGCATGGGAACAATGTTTGGACAAAGGAATCATTAACAGTGAAGGAAAGCGCGAGAATAATATATTTGTAAAAATCAAGGAGAAAAGAGAGAAGCACGCGAAGCGTTGCAACGAGAGTAAGAAGATAACGAAGTTCGCCATAGGCGACAAGGTGTTGGTAAGAACATACCATCAATCAGATGCTATGTTAAGAAAAATCGACAAGTTCTTTGAACTATTTTCAGGACCTTATAAGATCAACCGTATCATCGGCGAGGCCACGTACGAGCTCGTGGAATGCGACAGCGAGAAAGTACGAGGAAGATTCAACGTGCGACAAATTAAGGCATATCATGAGCAGGCGAAAGAGGTACGGATGATACAAGAAAGTAATAATGACTCCGGCTGCTAGATGACTACAAAGCAGAATACACGAATCAGGTAATTTGTCCCGCGAGCCCAGTCCAGCTAGCCAAAGAATGATGTAAGTTTTACTATACTGTGTTTAATTCAAACTTCAATGTCAATTGTGTTTGTGATCACGATGTATTCTTTATTTACAATGTTAATTAGGTATCTAAACATCAATGTGTATAGAGTAATTTGATAACGTGTACCATGTATCAAAGGGACATTATGATACAATGATACAGGACATTAAATAATTGTGAAATAATAACTTGATAAAGATGTAGTGAATCGAGTAATTTGCTTATACAATTAATAATTTAAATATGAGACAATCGTTTTGTAACTTTAGGAATAAGCGTCTAGGTATACATCATGAGGTATGATGAATCCTTAATTGTTTATTTATTATGCATATTTCATTTATTAATGTAATCATTTATAATATGTGTCACAAGTTAATCTTATGTATGTATGTATTTGTTTGTTTAGCGACTATAGTTATGAGACACTAGTAGTGAATTAAAAGTATTTTGTTGTTATGTAATTCATCGATGTACGATCGATTGATTTAATTGCTAGCTAACCTTCAGCTAATTTATTATGTTATATATGTATAACGAAAGATGTAGACAATAACGAAACAAACTGTCTAATGAGTAGATGTAAATATTTTACGTATTTCAATTATTCACATGAAATAATATTCTATAATCCGCATATAGACGGATAGAATGTAAAAAATGCGTTCATTTCACTCAGATGGGCGGCAATAAATTCATATAATCATGTAAGACCCCAAGATAGGGAATAACTATTAATTGCACCATATGAGAGATATAGGTCATCCAACCATGACCATTCCAAGGCCGACGTCCACGACTGGGACAGAGCGCAGAAATTGGATCAGATGTCTCCTGTTAATCCAACATCCAATACAATTTGGAGACAATATGGTGATCAAAATTTTAAAAATTTATAATTTCTTGATCAAGAGACACGCGCGCACACTCGAGTTGACAAACCCAGGCCCGAGTCGTAAATAAAAACGATTAGAGACACGTCAGACCCGACGCCAGTGGGAAGACAATGAAAAAACGTCTGAGTACACGCTACAATAGAAAATAGGGTACGTCGTTGACAGCACGAAGTTAGCTACGATTTACAACGCCAAAAAAACCAGACAAAAAAAGGCATAGTCCAGTAGCCTGGTTACGCAGAAGTGAAATGGAACACATGCTGTGGTGTTAAGTTGTAACGAGCACATGTATGAACGCTACACCCCGTAACAAAGGGTGCAGAGAAATCTTGACAAATATGTAGACAATAGGACGGATATTCAATGAATACTAGAGATATACACAGCCCAGCAGGAAAGCACGCCCTGACGTCCAGTCAGATTTACAACTAGAAAGCGTGGGACCCGTCTAGGGATGACACCCAACGAAGAGTTGATAATTGGCGGAACGAGCGAAGGGTAAATAAACAATTGACCAAGACACTGCAGACTCTTAACAAAAGCTATATCGGAGTGCCTCGACAATGTGGAAACAAAAGATTGGTAGACAGGCGGGGTATTGCTCTAGTTTCTGAGAATCAGCACAACGTTCGTCGCTGGGATATTCCGGGGATGCCCGACGACCAACCAGAGTTTGGCATCTTCCAAAGGAACTGGTGGAGAGAGTAGTGACAACTTGAACGACGAATCAGGAAACCGATGACAAAAATCTACAAGGTGGTAGGAAATTAGGAACCTATCAACAACGGTCGAAGGCATGGAGATGAGAAAATTGCCTTCTGGGAGAGAATGATTGATAAAAACTGTTTGCGAGGACGCGGAGCCCAGTAGTAGTAGAAGAGTAATTGAATAACAGTAGTAATGGAGTAGTAATATGAGTAATATCAGTAAGACGGAAATAATACAGTAGTAGTTGTTGTAATAGTTGTTGTAAAGAGTAATAGTAGTGGCGGCGATAATACTTGACTTACTCAACTTTCGATACGGTTACTCAATCAGTGAAATTGTAACCAAGTCGCGGTCTTAATCGGACTTAGACATTCAACTCAATCGCAATTCTACAAAACGTATGTCCGATAGTTTATGTGAGTTACCGAACTCACCGTAGTGATCAACAGTGCGAATAGACATAACTATCGTTGAATACCAGTGTATACGTGACTCTAGACTACGACCGACACGCAACATAATGCAATACGAGTGAGTAACAATCCGAGAGTAAAACAGTGGGTGACGACTTCAGACACTATCCAACCATAATGATTCTCAATTTTGGGCATCTGAACTGAGTGAATTAACACGAACACTAATACGCACATTGCATACATTACGTCCAAGGTAGACAGAATAGTTAGCTACATGAACACGCACACAGCAAACTCTAAAAGCAAACCACTTTAATGACGATGATTGCATCTTCACACATGAAGCCATGAAACACTTAATGCCAGCGGAGAGTCCAACACCACACTATACATAACGCGAGTGGGAAATTCAGTGAGTGAAAGTGAAGTGTTCTTCGATCAATAGTGATTACCATGTACAAGGAACCCACCAACGGATGTAATCTTACACCGATGGAATTTGTGGATAAGCCTTTTGCAAGATAAGTCTTTATGTTCTTAAATGCTAATTGATACATACTACTGCACTGTCTCTTCTTTTCAAAGAGCTACTCCCGAGAGATTTCTGTAAATCTATATAAATCATAAATCTAATAATGTTAATATTAAAGTCATTCATCTGAGCATAATGAACGCAGTTAGCTAGGGATAAAATATATTTGATTGCTTATTGTTTGTATATGTATATTATTGTGTTGTATTTGATTGTACTATATGTCTTGTTTTCAGGAAACGACGAACGAATATTATTGTGATTTATGTTATTATGTGTTTTGTTATGTATTTACAGGACATAATTTCATTTGTGGTTCAATAATTTACTTAATCAATGATATAATAAATAAGTAATTATTACATATATACATATATCTTGCGTTCATTATTATGATTAACCTTGACAATTAATTTATCACGTTCCAAGTGATTTTATCTTGTTACCTACAAAGAGTCTCAGAGTTATGCTAATTACCAGTGGACACACCCAAATCGCCCATTGAAATGTCAGATTAACATGCTCATGTAAATCATATTGATTTGATAACTATATTGAGTCAAATCCGACAAATATAATTTACTTTTCCATATGTGTATTAAATATAAATGATACCCAAGGAAAGTGGGGCTTTACAAATGTCAATTACAACCCCATTTAGTTAAACATAAATGGCATACAAATTTAATAGGCCCCAATTCATTAATTTATAATTGGATAATTTAATAATTCATAATAATTAGCTTAATCGCATTAAATATAAATGGCGCCCCAAGATCGTGGGGCACGGCAAACACAATTAAATAAATAATTGCCAATTCCATTTATATACATTAAAAAGTTAAGTGCAATAATTAAATAGATTCTTCAATTTGCACGTTGCAAACTTAAGGTGCTAAGCCTTTACTTTATTTTTAATTTAACATCAATTTATGTTCGGCAACGTTAAAAAGAACATGTTATGGCCTCTGACAAAGTACACAGTGAGTGGAAGCTGGCTTAAATGAAGGTAAAAATTGTATCTAATAAATAGTGTCCCGTGAGGGCTGATTCTGATTGTATGTACTACCCTCAAAACATAAAGAAAAGTCATTTTTAGAAAGATGTCTGTGTGTAGAATTTTGTCTATGGCGAATGATAACTCCCGCAAATTCAAATAATTTTTTGCATATTGTAGAGGACTCAAGGTCTGTTGATTCTGGTGAAGATCGGTTAAGGAGAAGGGGTAGTTTACCTGCAAGTTTTGTTTTAACAAGAGTAAAGTACTTATATTAGATAAATAAAGTATCCTGAAAAGGTCATAATAATCCACTGTAGAAAGGTAGATGAAATATCTATAAATGAAAAGGGGTAGGGGGAGGGGATAATTTTCTATAAATGAAAATGATAGGTGAAGGGGAGGGGATAATTTTTTATATGTGTACTATGTTATCAGCAACATTGAAGTAGTTTGTTGATAAAATTCCTTCCCAGGCTGTTTGGCCGTGGTCCAGTGTTTTCTGCAAAACCAGACGTTTCGGAAGTGCCATCGACTGCCATCATCAGTGAAAATTGAGTGCACTAACATGAGGTGGTATATGTTAGTGATCACAATTCTGTGGTTGAGGCTGATGATAGAAGTAGTTTCTGTGGAAATATTTCATTTCTAAAATGATTTCAAATATAACTCTTAAAACATGGTAGTCATGTATGGTTCTCCATACCGATATTTTAATTATTTGCATTAAATAGTATTATTCTTTAATAAATGTTCTATCCAGATCAAATTATGTGTATACAGTTCTGGAAAAATTAGTCAGGCATAATATTTTGTTTGTTTATTGTAAACTGTATTATGTTTGGAAGTATCCCAAAGTAAATTTAAACATTAGTCATGTCAATCAATGAGGCCAGTCCAGTTTTTTAAGGCCAGGAGAATCCTTGAAATGTTTGGAGCATCACTAGGGGATCTAATCATCAAACTTCAGTTTTTGTGAAAAACTGGTAGATTTGAGTAGTCACTTGATAAAGGATGGTGTTTTAAAAGCAACAATTCTTTCAGAATTTTTTATAACCCTGTCAGTCTGCAAATAATATACTGTATTACAGTATACAAATGTAGTGTAATATCTTGGCACAATACTATATGATAAATTTGTATAAAAGGCTCATTTCCAATAGAAAGGATAGCTGGTGTGATCAGACATAACAAATTTGTATTAGTTTTTTGAGAATTTATTCCTATCAAACTGGAGTAAGCATATTTTCAAACCTTTATGGACATTGTTATGGAACAATTAATATAAGTATAGTATATATAGTATATTATCGATGTGTGGTGTGTGATCTTCTATCACTTCTGAAGTATAGTATAATGTACTGTACTATACTGTGTACAGTGTACTTGTATTTATAGTTGTAATTGTAGTGTGCTTGCAGATACGCTCCGGTATCTGCTATTATGTTGTTTCTATAAAAACTGCTCCAATTATAACTATTAGGAGTTATTAGTGTGATTGTATAAGTGTTTATGAAGATTTCACTCTTTCAATTTAAATAAGTCTCGCGCACTTTTTGTTGTATGCCTCCCTCACTTACCACAAGTATCCGTTTCAGTCCTGTTCTGTGACGGTTGTTGCTGAAATACATACATTCAAAATACGCACAAATATTCAATTTGAATATTTATAACAGTTAGTACACATATGTAATACCTTCAAATTTCTCTCTGTTTGAATTCTTCCTTTGGTAGAACTGATTTACAAAAAATAATTTAATTTCTATTTAAAATGATACTCTTGTTCATTGGTAAAGAAATGGAGGTTTATTAACAAATTTTAAAAATGGCAGATTTCAAGAAAAAAAAACAATTAACAATCATTTAGACTAATAACCCTTTAAATAATAATTACAATCAATTAATTTTAACACAAAACTCTATCCAGGCTCAATGCTGGTAGTCCTGTCTCTAATACAATAATTTGAATTTATAAGGTTATGTTTTCTCGTTAATATATTATCAGGTTGTTAGGTTCTTTGAAGATCCATGATATCAGTGTCAAGATGTAATATTAATAGAATCAATAAAACTAAACAATGGTTCAAAAATAACGAATAAATATAAAACAATGAAATTTAATACCATATGTATGGTAAGTAAGTGATTATCGTACGTCTGGATGCGCACGCACCTTATAACTTTCTATAGCCAGTGTCAGACTCGTGGCTTGTACAGTTTCAATATCTCGTTTATTTTTCAACAATGAATTTGATAAATATATATTTTCAAGAGAAAAAATTAATAAAATACAAAAAAAACTCTTGTTATGATTTCTATTTAGTTTAGAAACTATTTGAGAACAGATGCAACAGTTATATTAATAAGTTACCGCTACCAATTTGAGGTTAGCGATCACAGGTAATGCTATTACAGAAAATGATTTCTTACTGGTTAATATTTCTTAATTTATATTTTTGAACATAATATTAGTAACCTTTTAACATGTTACTATTAAAATTACTTTATACTTTTATACGTACGTTAATGTTATTTATTTCAAAATATCGAATAATCAAAACAAGTTTAGTCAAAAGAGTGACTAAATGTAAACTCTTGTAATTAGTAATAGTTACTTTAAACATACTTTGATAGTTATAAAAATTAATTAAAATATTTAATTAATATTTTAATGAATAAAAAATTAACATTTCTTGAGATTATAATAATTCCATCATAAGTTTGATACTGCACTAATAATGACTCGCGTAGTATCAAAATGTCTAATTCAAAAATATTATTTCTGAAAATTAAAGTTATTCAAATAAAATAATGTACTCCCTGTTTATAATCACAACACACGCGAGTACGATCGGGATTATACACTATCGTACTTATCGTTCGGTAATCCCGCACATATCACTCGGAAGTGTATTTGTTGTGTTAAGGTTACGTCTGTATATTAACTTTATGTCAGTGTACGCACACAAATTTTAAAATAATACTTCTTCATGACGTGGAGTGGCGTGACCTATTCGTCTGGAAGCTGTTCTTAGACTGTTACAAATTGCCAAAGCGTCTCTCTCGTTTCTGACAAAATGCGTTGATTTGATTGGCTGTCATCACTATAATCTTCACCCCAAAGGCCCATGTTTTATTAAAATATTTGGTGTTTTACCAAAATTCGACTTTGGGTCCTGGTTTATGTGACGTAAGCACTAGTGTAAAAAATACTTGAAAAGTTAATAATTACAATAACTTCCTTATTGAACGTCCTATCGTTACATGAGTTATGTCATTGAATTATAGACATTTTCCTCTTTAATTTGAGTCTAAACAACACTATTTTATTTACATTGCTTCTCTTAAAATAATGTTTTTATTAATTATCTTGGTGTTTCTTATTTTTATAAGTTTTTGACACCAAATTTAATTATTTTTACTAAAAACACTTTCTAAATAAACACTTGGAGTCCATTTCTCACTTGGTTTGATCGGTTATTTGGAAATAATTATTTCCTTAACAATAGCTTGTTTTAGCGTCATTAGGCGTCCATCTTGGTTTTCATATAAAAGTATTTACAATGAATTTCCCTTATCTAATACAAGTAATCTTATAATCTAATAATACTAAAACGATTATTTACATGATTTCACATTTAGATATCCTCACATGATGGTCTTAAACATAATACACATACTGCCTCCTTCCTCTTCTAACTTTCTCATACAATTGTAAATATAATTTTAGTCTTTTTCTAAGTGAATTATATTAAGTATGAAATGTCATTAGTGTACATACATCGTACTTAGTGTATTACATATATTGGTTAGCTTCTAGCTAGTTTAGTACCCTTCAATTCTCTAATAATGGGCTTGTTCCTATGGTGTTTCAACATAATGGTTATTTATTTTTCATAAAAACAATACTTAAACTGTTATTGTTACATTATGTTTGTGTTTCTACATTGGTATTCGACATTACTCCTACTTTTGGTAATGTTCTCATTTACTCTTAGATAAATTTATATGTCATATTTTACCTAAGTAACTTACTTGACATGGTTGGTTTATTTGTGATTTCTGTCACTATGGTCAGTTGGTTTCTAATTATTTGCATATATACTGACTGTTTTTATAGTTCTAATCTGTTCTCAAAGTTGTATTCATTTTCCCTCTAACTACTGGTAATATTGTGAACAATCTGTGTTTAAGTTTTAATACACTATTTTCCTTAACTAATGGGCCATACAGTGGTCCATCTTACATCTGATTGTTTGTACATGGTTAGTTAGTTTACATTATTTTGTTTATAATACTGTTGTTATTATGTTAAAGATCTGTTCTCAAACCATTACCAGATATTAGTCTTAGTACTGGTAATATGGTTATTCACTTTAGTATTGGTTTTGATATTGCATTTTGCCTATTTGAATTGGCATATTTGTTGCATCTTTGCTATAGCTGTCTGTCATTGTATTTGATTGGTTTTATTTACATGGTTGCATTTTAATGTATTGTCTATTAGGATGTATTGTTATTTATAACAATTCCTTAATTGATATCACTGTTGATAATCATTGATTTTCATTGATATTTCTGGTTTTCTGTTTAACAGGTACTTTCTCTATGGGTTATGTAACAATGTACCATCTGTTTTAATGCAGTATGTCTCTACTATCTACATGGTATCAGTATGGTCTTTCACAATAATATTTTACTTATTTTGTGACACATGTTTACTCATTCCTTCTTAAACATTAATACATATCTCATTGTATTATTTATGATACTTTTCTAGTCATGGGTTGAATTCAATTCAATTCCTTTTGTTTGATACAATGGTTTTTTATATTGTTGTCAGTTCTTTACCAAAAATAAAACATAGTTATATTGTTCCATTTTGTTTCATTTTGGTGGACTTATGATTATCTGTGTTAATCACAACTTTATTAAATGCGTCACACTCATTGTTCGTGTCTATTTGACTTATTTAATATTTTGTTGTTTTCATCATGGAATTAACCTATTTTCATATACTCATAAACTTCCTCACTATAATTGTTTGTGTGGTTTTATTAGTAGAAATAGTTGGTTATTCACATGTTTCACATCTATTAAGTACGCACTGTTATTGTTTGTGTTCCTTAAATGCTAATCACTGTTTTTCATCCTCACATTTGATAATCATTATTTCACTTGTCACTTAATTAGTCTTTGGTGCACGTGGTTTATGTTGATTTCTGGTATGATTTATTCATCTTCTTCTCTCTTCTGAATCAGCTTTCTTGTCCTTCTTCTTTCTTCTTTCTTGTTATCTTCATTGTAGTCATTATTCTTTAGTCGTTTCCCCTCACTTTTGGAGTTTGTTAAATCCTTATTTCGTCGTTTCCCCTCACTTTTGGAGTTTGTTAATTCTTGTTTCGTTGTTTCCCCTCACTTTTGGATCCTATTGGGTCTATAATTGGTATTTGGTTTTGGCTCACTTCATTTTCTTTCTTATTTTTCGTAGTTGATGTCACTAGATTGATATTATCTTATTCATAGTTGGATTTTCATATTAACACATTTGTAGATACACACTTTATATACATGGATTTACTTATCTAGATTTACATTCATATTTTTTTTTATCTTACTTGCCGTCCTTTAGGCTCATTTTATGTAACTGCCATATTTGGTTATGTTACATATGCCTTCCTTTAAGAATTGATTAATTCTGAGTTATGATTATACTATATTTTTCTATGAAGAATTTATCAATTATTGTACATTCCATATTGATTTACATGTTTTTTCCATATATCCTTTCGCTTTCTGCTCTTTGAATCATATTTATTTCTTCTCTATGTAATTACTTCCCTCGTTTATTTAGTTCCCTAACATACATTTAGCTGGGGCAGTTTAGAGCGGCTCACTTTGGCTATTCGACTCTACTGGCCATACTAATTTCAATAAATATGGAGGCAAATCATCTCCTTTAATAATAATAAATGATTGCTGGCATTACTCTTCAGTCAATTCATCTCAAATCATTAATAATAATACTAATAGTGGTCGTTTTTCCGACAAATAATAAATATTCTTGGGATTAATTCTCGCATCTGCGGTTTGTACATTGTGATTCTCTCTTTTCTTGATTCAACTTAACTAATTCTTCACATATCATCGGGATATTTTGTTTTACATTTCCTCATTGGTATACTCTCATGATTTTCTTCGTTAGTATATTCTTTTTTATCCTTCTTCATCATAAATTAATCTCTTCATTCTGTGTTACCTTGACCGTTATTTCGTCATAATCTTCGTTCCAAATTCATTCTTCTAGATACTATGTATTAGTACATTTATTTTTTCTTTCCTTTTCCAGGTTTTAGTTGGTATTTGTACTTCATGTAGTGCTGGCTTTTTTTTTTATTCAAATATAAATTTGTCGTGTGTAGTTGTTTCTCTACAGTAATAATGTTCACTTGGTTTATTCTTCCAACTCTTCTCTTTCTTATAGTAGTACGGGTGAGATGTTGTTGTTCTACTGGTTGACGTGGCTCTTGGAAATAATTTGTTGCCAAGGATGTTGAGTGTCGTTCTCGTATTGACATCTTTTCTATAGTAGGTTATCATTAATGAATACAATGTTCTGATTCCTTTACATAAATTCTCTGGGATCATTTTTTCCCACATTATAAAATGACAATATACGGTTTCTAGGAACTTTTCTTTGATTAACTTAAATGTAGATTCTTGTTCTGATTCCCATTTCCACTTTTCTTTTGAGGAAAGCTGTTTTGAAAACCGAGCTGTTAATTCGGAATAATTCACTTGAAATTTACGATAGTAGTTGCAGATCCCGAGGAACGATTGCAGTTGTTTCTTGTTCTGTGGGACGGGGAAACGCTGTATTGCCTCCATCTTTTCCTGGGACGGTGTAATTCCATGTTCAGATAGGTTAAACCCCAAAAATTGGACTTCTTTTGCTATTAATTGAGACTTGTCTAACTTCAATGTAATGTGATTATCTTCTAGTTTCTGTAAGACCTGTGCCACCCTTTCACAGTGTTCCTCCCAATTGTTGGAGGCGATTAAGAGATCGTCAACATAGACTGTTGTAAATTGCAGTGTATTGTGGCCCAGTATTTCGTCCATACACTTGACGAATATCGCTACCGAATTTACTAAGCCAAACGGTAGTCTTTTGAAATGGTAATTTCTAACTTCGAAAATAAAGGCAGTATACTTCCTACTATTCAGATGCAGTTCAACTTGCCAATATCCGCATACCGTATCCCATATACTGTAGAATTTTGAACCATAAAACTTCTTTAAGATCTCATCAATTTCTCCAGGTGATGTCCTGTCGTTAATTATGGTTTTGTTTAATTCCCTAGCATCTAAACAAATTCGTACCGCACCATTTTTCTTCGGTATGGCGACAATAGGGTTGGTATATGGTGAATTGCTTACTTCGATAATGTCATTTGCTATCAAACGCTGGATTTCTTCCCTTACTGCTTCCTTCAGCGAAAAGGCGATAGGATAAGATTTTCGTTTAAATTCGGTTTGGTCTTTGAATCTTAACTCGCATTGGAAATTTTTAATTTTTCCGGGTGTATCGGAAAATATGTGACGATACTGGCAATATATGTTTATCAGATGGTCCTTTTGTTCCCATGTCAGCTCTTGGTTATTTTGGTGGGTCTTGAATTCTCGTATCTCATTAATCTTGGTCAACCATAAATCTTCCTCTGGGTTATCGTGAAGCTTTCTTATAGTAGTACGGGTGAGATGTTGTTGTTCTACTGGTTGACGTGGCTCTTGGAAATAATTTGTTGCCAAGGATGTTGAGTGTCGTTCTCGTATTGACATCTTTTCTATAGTAGGTTATCATTAATGAATACAATGTTCTGATTCCTTTACATAAATTCTCTGGGATCATTTTTTCCCACATTATAAAATGACAATATACATTCAATGTTTAATACATAATTACATAGTTACTTTTCATTTAATATAAACACATAATAATCTTCATAATAATAATTCACCCTTTTCCTTCAGTCAACATTTATTTTTATAATCATATTTTTACTTTTCATTTTGGTAAATAACAATAATTTTCATGGCCACATTGCATTTTTCATTTTGATATAGTCAACAGTTATTCTCATCATTATCTTTTCATTTTACACAATAAACATTTCCATCCTTTACATAGTATCAATAATAAAATAATCCTTATCGCTCACTTTTCACTTGTAATTTCATATTTCAATTGTTAACATATTTTTTCATCGAAGTCTGATTAAATGTGCCCTTTATCTTTTTTGTAATAGGGTTTTGCAATTCATAGGTGTTGTTTAGATTGTCTTTTGTTACAGTATATGGTCCGGTATATAATAGTAGTAATTTCTTTGCAATGCCCTCGATAGTGCTTGGGAGTTCTCGATTTTTGATTAATACTTGGTCTCCCACTTTGTATTTTATAATTTTGGGCTGCAATTTTTAAAAATTATTAAAATGCTTAACTCCCAACACAAAGTTGAACACATGATGAAAAGTTCATCATGTCACATATTCTAGTAACAAGGTAAGTTTTTGGAATACTGTTTTAGCTGAATTTATACACTAGGAGGACACTCAGCATTTAGTTTGTGTGTGTAACTCTGGTTAATCAAAGAGAATTATTTGTGTAAATTCAAATTTAGTAATACAAATCTATGCTATGCATTAAAGAATTTTAATTAACTTTATATGGGGAAAACTGGTTTACATACATTATTTATGAAAATAATAATCCTGAAATGTAATCAGTACTTATATCAAGTTAAGTGCAATAATTAAATATATTCTTCAACTTGCACGTTAAATAGATCCCTTCTCCTTCACTTACCAGGCAAATAAGGGAAGCTCTAAACCATGAACTGTCCCAGTATTGAAATTTCAGCAGAATTCCGTAATTTCCTAAGTAGACCCATTTCTAAGCCAGTTTTGTTTGTACAAGTAATACTTATAAATAATTATAGAAATAAAAGTAATTACAATATTGTAACGTTATGTTTTCCCCTTACATAAAATAGGCCCCAACTTAAACCATTTCATGACCATGATACATGAAGAACAAAATACTAAGTCATTAACTAAATTGTATACTATAAATATTGTCTGAGATAATAAAAAGAGATAAGAATAATGGGGTAATTAAACTGATAAGAACATTATCAATAAGAAGATTTTACTCCAGTAAACTGCATTAAAAATTGTTAAAAAAGATAAAACCTATACTCCATACTGCAGTAATAAACTGGATACTCAATAAAGAAAATTATTAATTCAATAATTAGTTTCTAAGTACTAAAATAATGAAATCAAATTTTATTTATGATTATGAATAGAATAATGTAAATCAAAAAGAGTATTACAAAAATGTAATAATAAAACAACAATAAAGCTAAATTTAAGCCTACAAGTAAGGTTATGTAACATTATAATGTTTTAAACAACAGAAAGAACAAAAAAGCATTGTAAAATCCATAAATTGTAAACAGAAGGTGAAAACTACTGATGAAGTAGTAAATAAGCTTATAATAGCTAGATAATAATGGTTATAATTTGAATTATAACATGAAGAAGAAGAGATATGAGAAACTAAAACTTGTCAATAATTGTATGTAAAAAGAACAGTTTTAATGTAAACTTATTAAACAAACTATACTGTATAAATAATACTAGAATGGTTATTATTAGAATAATATTCTAGTAAGGAAGATATGATTAACCAATAAGTATAAACAAAGTAAATAATGAAACAAGATAAATGGACTATACCTTCAGAATACTGATACTGAAGATAATAACAACAATAATAACAAAATCATTTTGCACACATCATTCCAGAAGTCTGTTCTAAAAACAATTATAATTAAACTGCTGTTTCAACAGTACTAATAATGCAGCATGGCAAAATTTAATCCATTTTTATTGGTCTGAACGTTTGTTTCAAGCTGAGTATACCAAACATGTTTGTAATAGGTTTATAATTTAAGATGTGAAGTATATGAAGCCTTTACTAGTACCTGTTCATTAGACAACAAATAATAACTATAATTTCCATTAATTTTGTTAGTGTTCTTTGCCATTCATTATTTAGTTTTTTTTTTTACTGTCAGGAAAAGTTCTGATGTAATTTCTGTACGTGTTATTTTTGGTCTCTCTCTCCCCCTCTCATTGTTATTTATTGAAAAAACATAAAAAAACTGACACTCCTCTGTATGTGTCCACATTGCATACAATTAAAAAAATTAAAAACATACTTGTGATCTTGCAAAAGAGGATCAGTCCTCTGTGTGTTTTAATGATAATTAGTTAATCAATGAACATGTCATGAACAACAAAATGAAAAAATTTACATATGAATAATGAAAACACAAAGATTACAAACTAATAAGAAATCATTATAGACATAAAGAAACAAATTAGTAAGATTTATTAATGAATCAAAGGAATTCAGAAATTCAACTGATAATCACACATTAGTACATAGTGTTACTAATTTCACAAAATTTGTAATTATTGGATAGTGAACATTGGATTTCAATATAGTAACCATACACATATTAATTTTAAGCACGTTTTACAAATAGTGAATGGAAAAGAAAATAAATACACGATTTCAACTTTCTTAAACTGAAAACAAGAAATTCTTTTGAGTTAGTGTAATGTGTTGTGTTACTGTAAGACAGAGCAGTGATGTTAGTGTACTAATTAAGATGCATTAAATGTATAAATAAAGCTAATGAGTTATTCTTAGATGACATCATTAATCTTATTGGTAATGGTGTAAAAGCCTTCCCACAGAGGTTGCAGGTTTGGGCTGATTTCTTTCTTCCTTATCATGTTATAGAACTAAGCCTGGCAGCAGGTGTGAGCCCTGAAGAAATTGCAACCAGTCTTCATCTTTGTATTTGCCAAAATAAAGTTGTTCTGAGCCAGGTCATGTAAATTCAGGTTAGGCCAAGTTGCTCATTAGACTTTGTCTAAATTTTAAAGATATAAAGTGTTGATAAATATTTTAGGACCGTACATTAAAAACATTGTTTGCACATATGAGTAGGAAGCAGATGTATTAACATAATATGTTACCCAACAAGATACAGGAACAATTATGTATATTTAATTAAGTAGTTAGTGGACTTAAAACCTGCAGTAGAAACTCCAGTTTTTATAAAACAAATAGGGAGAGAATTGAAGATTTGATGTTTGTAAATGTTATATCTATTTTCTTTACAAGTAACTAATGGCTGGCTATTTGTAATCACATTTTCTCATAACGTATGTTGTTAATGACTTTTTTTAAGGGTATGAAAAAAAAACAACAGATATTGGTATTTGAAAAAAGGTGAATTTTATTGGTACATACTAAAGTATAGAGTCAAATTTGTTTCTATTCATTAACAAAGGTCCGTTACTGTAATAATTTTGTGTGTAATATACAAGCATTCTTAAATATGTTTACGAGATTCTCCCAATTTTATTTGCATTAATTCAGACCGTAGTAACATTAAATTCCACTGTAACCCATTATTAATACTTAATCATTTGCATTTTAACAGAAACTGCACATTGCTTTTTATTGCATTACGATGAAAAAAGGATTTTAATGTACTTGTTTGGTTATACATTAGATTGTACTAGGTTCTAAATTGGAAGTACGTTTTAATTCCGGTACTATGAATAAATACAGCCTTTATAATTAATTTTAAAAATCTAAAAGGTTAAGTTAAATAATTAAACGTAGCCACAACCTCCAAAAATCGTCTCTGTACCGTAATTATGTGCGATAAATGTAAACTAATTTCTGTACTTCCAATAAATACACCCTTTCAATGTACACGAACAAAGTAAATTTTATTTAAGTTACATTGTCGTACATAACCTCCATAAGCTGGCATTACTTACTTCGAATAAATACAGCCGTTAATGTTACATACAGCCTTTTATCGATACAATAAATACAGCCTTTGAATGTACACTAACTAAGGAAACGTTTGTTAAGTCTAATTAATTTTAAAAATGTAAAAGGTTAAGTTATATTTTTAAACGTAGCCACAACCTCCCAAAATCGTCTCTGTACCGTAATTATGTGCGATAAATGTAAACTAATTTCTGTAGTTCCAATAAATACACGCTTTTAATGTACACTAACAAAGTAAATTTTATTAAGTTACATTGTCGTACATAACCTCCATAAGCTGGCATTAGTTACTTGTGAAGAAAACAGTTGGTGTACACTTCGGACACCGAAATATAGTACACGCGCGGCCACGGAAGTTCCATTTTGCCGCTGACATTCCGATTTTTCTTTTATATGAATCGACCGGACCCCCCCCCGGGCAAATTCAAGATTCGCTACTGATATCTTCTAACTCTTATCACTACATAATATGTTCAGGAAATATTTAAAGACTATGGGGGCCCGACTATGGAACTCTACGAAATCTTGAAGGAATCCCCAATTTAGTTTCTCGGGTCTTGGGGTATATTCAGCAGCAAATTGTAACTTCCGGCGCCGCGCGTGTACTACATTTCGGTGTCCGATGTATACATCCAACTGTTTTCTTCACAAGTAACTAATGCCACCTTATGGAGGTTATGTACGACAATGTAACTTAAATAAAAATTACTTTGTCACTGTACATTAAAAGGGTGTATTTATTGGAAGTACAGAAATTAGTTTACATTTATCGCACATAATTACGGTACAGAGACGATTTTGGGAGGTTGTTGCTACGTTTAACAATATAACTTAACCTTTTACATTTTGAAAAATTAATTAGACTTAACAAACGTTTCCTTAGTTAGTGTACATTCAAAGGCTGTATTTATTGTATGGATAAAAGGTTGTATATAACATTAACGGCTGTATTTATTCGAAGTAAGTAATGCCAGCTTATGGAGGTTATGTACGACAATGTAACTTAAATAAAATTTACTTTGTTCGTGTACATTAAAAGGGTGTATTTATTAGAAGTACAGAAATTAGTTTACATTTATCGCACATAATTACGGTACAGAGACGATTTTGGCAGGTTGTGGCTACGTTTAATTATTTAACTTAACCTTTTAGATTTTTAAAATTAATTAGACTTAACAGACGTTTCCTTAGTTAGTGTACATTCAAAGGCTGTATTTATTGTATGGATAAAAGGCTGTATATAACATTAACGGCTGTATTTATTCGAAGTAAGTAATGCCAGCTTATGGAGGTTATGTACGACAATGTAACTTAAATAAAATTTACTTTGTTCGTGTACATTAAAAGGGTGTATTTATTGGAAGGGCAGGTTGTGGCTACGTTTAATTATTTAACTTAACCTTTTAGATTTTTAAAATTAATTAGACTTAACAGACATTTACTTCGTTAGTGTACATTCAAAGGCTGTATATAACATCAGTGGCGGATCTAGGGGGGGGCAAGCCGGGGCCCTTGCCCCGGGCGGCAACTTCAGGGGGCGGCAAATTCAACTGTGGTTGATTCGATTCGATTTTTGTGACTCGATTATTTTTATAAGGAATCGGGAATTCTACACCGACACCGCGTAACTAGTAAATATACAGTTTAGTACTAATGTTACGGGAAGGTGTAGTAGCACATTATGCATAATCACATTATGCAATTTTTATAAAAATGAAACAATTTCTTAACGTTTCGAAACATTCGTGATCCCTTATCAGAAGCTAAAATCAAGTATTGAAAATCTTCAGCGACCTTCACCAAAACATACCATTGTTAAAAAGCCATAGATAGAAAATCAATTTTCCCAAGAACAAATACATTTAATTTAATTCATCTTGTTAATTTCTCCTAATAAAACAAAAAATTAGAATTCGCGGATCCCGGGCGTCCAATAAATAAAATACGGGGTCGTGGAATCTCTATTTTCTCCTTTTTTTATATAATTGTTATTTTTGTAGTGATTTGCTATAGTAATTTTCGTTACTGACTTCGTAATATTTGAATAGCGTTAGTGATTGGGTTTTTAAGTATATAACTTTTGGTATGTAGTTTTCCTTTGTAATAAAAAATGACAAATAAAGAATTTCTTAGTATAAAATGGATATTACGTTTTATCTCAAACCCTATTCTACTTAAATGTGCTCGTGTCTTGTAAAAAAAAATTAGAGCTTGATAGAGAAACTTAAAGGAGGATGGATGAGGGCGGTACTTTTAAGTTTTTGTCGCCTTTCTGCCCATTCGGAGGTTATAATTTAGCTAGCTCGCCTTCCTGCCCGTTTGGAGGTTAGACTTTCGTTAGGCTTTTAGTTCCCGTTAGGAAGCTTTAAGTTTTGCTAGATGCCTGTTTTTAGGTTAGTTACACTTACGTTCAACTTCATATGCCCGGTCATGTGTGTGTGTGTGTGTGTGTGTGTGTGTGTGTGTGTGTGTGTGTGTGTGTGTGTGTGTGTGTGTGTGTGTGTGTGTGTGTGTGTGTGTGTGTGTGTGTGTGTGTGTGTGTGTGTGTGTGTGTGTGTGTGTGTGTGTGTGTGTGGTATTATAATATGCCAATTAACCGAAAACGAAAAAATATGGGGGGCGCCAATATTATTCTTGCCCCGGGCGCAGGACAACCTAGATCCGCTACTGTATAACATTAAAGGCTGTCTTTATTCAAAGTACCGGAATTAAAACGTACTTCCAATTTAGAACCTAGTACAATCTAATGTATAACCAAACAAGTACATTAAAATCCTTTTTTCAACATAATGCAATAATAAGCAATGTGTAGTTTCTGTTAACATGCAAATGATTAAGTATTAATAATGGGTTACAGTGGAATTTAATGTTACTACGGTCTGAATTAATGCAAATAAAATTGGGAGAATCTCGTAAACATATTAAAGAATGCTTGTATATTACACACAAAATTATTACAGAACGGACCTTTGTTAATGAATAGAAACAAATTTGACTCTATACTTTAGTATGTACCAATAAAATTCACCTTTTTTCAAATACCAATATCTGTTGTTGTTTTTCATACCCTTAAAAAAAGGTCATTAACAACATACATTATGAGAAAACGTGATTACAAATAACCAGCCATTAGTTACTTAGAAGAAAATAGATATAACATTTACAAACATCAAATCTTCAATTCTCTCCCTATTTGTTTTATAAAAACTGGAGTTTCTACTGCAGGTTTTAAGTCCACTAACTACTTAATTAAATATACATAATTGTTCCTGTATCTTGTTGGGTAACATTATATTAATACATCTGCTTCCTACTCATATGTGCAAACAATGTTTTTAATGTACGGTCCTAAAATCTTTATCAACACTTTATATCTTTAAAATTTAGACAAAGTCTAATGAGCAACTTGGCCTAACCTGAATTTACATGACCTGGCTCAGAACAACTTTATTTTGGCAAATACAAAGATGAAGACTGGTTGCAATTTCTTCAGGGCTCACACCTGCTGCCAGGCCTAGTTCTATAACATGATAAGGAAGAAATAAATCAGCCCAAACCTGCAACCGCTGTGGGAAGGCTTTTACACCATTACCAATAAGATTAATGATGTCATCTAAGAATAACTCATTAGCTTTATTTTTAACTTTCATTAGTTTTATCTTTTTTAACAATTTTTAATGCAGTTTACTGGAGTAAAATCTTCTTATTGATAATGTTCTTATCAGTTTCATTACATTATTCTTATCTCTTTTTATTACCGTATCTCAGACAATATTTATAGTATACAATTTAGTTAATGACTTAGTATTTTGTTCTTCATGTATCATGGTCATGAAATGGTTTAAGTTGGGGCCTATTTTATGTAAGGGGAAAACATAACGTTACAATATTGTAATTACTTTTATTTCTATAATTATTTATAAGTATTACTTTGTACAAACAAAACTGGCTTAGAAATGGGTCTACTTAGGAAATTATGGAATTCTGCTGAAATTTCGAATAGTTCTGGAGGGGAATTGATCCCCCCGCGGGTCCCTCCGCAAGTTACTCCACTGATCCCACTCTACACAGTTCCAAGAAATCCTGTATTTAGTAGAGCTTCCCTTATGTTTGCCTGGTAAGTGAAGGAGAAGGGATCTATTTAACGTGCAAGTTGAAGAATATATTTAATTATTGCACTTAACTTGATATAAGTACTGATTACATTTCAGGATTATTATTTTCAGAAATAATGTATGTAAACCAGTTTTCCCCATATAAAGTTAATTAAAATTCTTTAATGCACAGCATTCCAGGCATTTACAGTAGTAGATTCGTTTTACTAAATTTGAATTTACACAAATAATTCTCTTTGATTAACCAGAGTTACACACACAAACTAAATGCTGAGTGTCCTCCTAGTGTATAAATTCAGCTAAAACAGTATTCCAAAAACTTACCTTGTTACTAGAATAAGTGACATGATGAACTTTTCATCATGTGTTCAACTTTGTGTTGGGAGTTAAGCATTTTAATAATTTATATTTATGCAGGCGTATAGCAAAATCTGATTATCATGGAAAAGGAATAAGGCATTTTGTAATAGCAATTAACTGATTAGTTCCTGCTGTATTACCGAATCATATTACAAGACCAATTTTTGTTTAATTGAAAAGATATATTTTAATTGTTTCTTTTGGTGAAATCTGTAAATTCCATGACACACGTCCATAAAGGTTTGAAAATATGCTTACTCCAGTTTGATAGGAATAAATTTTCAAAAAACTAATACAAATTTGTTATGTCTGATCACACCAGCTATCCTGTCTATTGGCAATGAGACTTTTATCCAAATTTATCATATAGTATTGTGCTAAGATGTTACACTACATTTGTATACTGTAATACAGTGTATTATTTGCAGACTGACAGGGTTATAAAAAATTCTGAAAGAATTGTTGCTTTTACAACACCATCCTTTATCAAGTGACTACTCAAATCTGCCAGTTTTTCACAGATCCCCTAGTGATGCTCCAAACTTTTCAAGGATTCTCCTGGCCTTAAAAAACTGACTGGCCTCATTGATTGACATGACTAATGTTAAATTTACTTTGGGATACTTCCAAACATAATACAGTTTACAATAAACAAACAAAATATTATGCCTGTCTAATTTTTTCCAGAACTGTATACACATAATTTGATCTGGATAAAACATTTATTAAACAATAATACTATTTGATGCAAATAATTAAAATATCGGTATGGAGAACCATACATGACTACCATGTACCATGTTCTAAGATTTATATTTGAAATCATTTTAGAAATGAAATATTTCTATAGAAACTACTTCTACCTTCAGCCTCGACCACAGAATTGTGATCACTAACATATACCACCTCATGTTCATAAAACAGTATTCCAAACACTTACCTTGTTACTATGGTGTCTTCAACAGGTACATTGGTGTATAAATTCGTTATGTCAAATGATGCTAATGTTGAGTTGTGTGGTATATGGATGTGTTCTAGTTTTTTGACAAGTTCTATGTTGTTTTTAACAGAAGTGTTGTTTGTTGGTTAGATTTATGTTGTTTGTTGGTTAGATTTATATGTTTTCTGATTAGTTTATCTAGGTGTCTGGCGATTTTGTGGGAGGGTGCTTGTGTGTTATTTATCAAAGGTCAAATGGGTATATTGGGTTTGTGTATTTTTGGTAATGCGTTTAGTTTTGGGGGGTTAGGTTTAATTTCTTTTTAGGTATTTTATGTTTTCTGTTTGGATTATGTATTTTGCATTATTTATGAATTTGTTTTTGGTATTTTATTGTGGGATCTTTGGTTATTTGAGTTATATTGTTTTCGGAGAAGAATTTCTCAGTTTTATTGTTTATTTCTTAAATATTAGAATTACCTTGGTTCCTTCTTTGCAATTATGTTTATTTCTTGTTTGTTCATTATGACTGTTGTAATTTCTATAGGTACTTTTGGTGTGTTTGTTGTAATTTTGTGTTTTACATAATCTTTTGTGATTAAATCATTTGGTGTAAAATGTTCCAGATTATAAAATACACCTAACAGTTTTAACATACAATATATATAGTAACACCTCTATACATAGTAACAGGTATATCAATATACCTGTAATCACAGGTATGGGAAAGTAATGTCAAATCTTGCATAATCTTGTTATCAGTTATTGTTATTATTCGGCTAGTGCTATTAAATTCATATTGGCCCAAAGTGATCACAAAAGGAATTTATTATATTTGTTTACAGTCATCAGTGTTGATTCCAAGTGGATTTGAAATTTATATAAATTAATTTTCACTCACATGAATGAAGTTGCAACCGTAAAGAAATACAGAATATATTTTCTATGACAGCAGACAAGACAGGACACTTGTATTTTGCCTTTTATGTGTGTACATACATTCAGACATCATTTATTTGGATTGACTTCTGCAAGCTTGAAATCAAATACTAATAATGTTTTATGAATATTAATTATTACACTTTCACATGTGAAACTTACTTTGTTTATTTTCCTCGTACGACATTTCAGTGTGATGTTCGCCTTCATCAGCGGGGTATGATACAGAATGTCCGGAACTTGTAACGGTTTGTTTAGTTGGTAGGTTGTGTGGGGGAGTGTGGAGGTGGAAGGGGGTTATGTAAAATTATAATCCTCAAAGTATAATATTGAATTAATTGGGATGTTTTGTTAAATTGTTACGACGGTCTCACCGATCGTCACATAGTACAGTGGAAACCAAAATAAAACACACTTATGAATTTGCAAATTACATTTATTATATTTTTAATTGGTGTTGTTACATGCTTGTTCACTTCTTTTGTTACATTTTAAATCAGTGTTGTGTTGTGATTAGCTACGATGGTAGTGTTATTAGTACAGACGAGGATGCTGCAGTTTCTTTCTTAAAGAAAAAGATTTGGTTCACAATCCTCGTCAATGTGGTAATGGACATGATATGATTTTAGCGCTTGGGCAGCAACAGCATTGGTGTTGTAATAAGAAGACTTGCCGTGAGTATAAGCCAGTTTGCAAGGACACATTTTTAGAGGGGTCCAGATTACCCCTGAGAACAATAATAAAATTTATTTATGACTGGTATGAAGGCCGTAGTAGTGTGAAAAACAGTAAAAATCAACTGAAAATCGACAACATAACACACACACACATTGGACGGCTTACTTAAGACATATCTGTGCTGAAGACATCATGAGCAACCCACAGAAAATTGGAGGACCAAATTTAACAGTTGAAATCGACGAGAGTCTCTTTGCCAAGAGAAAAAATAATGTTGGCCACGTGTATCCACAACAGTGGGTTTTCGGAGGATTCTGTCGAGAAACAAAGGAATGTTTCTTGTGTCGTATTGAAGATCAGTCAGCAGCTACCCTCCTACCTCTCATAGTGGCAAATATTGAACCAGGGTCCATTATAATGTCAGATGAGTGGTGTTCATACTGTCAAATTGTTAATTTGCCACAACAGTACACTCATTTGACTGTAAACCATAGTTATAACTTCGTGGATCCTCAAATGGGAGCACATACACAAGGCGTAGAAAGCATGTGGCGGTCCTGTAAACGCCGAAACGTGATTGAATGTGGTGTGAGAAGGGAACGCTTAGATTCCTATTTAAGTGAGTTCATGTGGCGAACAAGAAATGCAAACCAGGTAAATTTAAAAACGTCAACGCTGCACACATACTGACGTGAAGCCTTATTTCTTCGTTCTGGTGATAGTCCTCTGTTAGGCCTACATCTTGGACCTTCCTCCACAAACACTTTCACGTGGAAGTAACATCCACTTATTTCAGCTGTGGGGAAAACTTGACGAAGGGCCGCAATCGCAGACGCCTCGAAGTCTACATATACCACACTTGGACGCCAAACAAATCTGCATGGATTGTGTAGATTTGTGTAAATTCCTTGCAACAGCTCTTGAATGTACCGTCCATTAAAAAATGCGAAGAGTTTCCTAGACATTCCTTTCCTTTGCTGCCACTAAAAACGATAATTCTCTCTTCTAATGCGTCATCTTTAAGAAGGAAACTGCTGCCATCGCTCATTTTTAGAGTGTCTTCTGAAAGAACAATATCTTCGCAATTCTTTGGTTCATGCTGGTTTCCTTGGGTTTTACACCAATGATCCCGAATGGCTCTCTTCAATGTTTCTGCATGGGGCATTACTGTGACAAAATCATAACCTCTATTATGAAGATCTCCAATTTCATCTGTGTATATCGCAGATAACTGAGTATTTTATTCACGTGCCCTCTTCGTCACCTTCTCCACACGCTTCCTCACTTCTAAGGACGCGTCATCAGGTGGTCCACACAAAAGTTCGGAAACATCTTCTTTCTTCGACCGCATCTTTCCTTTACAGCGATTGGACTTCTCCCGTAAACACATCCACGTAACAACACCTTCTTTCGACTCCCGAAATTTACGATACGCATAACCGTTGTAATGGGCACAAGGTTTACCCTTAGTAGTTGTAACAACTTTCATACTCGTCTTCACTCTACGAATGTCAAACTCAAAGTGACAAATACTTGGAGTGGATTCGTACTGGTAAACTGGTGGGCGGGTTCATTGACATGGTTCCACATTCTATCACACCCGAAAGGGTAGTGTCCGCAGGGCCGAGACGAGTTGCGCCCGGTGTACCTGAAAATGGTCGATGTGCGTGTGTGCATAAGAGAATAATCCCTTATTCTATACCTGACCACTCGAAACCCAAACACTCGAATTGAGCAACTGACCAGAAACTTTATATATAAAATCGAAGCGAATTTATTATATAAAACCATAAAACAAAGTTTGTCACAAACGATTGTTGGTAGATACATTAGGCTAGAAATAATAAAACGCAGGGGGCGGACAGCTACGTGGAGGACTCGAAGTAAAATGGGCGCATCTCGGACTATGACCCCGTCATAAAATTTTACAAGCGGGCGCACGTCAGATAAGACCTGTCCGCAAACCTCCGGTATAGAAATACTTTTGGAATTTTGTCATCCCTCTCTCAGGTAGAAAAAGGCCTAGTGTCCGCAAATCTCCGGAAATAGCTTGTTTTCGCAAATCTCCGTGTCCACATCTCTCCGGTATTCACAAAATTTGCCGCCAGTTCCCTACTTTGCCTATGCATAAATCTGCCTCTGGAGTACATACTGCACCTGAACAGTAGTAAGAATGATTTAGTATCCTTTAGAGTTATTCACTGTCCTTTTGAAATAACATGTGTCGTTAATTTTAGTAGACTTTAAATTTAATACAGAGAGTCTTTAAATTTGTTTTAAAATTTACCCGTTTATTCCTAAAGGTCTTGAATTTTGCTTAGAATAGTCAAAGACCAAATGCCATTTGTACAGCACGTGGTAAAATTGTGTTGTTACGATGGCGGTAACTGAAAAAGTTATCATGCTTGTTCACCGAATTTGTTACATTTTAAATCAGTGTTGTGTTGGGAGTTTCACATTAATTATTAATTAATTATGATTAGCTACGATGAACTGTCAAGTATTATTGGTACAGAAGAGGATGCACTTTCTTTTCTTCGAGAAAAAGGTTTGGTTCACAATCCTCGTCAGTGTGGTAATGGACATGATATGATTTTAGCGCTTGGGCAGCAACAGCGTTGGTGTTGCAATAAGAAGACTTGCCGTGAGTATAAGCCAGTTCGCAAGGACACATTTTTAGAGGGGTCCAAATTACCCCTGAGAACAATAATAAAATTTATTTATGACTGGTGTGAAGGCCGTAGTAATGTGAAAAACAGTAAAAATCAACTGAAAATCGACAACAAAACACACACACATTGAACGGCTTACTTAAGACATATCTGTGCTGAAGACATCATGAGCAACCCAAAGAAAATTGGAGGACCAAATTTAACAGTTGAAATCGACGAGAGTCTCTTTGCCAAGAGAAAAAATAATGTTGGCCGGGTGTATCCACAACAATGGGTTTTCGGAGGATTCTGTCGAGAAACAAAGGAATGTTTCTTGTGTCCTGTCGAAGATCGATCAGCAGGTACTCTCCTACCTCTCATAGTGGCAAATATTGAACCAGGGTCCATTATAATGTCAGATGAGTGGCGTTCATACCGTCAAATTGTTAATTTGCCACAACAGTACACTCATTTGACTGTAAACCATAGTTATAACTTTGTGGATCCTCAAACTGGAGCGCATACACAAAGCATAGAAAGCATGTGGCGGTCCTGTAAACCCCGAAACGTGATTGAATGTGGTACGAGAAGGGATCGCTTAGATGCCTATTTAAGTGAGTTCATGTGGCGAACAAGAAATGCAAACCAGGATTTGTTCGAGAAAATGCTTGAAGATATAAAAAAATATGAAGCCCCTTTATGATTCTTGTTTTACATGACTTTGGTAAGTATTATCAATTTGGTATGTTCTATTTAGAATACGTAGTTAATTATGATATTGACTTTGAAATCATGTGCTTAGTTTAATTATTCATTGCTCAAGCTTAATCCAATACCATTTTCAAGGATTTTAAGTACTCTGTAAAAGTATTTCGTTTCCTTATTGAACACAGTACATGACACATTAAAAGTATTCAGTACTTAAAAGTAGGTTAGGTTACATTATTATTCTAAATAACTTCACAACAGCTGTAACAAAGTTAATTATAAAATAATAATCACTTTGTATTTTTTCTTTTACAAGTGGATATTAAGCCAAAAAACTGATATCATATAAAGTGTAATAATCATGTTCAGTGTATTATTATGTTTAATATCATAGGTACAGCTTAAACTAACCTTATACTCACGAGGTACAATTGTACTGATTTCACCTGTAAAAGAACGGTTAGCTGAAAATAAGACACAATTGTAACACATACCACAACCTGTGTGTGTGTGTTTTGGTGGATGCGTCAATAATCTGTAAACCCTTTAATATTGGTCTCTTAGAATGTTGACTGATTAAACAAAATAATTGATTAATGTTCATATGTCAGTACTTGGTGTGTCCGGTGATGTAATTTATTTTTCTTTGCAGGCATTCGTGATTTAATGCGAAATGTGGCTGTGAATGGAAAAATTGATTACCGTATGTATTCCAGGACTATATTCAGGTTTGTAATTTACACAGTGAAACCAGTCAAAACAAAGTATTAAAATCCTTTGAAAATATTATTAAAAGCAGGCACATTACATGGTAAGAGATGTGATGAAATAAGTGATACACACTATCATCATTGTATGGTGTTCTGTTGTGTGACAGGTCCCAGATATTACCAATCATCTCCATTCATATGTATTTGGTTTGAACTGTTGAGCTTTCATCTCTACATAAGATACTCCACTTTGCATTTCGTACACAAGCTCATCTTCTCTCCTTTCATGGTTCTTTCAAAAACTGGTGTTAATTGTTCATTTTCTCTGAGGATTAAATATACTTATACTTAATATTAAATACTTAAAAGTTGGTTAGGTTACATTATTTAATCTAAACAACTTCACAGCAGCTGTAACAAAGTTATTTATAAAATAATAACTGTATTTTTTCCTTTACAAGTGGGTATTAAATAAAAAACCGATATCATATTCTTATACCATAAGAAGTAATATAATCACGTTATGTTCATGATGAGTTCTATTTCTTGTGTATAGTGTGTTTCAGTGTTTGCATTAAACAAAACATTTTTAAATCAGTGTTGAACCTTTGCCAAGTAGTGTGCATGATATTTTCCAACAAATTTGTATACTGTATGAGAGTAGACTATTGATGTATACTACTTTACATGTCAGAAGTATAACGATATATTTACAAATTACTTTATTTTATATTCTTATGTTATTATTATTATTCAATAAAAAATAAAATACTTTTTAACAACAATATACTTTTATTTTAATTATTGTATTGTATTCAATTATTCAGAAACATAAATATAATTAAAGTAAAAATAAATAGTTGTAATAATTTAATTAAAAAGTATATTTTTGTTAAAAGGAATATCTTAATTATTCAACAATGATATATAACTCTCTCTTCCCCCTCCCACTCTCTGTGGGGGGGGTTGAATATATGAGTGATAGTTTAATCTTGTTTTCAACAAATTCCAGTTACATTGCAATCTGATAGGTTAGAGTCTGTACTTAAAATGGACAAATTTTTGGTTAAGTGACCAAAATACTAGGTAAAGTGGTAAGTAAACAGCCATTCCATTCTAATCAGCCTACACATACATATTGTTACATTATTACATTACATTTAATGCAAACAGTCTTCTTTACAATTGAATTAAAGGTACACAATTTAACTATAACGTTAGGTGAGACTGACGAATACAAAAACAATACCAATACATCTATTACAATATAGAATACTACAAGGACAAGATACTACAGATTTAAAGGTAAGAAAAAGGGATAAACGTTACAATATATATTATTGCCCATCTTCTTTATTTACAGTGTGGAACAGTAGATCCTGTTACAGTATACTGGACTTAGTACTTAGTTGAGGCACAGATACTTCCTAAATAATACATCTACTCTACATGAGTGTTGTGGTTGGTTAGGTAATGATAGTACATTGTTGTGTGTAATGATAGTACATTGTTGTGTGTAATGATAGTACATTGGGTTTGATGTTTCTTTACAAACCCAATTGACTCTGTAGTGCTCAATTCTACGTCTTTCGACCTCACTGTAACTGTTTATTCTCCGTTTCTTCCAGCGGTTGTTCATGTAACCTGTCTTGTATGTTACTGTACTAATTTTTAAAATAAACACTTATGTATCTTGTAGCATAAGCTATTAACCGTAGTGCATACTCCTTCTTTATCTAAAAAGTGGTAGATATTGTTAAGCCCCTTACCTTTTACTTCCATGTCCTTAAGGAAATGGAAGTATGGTGATGGCAAAAAAAAAATCGTGTTCGAGATTTTTGCAGATTCTGATTGTACTACCCTCAAAACATGAAAAGTCATTTTTCGAAAATTGTGTGTGTGTGTGTGTGTGTGTGTGTGTGTGTGTGTGTGTGTGTGTGTGTGTGTGTGTGTGTGTGTGTGTGTGTGTGTGTGTGTGTGTGTGTGTGTGTGTGTGTGTGTGTGTGTGTGTGTGTAGATTTTTTTCTATGGCAAACGATAACAGCCAAAAATTCAAACAGAATCGAATACTTGGATTTCGTTGTCCATGACGTGTCCATTAATTAACTAAATATAATTATTACACTACGACTCGGAACACAACAGTAGTGTAATAATTATATTTAGAATCAAATATTTTTTTACATACAGCCCTGATTTGTATAGTACTCAAGACCTATTGGTTTTGGTGAAGATCGGTTAACGGAAAGGGGTAGTTTACCTGCAACATTTTAACAAGGGTATTTTCTGTGGCAAACGATAAGAGCCGCAAATTCAAACTGAATAAAATAATTTTCTGCGTACAGCCCTGTGTAGAGTACTCAAGACGTATTGTTCTTTGTGAAGATCGGTTAAGGGAAAGGAGTAGTTTGATTATGTGATTTGATTAATGCTTGTGATTGTGGTTTGATTATCTGAAATTAATGCTTCTATTACCTTCCAACACTAATATTACCTTAAAACAGGAATTATAGACATGCTACTTTAGAGTTGTGTCTTTATGGCTGGGATTACATTGATTGATGGGATTATTACTTATTACAAACTGGTTTACATTCCATAGTAGTAATTTTTTCCTTAGTTTGCCAAATTTTGTTGACTGATTAATTCTATTTAGTGTGTCTGAGCCTAATTTAGATATCTATGGTATTTTATACATAACAGTGTGTCTATTTTCTTACAACCTTTTTCTTCTTTGACAATTCATAATAGCCATAATAGCATAATATTCTTAATAGCAACATTACTAACATTATTACACACAAAACATATTTAAACATAACTAACTCTTAATACAATTAATTAAACAAATTGAACCTTCTAATTGTAGTATTTTCCCTTGAAACAAATATGGGACTTGGGTTTAAATCCTAATTAATACAATGTTGCTGAACATTCAGAATAATATAAATCATGTCTCCCTTAATCTTACTTACAGTCTATGTTTCATACATTTGGGGTGAATCATTAATTTTAACAGTCTTTTCTGTTATTACTGATCATTCATTATATTACACTTTTTCTTCCTTCACTTAGCACTTTTTCCCACAGTGTTCAGCTTATAATTATTTACAATATTGTTACAGGTAGTCGTGAGTGGTAAGGAGGTGACTCTACACACTTCTACATTAATACAGCGAGTTAAGTGTCTGTGAATCCCCAGATTGTTCCAGTAACTACACAATTATTGTCGATGCATCACCTGGAAAGATATTCTGGACATCTGCAGACCTCCACATGAACTCGAACAAATCCTGGTTTGCATTTCTTGTTCGCCACATGAACTCACTTAAATAGGAATCTAAGCGTTCCCTTCTCACACCACATTCAATCACGTTTCGGCGTTTACAGGACCGCCACATGCTTTCTACGCCTTGTGTATGTGCTCCCATTTGAGGATCCACGAAGTTATAACTATGGTTTACAGTCAAATGAGTGTACTGTTGTGGCAAATTAACAATTTGACAGTATGAACACCACTCATCTGACATTATAATGGACCCTGGTTCAATATTTGCCACTATGAGAGGTAGGAGGGTAGCTGCTGACCGATCTTCGATACGACACAAGAAACATTCCTTTGTTTCTCGACAGAATCCTCCGAAAACCCACTGTTGTGGATACACCCGGCCAACATTATTTTTTCTCTTGGCAAAGAGACTCTCGTCGATTTCAACTGTTAAATTTGGTCCTCCAATTTTCTGTGGGTTGCTCATGATGTCTTCAGCACAGATATGTCTTAAGTAAGCCGTCCAATGTGTGTGTGTTATGTTGTCGATTTTCAGTTGATTTTTACTGTTTTTCACACTACTACGGCCTTCATACCAGTCATAAATAAATTTTATTATTGTTCTCAGGGGTAATCTGGACCCCTCTAAAAATGTGTCCTTGCAAACTGGCTTATACTCACGGCAAGTCTTCTTATTACAACACCAACGCTGTTGCTGCCCAAGCGCTAAAATCATATCATGTCCATTACCACATTGACGAGGATTGTGAACCAAATCTTTTTCTTAAAGAAAGAAACTGCAGCATCCTCGTCTGTACTAATAACACTACCATCGTAGCTAATCACAACACAACACTGATTTAAAATGTAACAAAAGAAGTGAACAAGCATGTAACAACACCAATTAAAAATATAATAAATGTAATTTGCAAATTCATAAGTGTGTTTTATTTTGGTTTCCACTGTACTATGTGACGATCGGTGAGACCGTCGTAACAATTTAACAAAACATCCCAATTAATTCAATATTATACTTTGAGGATTATAATTTTACATAACCCCCTTCCACCTCCACACTCCCCCACACAACCTACCAACTAAACAAACCGTTACAAGTTCCGGACATTCTGTATCATACCCCGCTGATGAAGGCGAACATCACACTGAAATGTCGTACGAGGAAAATAAACAAAGTAAGTTTCACATGTGAAAGTGTAATAATTAATATTCATAAAACATTATTAGTATTTGATTTCAAGCTTGCAGAAGTCAATCCAAATAAATGATGTCTGAATGTATGTACACACATAAAAGGCAAAATACAAGTGTCCTTGTCTTGTCTGCTGTCATAGAAAATATATTCTGTATTTCTTTACGGTTGCAACTTCATTCATGTGAGTGAAAATTAATTTATATAAATTTCAAATCCACTTGGAATCAACACCGATGACTGTAAACAAATATAATAAATTCCTTTTGTGATCACTTTGGGCCAATATGAATTTAATAGCACTAGCCGAATAATAACAATAACTGATAACAAGATTATGCAAGATTTGACATTACTTTCCCATACCTGTGATTACAGGTATATTGATATACCTGTTACTATGTATAGAGGTGTTACTATATATATTGTATGTTAAAACTGTTAGGTGTATTTTATAATCTGGAACATTTTACACCAAATGATTTAATCACAAAAGATTATGTAAAACACAAAATTACAACAAACACACCAAAGGTACCTATAGAAATTACAACAGTCATAATGAACAAACAAGAAATAAACATAATTGCAAAGAAGGAACCAAGGTAATTCTAATATTTAAGAAATAAACAATAAAACTGAGAAATTCTTCTCCGAAAACAATATAACTCAAATAACCAAAGATCCCACAATAAAATACCAAAAACAAATTCATAAATAATGCAAAATACATAATCCAAACAGAAAACATAAAATACCTAAAAAGAAATTAAACCTAACCCCCCAAAACTAAACGCATTACCAAAAATACACAAACCCAATATACCCATTTGACCTTTGATAAATAACACACAAGCACCCTCCCACAAAATCGCCAGACACCTAGATAAACTAATCAGAAAACATATAAATCTAACCAACAAACAACATAAATCTAACCAACAAACAACACTTCTGTTAAAAACAACATAGAACTTGTCAAAAAACTAGAACACATCCATATACCACACAACTCAACATTAGCATCATTTGACATAACGAATTTATACACCAATGTACCTGTTGAAGACACCATAGTAACAAGGTAAGTGTTTGGAATACTGTTTTATGAACATGAGGTGGTATATGTTAGTGATCACAATTCTGTGGTCGAGGCTGAAGGTAGAAGTAGTTTCTATAGAAATATTTCATTTCTAAAATGATTTCAAATATAAATCTTAGAACATGGTACATGGTAGTCATGTATGGTTCTCCATACCGATATTTTAATTATTTGCATCAAATAGTATTACTGTTTAATAAATGTTCTATCCAGATCAAATTATGTGTATACAGTTCTGGAAAAAATTAGACAGGCATAATATTTTGTTTGTTTATTGTAAACTGTATTATGTTTGGAAGTATCCCAAAGTAAATTTAACATTAGTCATGTCAATCAATGAGGCCAGTCAGTTTTTTAAGGCCAGGAGAATCCTTGAAAAGCTTGGAGCATCACTAGGGGATCTGTGAAAAACTGGCAGATTTGAGTAGTCACTTGATAAAGGATGGTGTTGTAAAAGCAACAATTCTTTCAGAATTTTTTATAACCCTGTCAGTCTGCAAATAATACACTGTATTACAGTATACAAATGTAGTGTAACATCTTAGCACAATACTATATGATAAATTTGGATAAAAGTCTCATTGCCAATAGACAGGATAGCTGGTGTGATCAGACATAACAAATTTGTATTAGTTTTTTGAAAATTTATTCCTATCAAACTGGAGTAAGCATATTTTCAAACCTTTATGGACGTGTGTCATGGAATTTACAGATTGCACCAAAAGAAACAATTAAAATATATCTTTTTAATTAAACAAAAATTGGTCTTGTAATATGATTCGGTAATACAGCAGGAACTAATCAGTTAATTGCTATTACAAAATGCCTTATTCCTTTTCCATGATGATCAGATTTTGCTATACGCCTGCATAAATATAAATTATTAGTTGTCTTGATTATTCATCTCTTCTTTCACAGCACTAACACTTAACTAAAAATGAACTTTTTTCATGTGAAAAACTTACTATTTTATTGTACGCGTTTCGGCTTAGTATCCGCCTTCTTCAGCTTTGGTAACAGAATGCCAGTATTTTGTAACGGTTGTGTGGAAGGTGAAGTGGGGGTGGTGTGTGGAGGAAGGGGATTGGCGCGGGGATTCAACTTACTGTTTGTTTTCTGTATAATTGTGTCAAAAAGTGTATGTGATTTATATTGTAATTGATCGTTGAGTATGTTGTTTGGTTGTGTTGTGTAATATATAAACATATATATAAACACCACACAACACAACCAAACAACATACTCAACGATCAATTACAATATAAATCACATACACTTTTTGACACAATTATACAGAAAACAAACAGTAAGTTGAATCCCCGCGCCAATCCCCTTCCTCCACACACCACCCCCACTTCACCTTCCACACAACCGTTACAAAATACTGGCATTCTGTTACCAAAGCTGAAGAAGGCGGATACTAAGCCGAAACGCGTACAATAAAATAGTAAGTTTTCCACATGAAAAAAGTTCATTTTTAGTTAAGTATAAATTATTAAAATGCTTAACTCCCAACACAAAGTTGAACACATGATGAAAAGTTCATCATGTCACATATTCTAGTAACAAGGTAAGTTTTTGGAATACTGTTTTAGCTGAATTTATACACTAGGAGGACACTCAGCATTTAGTTTGTGTGTGTAACTCTGGTTAATCAAAGAGAATTATTTGTGTAAATTCAAATTTAGTAAAACGAATCTACTACTGTAAATGCCTGGAATGCTGTGCATTAAAGAATTTTAATTAACTTTATATGGGGAAAACTGGTTTACATACATTATTTCTGAAAATAATAATCCTGAAATGTAATCAGTACTTATATCAAGTTAAGTGCAATAATTAAATATATTCTTCAACTTGCACGTTAAATAGATCCCTTCTCCTTCACTTACCAGGCAAACATAAGGGAAGCTCTACTAAATACAGGATTTCTTGGAACTGTGTAGAGTGGGATCAGTGGAGTAACTTGCGGAGGGACCCGCGGGGGGATCAATTCCCCTCCAGAACTATTCGAAATTTCAGCAGAATTCCATAATTTCCTAAGTAGACCCATTTCTAAGCCAGTTTTGTTTGTACAAAGTAATACTTATAAATAATTATAGAAATAAAAGTAATTACAATATTGTAACGTTATGTTTTCCCCTTACATAAAATAGGCCCCAACTTAAACCATTTCATGACCATGATACATGAAGAACAAAATACTAAGTCATTAACTAAATTGTATACTATAAATATTGTCTGAGATACGGTAATAAAAAGAGATAAGAATAATGTAATGAAACTGATAAGAACATTATCAATAAGAAGATTTTACTCCAGTAAACTGCATTAAAAATTGTTAAAAAAGATAAAACTAATGAAAGTTAAAAATAAAGCTAATGAGTTATTCTTAGATGACATCATTAATCTTATTGGTAATGGTGTAAAAGCCTTCCCACAGCGGTTGCAGGTTTGGGCTGATTTATTTCTTCCTTATCATGTTATAGAACTAGGCCTGGCAGCAGGTGTGAGCCCTGAAGAAATTGCAACCAGTCTTCATCTTTGTATTTGCCAAAATAAAGTTGTTCTGAGCCAGGTCATGTAAATTCAGGTTAGGCCAAGTTGCTCATTAGACTTTGTCTAAATTTTAAAGATATAAAGTGTTGATAAAGATTTTAGGACCGTACATTAAAAACATTGTTTGCACATATGAGTAGGAAGCAGATGTATTAATATAATGTTACCCAACAAGATACAGGAACAATTATGTATATTTAATTAAGTAGTTAGTGGACTTAAAACCTGCAGTAGAAACTCCAGTTTTTATAAAACAAATAGGGAGAGAATTGAAGATTTGATGTTTGTAAATGTTATATCTATTTTCTTCTAAGTAACTAATGGCTGGTTATTTGTAATCACGTTTTCTCATAATGTATGTTGTTAATGACCTTTTTTTAAGGGTATGAAAAACAACAACAGATATTGGTATTTGAAAAAAGGTGAATTTTATTGGTACATACTAAAGTATAGAGTCAAATTTGTTTCTATTCATTAACAAAGGTCCGTACTGTAATAATTTTGTGTGTAATATACAAGCATTCTTAAATATGTTTACGAGATTCTCCCAATTTTATTTGCATTAATTCAGACCGTAGTAACATTAAATTCCACTGTAACCCATTATTAATACTTAATCATTTGCATGTTAACAGAAACTACACATTGCTTATTATTGCATTATGTTGAAAAAAGGATTTTAATGTACTTGTTTGGTTATACATTAGATTGTACTAGGTTCTAAATTGGAAGTACGTTTTAATTCCGGTACTTTGAATAAAGACAGCCTTTAATGTTATATACAGCCTTTGAATGTACACTAACTAAGGAAATGTCTGTTAGTCTAATTAATTTTAAAAATCTAAAAGGTTAAGTTAAATAATTAAACGTAGCCACAACCTGCCAAAATCGTCTCTGTGCCGTAATTATGTGCGATAAACTAATTTCTGTACTTCCAATAAATACACCCTTTTAATGTACACGAACAAAGTAAATTTTATTTAAGTTACATTGTCGTACATAACCTCCATAAGCTGGCATTACTTACTTCGAATAAATACAGCCGTTAATGTTATATACAGCCTTTTATCCATACAATAAATACAGCCTTTGAATGTACACTAACTAAGGAAACGTCTGTTAAGTCTAATTAATTTTAAAAATCTAAAAGGTTAAGTTAAATAATTAAACGTAGCCACAACCTGCCAAAATCGTCTCTGTACCGTAATTATGTGCGATAAATGTAAACTAATTTCTGTACTTCCAATAAATACACCCTTTTAATGTACACGAACAAAGTAAATTTTATTTAAGTTACATAGTCGTACATAACCTCCATAAGCTGGCATTACTTACTTCGAATAAATACAGCCGTTAATGTTATATACAGCCTTTTATCCATACAATAAATACAGCCTTTGAATGTACACTAACTAAGGAAACGTCTGTTAAGTCTAATTAATTTTAAAAATCTAAAAGGTTAAGTTAAATAATTAAACGTAGCCACAACCTGCCAAAATCGTCTCTGTACCGTAATTATGTGCGATAAATGTAAACTAATTTCTGTACTTCCAATAAATACACCCTTTTAATGTACACGAACAAAGTAAATTTTATTTAAGTTACACAGTCGTACATAACCTCCATAAGCTGGCATTACTTACTTCGAATAAATACAGCCGTTAATGTTATATACAGCCGTTAATGTTATATACAGCCTTTTATCCATACAATAAATACAGCCTTTGAATGTACACTAACTAAGGAAACGTTTGTTAAGTCTAATTAATTTTTCAAAATGTAAAAGGTTAAGTTATATTGTTAAACGTAGCAACAACCTCCCAAAATCGTCTCTGTACCGTAATTATGTGCGATAAATGTAAACTAATTTCTGTACTTCCAATAAATACACCCTTTTAATGTACAGTGACAAAGTAAATTTTATTTAAATTACATTGTCGTACATAACCTCCATAAAGGTGGCATTAGTTACTTGTGAAGAAAACAGTTGGATGTATACATCGGACACCGAAATGTAGTACACGCGCGGCGCCGGAAGTTACATTTTGCCGCTGAATATTCCCCAAGACCCAGTTTCTCGATTATGTTATTTACTCTTGTAACGTGAAACATTGAGTTGTCTTGTTTGTTCATCATCTTCTTTCACAGCACTACACTTTATATAATATAGAAACTTTCTCATGTGAAAACTTACTTGTCTTTTTCGTCGAACGCGTTTCGGCGTCGTATTCGCCTTCGTCAGCTTAGAAACAGACTGCCAGTACTTAGTAACCTTCAGTCTGTTTCTAAGCTGGCGAAGGCGAATACGACGCCGAAACGCGTTCGACGAAAAAGACAAGTAAGTTTTCACATGAGAAAGTTTCTATATTATTAAAGTGACATTGAGATAGAATAATTATAAGTATAACACTACCGATTCGGAACACAAACTGTTGTTATAATTAGTTAATCAACGGACAGGTCATGGAAAACAAAATCCGAGTCTTTCACTAAATCCTGCGGTGAACAACTTCCGTCTCCACGTTTGTATTCTTTTCCGTGTTCGATGTGTACTAGAACTGTTTTCTTCACAAGTAACTAATGCCAGGTTATGGAGGTTATGTAGACAATGTAACTTAAATAAAATTTACTTTGTTAGTGTACAATAAAAGGGTGTATTTACTGGAAGTACAGAAATAATTTTCCATTTATCGCACATAATTACGGTACACAGACGATTTTTGGAGGTTGTGTCTACGTTTAACAATGCAACTTAACCTTTTAGATTTTTAAAATTAATTAGATTTAATAAAAATTTCCTTTGTTAGTGTACATTAAATTATTGTATGCATACAAGGCTGCTTTACATAACATTAAAGGCTGTATTTATTCGAAGTACCGGAATTAAAACCTAGTTCCAATTTAGAACGTAGACCTATAACCTATTTGCATATTTTATTGGGGTTTATTGGCACATATTTTATTAAAAGGGTGTATTTATTGGAAGTACAGAAATTATTTTCCATTTATCGCACATAATTACGGTACACAGACGATTATTGGAGGTTGTGTCTACGTTTAACAATGCAACTTAACCTTTTAGATTTTTAAAATTAATTAGATTTAACAAAAATTTCCTTTGTTAGTGTACATTCAAAGGCTGTATTTATTGTATGGATAAAAGGCTGTATTTATTCGAATTAAAACCTATCGGTACTTCCAATTTAGAACGTATAACCTAGTAGGCTACGTTATTCGTACATACAGTATTTTATTGGAGTTTATTGGTACATATTTTATTAAAAGGGTGCATTTATTGGCAGTACAGAAATTAGTTTCCATTTATCGCACATAATTACGGTACAGAGACGATTTTGGGAGGTTGTGTCTACGTTTAATTATCTAACTTAACCTTTTAGATTTTTAAAATTAATTAGACTTGTAGGGGTGTGCACCCACTTTATAATCATATTTTTGTTAACACTGAGAACTTTAAGCCTTCTTTTATGCTTAAACAAATTATATATATACTTAATTATAGAAAAGCAAAAATGTAATTCATAAGACTAATTTGCCCTAATAAACACATGCTGAAGTTAAAAACAAAAGAGTTTTTACTTGCCTAACTAATCATTAGTTACTAATGTGACAGTTGGAGCTGCTTTTTCTGCAAAAGCTGGGGTATGTTGGATTCAAGAGTGGTTAAATTAAGTCATAAATCTGAGTGTGCGTCAAGTCTATTTGTGTGCTTGCTTTTCACTTGAGATGAAAATCCCATTTCACTCAAGAATGAGGTGGTGAATGGGATGAGCAACTCCGAAAGTTCAGGATATTCATCTCTTAAAGATATCCAGAACTTTGTTAAGTCAGAATCTAAAAGTTTATGGATTTTGTTGTCCATGACGTGTCTCATGTTATCACTAACTATACAAAATAATTTACTAAAAATTTAGTTTTAATCCCAGCATCACAGATGATATCACACAATTGCTCATTTAGTTTTACTGACAACATGTTAGAACTTTCAAAATACAAGAATGGGTCTTGAATTCAATTGAATTCACTGTATCCCTCTGGGAAGCACCTTTCAATCTGGTTATAGAGAGTTAAACATCAGAGCTGGTAAAAAACAATGGTAGAGCATGAATAACAAAAATGTACAGTTTAGACTATGTACAAAACAGGTTGAATTTAAATTGTTAAAATGATATATCTTAGTTATTTACATGTAGTAGCTTTTTAAGACACAGTAAATAAATTTCCGAACCTGACTTTGCAACCCTCCAAATGCCCTCTTGGGACCCTGCAGTGGCTCATGTCCAATAGTTTAAGAAATGCTGAACTAAAGGCATGTTTGTGGAGTGAAACCAAAAAAGATAACCCAGACTTCTAAAATGCTCTTAGTGAAATGGGATTTTCAGGAGTAACAACACACTATTTGGTTAACAAGCACATTTTACTAATATTGTAATACCAAGTCAATTAGATAGCTTAAATGTGTAGTACTCTATGTGATGCTGATCACATACTGTTAATCAGCAGCACTGCAGAATATTCTAGAGCCACACTCTTGGCATTCATCTGGAACTTTATCACATTAGCCTGATAATTAGGATGTTGCCACCAGCTGAGGTGTAGTAGGTTGTGCATTCATATAGGATGACATTAGACAGCAGTTTTTAATAAAAGTGACAAATGATCAATTGTTTACTTGTGTTGTAAACTACTGTGATTTTTTTATTACTGTTTGTAGGCTATACAGTGTGTCCTGGATAATTATATAAAGAGAACTGTTGTAATATAAGTGTGTTTGTTTTAGCAATTGAGAGTATCTGGTATTCAGTAATTCATTCCACTGTTTTAAGTTCATAATTCTTGTCACTGGTTGTAAGAATATTATTCTCATTAATTTTCCAATTCTATGAAGTCTTCAGTAGTTTTACCACGATGAGACTCAACTTTATCACTGAAGATGCCACATCACTGAATGAGCAAAACTTTTCTTTAATAATCTCAGCAAAGCATGGTTATCAGCTGAAAAAAAGTTTTAGTATTAAAAGTTTTGATCACGCAAATCTATAAGGGATACTAAAAAGAAATAACATAATAATTGTATTGGACATAAAGTTATGTCCACAAAACAGATTTTGTTTGAAATAAATAAAACACAATTTGACACAAATATTAATTTTATGAATACTTGTTTGGCACATATTACAGAAGGTTACACCATTAAATGAGTTTGCCTAAGTACAAAATTCTTGTCAGATGAAAAACGTGTACAGTCAGAATACTATTTGTTATGTACAATACAAATGATTCACTATGGGTAGCAGTGACACATAAACACTAGACATTGACACTGAATTGTACTTGTTTTGAATGATTCATTGTGTGCTACCTGACCAAGAGATGTTTAGTATACTGCTGTGTAACTGCTACAATGATGAATTATAAGTAGTACTTTTTGTTTTGGTCATCAACCTTGAAAAGGATAATAGAAACTTTGTATACCATGCTTCCAGCAGTTTTACATGATACATTCCTAGCACAAATAAGAAAAGTTTAAATCTGCTGATGATCTAAACGAGTGATAGTTATTTGCAGACTGACAGGGTTATAAAATAATTCTGAAAGAATTGTTGCTTTTACAATACCATCCTTTATCAAGTGGCTACTCAAATCTGCCAGCTTTTCACAGAAACTGAAGTTTGATTATTAGATCCATCATGATGACCTAGTGATGCTCCAAACATTTCAAGAATTCTCCTAGCCTTAAAAAACTGGACTGGCCTCATTGATTGACATGATTAATGTTAAATTTACTTTGGGATACTTCCAAACATAATACAGTTTAAAATAAACAAAAAAAATTGTATTTCTAATTTTTCCAGAACTGTATACACATAATTTGATCTGGATAGAACGTGTATTAAACAATACTATTTGATGCAAATAATGAAAATATCGGTGTGGAGAACCATACATGACTTCCATGTTTTAAGATTTATATTTAAAATCGTTTTAGAAATGAAATATTTCTACAGAAACTACTTCTATCTTCAGCCTCAACCACAGAATTGTGGTCACTAACATATACCACCTCACATTAGCGCACTTGATTTTCACTGATGATGGCAGTCGATGGCACTTCCGAAACGCCTGGTTTTGCAGAATACATTGGACCACGGCCAAACTGCCTGGAAAGGAATTTTATCAACAAACTACTTCATCGTTGCCGATAATGTAGTACACATATAAAAAATTATCCCCTCCCCCTTCAACTTCCCCCTACCCCTTTTCATTTATGGATATTTCATCTACCTTTCTAGAGTGGATTATTATGACCTTTTCAGGATACTTTATTTATCAAAATTAAGTACTTTACTCTTGTTAAAACATAAAACGTTGCAGGTAAACTACCCCTTCTCCTTAACCGATCTTCACCAAAATCAACAGACCTTGAGTCCTCTACAATATGCAAAAAATTATTTGAATTTGCGGCAATTATCATTCGCCATAGACAAAATTCTATACACAGACATCTTTCAAAAAATTACTTCTTTATGTATTGAGGGTAGTACAATCAGAATCAGCCCTTATCTCGAACACGATTTTTTTCGCCATCCATTTCCTTATGGAACATGGAAGTAAAAACAATATCCTTCTTTTCATAATATGTATTGCACATGTTTTCTAACTCGGGACACTAATTATTAGATAAAATGTTTACCTTCATTTAAGCCAGCTTCCACTCACTGTGTACTTTCTCAGAGGCCATAACATGTTTTTTTTTTTAACGTTGCTGAACATAAATTGATGTTGAATTAAAAATAAAGTAAAGGATTAGCACCTGAATTTTGCAACGTGCAAGTTGAAGAATCTATTTAATTATTGCACTTAACTTGATATAAGTACTGATTACATTTCAGGATTATTATTTTCAGAAATAATGTATGTAAACCAGATTTCCCCATATAAAGTTAATTAAAATTCTTTAACGCATAGCATTCCAGGCCTTTATGGTAGTAGATTTGTATTACTAAATTTGAATTTACACAAATAATTCTCTTTGATTAACCAGAGTTACACACACAAACTAAATGCTGAGTGTCCTCCTAGTGTATAAATTCAACTAAAACAGTATTCCAAAAACTTACCTTGTTACTAGAATATGTGACATGATGAACTTTTCATGTTAAATAGTTTAAATACTTTGTGTTGAGAGTTAAGCAATTTAATAATTTTTATTTATGCAGGCGTATAGCAAAATCTGATCATCATGAAAAAGGAATAAGGCATTTTGTAATAGCAATTAACTGATTAGTTCCTGCTGTATTACTGACTCATATTACAAGACCAATTTTTGTTTAATTGAAAAGATATATTTTAACTGTTTCTTTTGGTGCAATCTGTAAATTCCTTGACACACATCCATAAAGGTTTGAAAATATGCTTATTGCAGTTTGATAGGAACAAATTCTCAAAAAACTAATACAAATTTGTTATGACTGATCACACCAGCTATCCTTTCTATTTGAAATGAGCCTTTTATCCAAATTTATTACATAGTATTGTGCCAAGATATATCACTACATTTGTATACTGTAATACAGTAGTGGTAGAATATTATCATTCCACTAATATTACCCTAACATAATAAATGAAAATACATTATATACACATCTTTTGACATAATCATCCTTTCACTTATCACTTTTTGCTTATCAATTTATTTGATGAATATATATTTAACGATTTATGTAAAATACAACAGGTGTTTAACGGACACGTACTATGTGTAGACCTCTTATTTCCCTCCTCGGCAGGTTGAAGCTCAACTGGCACTAGAGTTGGGTATGAAATTATACTATGCTCATAGTCTGTCTGTTAGCAGCTAGTGGCATCTATTGACATTCACTCATGTCAAATTACAGAGTCGGTAAAGGATGTTCGAAATTTGAATGTAAACAAATTAATAGTTAAATAATTAATATAATGGAAGTATCACATATATAATGTATGTAAATGTAATTGTGAAAAAACGATGTAGGGCCTACTTCATATACAGATCAGAAGTAAATGATGAACTATTCTCTTTATGTAATAAGCCTTGTTACTAAACAATATATATTTTTAAAAGCTTCTTATCATATTGAGATGAAATGGAGCAGCATTTGAAACATCTCTTAGGTATACAAACAACATAACGACCTTTACAAAATTTGCCGCCCGTAGGCAGTAGCCTACTTTGCCTATGCATAAATCTGCCTCTGGTGTACATGCTAAATGCATCTGAACAGTAGTAAGAATGACTTAGTATCCTGTTGAGTTATTCACATTTCTGACGGATGATACACAAATACTGGAAGGTAGGATGTGAGAGCCAGCAATAACCTTAAATAAAACTCTCATATATTTCAGTTATTACAGACAAGTGCTTGATTTGATCATTTTTTAAAAATAAAATTGTATATTTTAATGTAGCTTTACAGTAGCTTGACAGAAAGTGTAAAAATGTAAAATAAAAACGGCATGACTTAGGTGTAAATAAAAAGTGAACACTTTACAGTAGCACAAAAAATGACAAAAAACTGAGACAATGAAATGCTACAGTTCAGTTAAAAATTTTGCAATCTCCCTCACACAAAATTTTAAAGAATAAAGACATCAACACAACAAAATATTTTTTTTGGAGCAAAAGGAAACACAATGGAAAGGCATCTCAGGTAGTATCACTTTGAAATTATGGTTTCAAAATGTTTAGGGAAAAGAATAAAAAAATGCTAGCATTAACAATCCAACAATGTATCTAAAAGATCAGGATCTTGCTAAGTACATTATAGGGAAAATTGGTTTTGTAGCTGCTAGTGGATGTTTGTTTCTATAAAAAATAATTGCAGTATCTAATAAATTATGGTACATATTTAATCATTTATTGAATAATTTGTCATTTATATAATTTTGTTTTTTTTTTAATTTCTATAGATACTTTTGGTGTGTTTGTTGTAATTTTGTGTTTTACATAATCTTTTGTGATTAAATCATTTGGTATAAAATGTTCCAGATTATAAAATACACCTCACAGTTTCAACATACAATATGTATAGTAACACCTCTATACATAGTAACAGGTATATCAATATGCCTGTAATCACAGGTATAGGAAAGTAATGGCAAATCTTGCATAATCTTGTTATCAGTTATTGTTATTATTCGGCTAGTGCTATTAAATTCATATTGGCCCAAAGTGATCACAAAAGGAATATATTGTATTTGTTTACAGTCAACAGTGTAGATTCCGGTGATGATTTGAGATTTATATAAATTAATTTTGTGATTGTACTATATTTTGAGTCACATAACATTAACTAATTTAATAACATACCTTGTATAATTATCGGGCGCCATCTCGTTTTATGGTTAACGAGCAAACAAAAACACTAAATCTGTACCTATCATTGTGGGGTTCTTTTCGGCGAACAGGAAATCAGAATGGTTTATTTTGAAATGATTTACCCAACAACTTATTTGTTGCTCATGAATTATTTATTCAATTTATAGCACATTATTTCTTTCCATTTACTTCATTATCGTTAGAACATTGGTTGTTAGCCATATTTATAATTATTCAATACTATATTTTCCCATATATATATATATATATATATATATATATATATATATATTATTGTTACAAAATGTTTATGTGGCTGTTGTAAAAATTTAATGTATAAAGTTTAGAATGTTGTTAAACGTGTCAAAATGTATGCTCTCAGTCGTGTACGGGTAAACCGTATTCTGCTCTGCCGCATTCAAACGTTGCAAACGTTGCCGCCTCGCCACCTGATTGGCGTACAGCTCTCTGCAGTATTACCCAGCTTGCGTCTCGCTTTAACGCCTTCACTTCAATAATTACTAGTCGTAATTCTAAATTAACGGAATCAAACATACAGCATTGCAGATTGAGAACATTTATTAATCCTTTAGAATATTTCACTTGGTTTATTATACATCAAAATTCGTTTTCAGCACCGGCTATTATAATTGTGTAGTTGGTACTTGCTCAGCTCTGTTGTTTACAATCAGTCAATTACGCTAGTTTACAGTAAAAATTATCGTTTTTCTTCTCAGGGGTGTAAAGTCCTTTTGGCTACAGAAATATATGTTTACGGCTAATACACACAAAGTTATAATAATTCTTACATCTAATTACATAAATAAATCGATATCTCATTACATTTGACTAAGTAATCACCAATGAAAATTTGTGAAGCAATTTTTGGTTATGTTCATTTGCTAGAAGTTCGTTATTAGAAGATTCGTTAATTATTTATCATAATTTACTTTCTCAATAATCGTTAATTTGTTATAGTTAGACAGTGAATTTAAATCAGCATTTATTTTGACTCGGAATAGTGATCAGTGATTTTGAAATAGTTATATTTAATTCGGACCAAAATTTGTGAATACGCTTTAAGGGATAATGTTTATACTCATCAGTTACTTGTTGCTGAAGATCCTGATGTCGTCTTCTTCGATAGATGACTCCTGGGCTGTCGTCTTCTTCTATGGATAATTCCTGTCGTCTGTTTCCCTCGTCTCGGCACTTTTCTTTGCTACTTCAGGCCTCGTAATTCTTCAGTTGGTGTCGTCTTCTTCTTTTAGGAGGTTCCACTGATCTTCATATAGTGTCCGTGGTCGTCTTTCTTCGTCACGGCGTCTCTTCGCCTTCTTTGGATCACTACGGTTTGTTAAATTAATTTTTATAAATAAAATTTACGTTTCAGGATTCCCTGTACTGTTGTACTTGTCTTCTATTAGTTTTAAATCGTTTTGAAATTGTTTGAAGAATAATGATTTAATGTTAATACGAGAGCTACTCGGTCCACCCTCTGGCGTTGGTTAATAATGACTTACTGAAAATCTAACGGTTTTTTGGCGTTATTTTTCTTGTTGCTATGGTTACTTAAGAAATTATGCTAATTTTTCATTGGTTATTAAGTCAGGTTATTGTTAAGATTTATCGTCTTTTTTTGTCAATTTTTACCAAAATATCTTTAACTGAAGATTACTACTTTGTTCTAATATCTATGGTCATCACATTAGTACCATTCTTCCTAAATTTTTATGAGGAACATTTTGATACCCCTCATGCCTACTTTTGGATAGCTAATTACATTTTTACTATTTCCCAATTTTATATCTTACATATAATTTATTCAAAATTAGTTGTTAACCACATATTTTGGTACTATGAATACCCACTTACATGGTTTAATCATTTGGCACGTTCTGCCTTAACTTTGGATTATTATTTGTTCTTAAATTAATAAATTTATGTTCAACAGTTTGGCTTAGAGCCTAGATTCCATCCTACTTCCATCTAACATTTCTTACTAACATTCCTGGTAACTCTAATACAATTTACAAACAAAACAAACAATAAACATCAATATTCCTAACTCTAATTCTTACTATTAAACATTTCTTTTCAGGTTCTACCCTGAAATAACTTTTAATTGGTGTTATCTGCTTATCCTACAATTTACTCTATGCTATGATTTTCTGAACACAAATAAAATCCTTAATACTTACTTAAAGAAACTCTTATAATACTATTGACAAACTGTTCCTTGTATGCTATGTCCTATCTACTATTCCCTTCACTTTAACACAGTGTTAGTCCTTCTTAATTTGCTACACTCTGATACCTTAACTCTTATCTTAATATATAATCTTGATATCTTATTACTTAAATTAACAATATTACAATTAGTTCAATCTTACCTACTAGTGCACAGTTTATCACAAATTGTTTATCTGTTTAACATAGTTAGCTTACATAATATTTAGTTCTACACTCTCACTACACTTTTCTTTCATTAGAAAGTTTCTATCATTACTACCCTGCTCACTTTGTTTCATTATTTTATACCTATCACTTTCACTACTTATTTAGTTTTACACCCACACTTTTGGGCTTATTCACGCTTATTCATGGTTGTCTGATTACTTTACATCACTGTGTGATTATGGTCATTTATAACTATTTACCTCCAAATCACACTGATCACTTTTGGTCATCATTCTAATATTGCTTTTGTTTTGGGCTCAAAGTATTGTTTATAGCCTTTGGCCATTATTATTACAATTGGTTTGGGGTATGGTTAGCTTCTAACCCCCCTACATTATATTATACTATTACATTCTTTAAATAATAAGATACATGTGATACTATTACCCTTCATTAATCTTATTGTCCTAGCTACATCTCATATGCTACAGACATCAATTCATTACTAAATTTACAATATTCTGTTCACTTTTTTGGGATGACTGAATTGTACTTAAACTTCTTCTTCACTGTCTCTTGGTTTTCTTTTGGTTCCTATCCGATCTATTGTGTCAAATCTGTCGGGTTAATAGTCCTTTGTCATTTATTGGGTTATTGGGTTATTGATCTTTAAGTTCATAAGTTTTTTGCCTTTTACTCTTATTTTCAGCTGTTTATTTTATAATTAAATACCATTGAATTCTTGCTACCTTATGTCATGTTACAATATATATATATATATATATATATATATATATATATATCTAAGTTTAACATTTAAAAGAAGAAACAATTAAAACTAAACCATGGTATTTATTTCCTACCTTATTAAGCAAACCAGCGTTCTTTATTTAATACATACTCTCATTCACTCTGTTTTACATTCCCCCATACCCATATGAGATCTCATTTGTTTAGTGCTTAAAATTTTGTTTCGTTATAAAATTTATATCGGATTTTGTTGATGTTAGACGAAAATTGAAGGTTACTTAACTGACATGTGAGTCCAGATGACATCGCCTTATACTACGCGCACTACGTAGATCACTGAATTTACATGTTTTTAGAAAAACCCATTTAACTGTCAGTTCAATCTAATTAAGTTGACAGCTGCTATTTTACATTTAAAATTTGTATATGTGCAGGCGATAATTACGCACGGCCGGCGAACACCAAAACTTCGCCTAAAACCGGCGAACCGGCTAACGCACAGTTGGTTGCGTCTGTTGTGTTCAGAAGTTATATGCCGACTGGGTCTTTGTTCTCTGTGTGTCACCAAGCAGCTGGTGTTGCTGCACCCACATTCTTCGTTATGTAATGCGCTGACGTAACGCTCGCCTGATGTCTTGTTGCATAATTTGTTGACAGATTTTGTGTCACTGGAGCTGACCTTGGCGCAGTTTGTCGGTTGTCATTCTCGCTTGTTTATATAAAATATTATTGAATAATTTTGTATCGCATAAAGTCAACAGCAGTGCTGCCACGGTTGCGTTCGTCGCCACCACTGAAATTTACCTAAGTTTTTCCCTATTACTCAAAATGTTATTTATTATCATAAAAAAAATACAAATTGTGTTATTGCCCCAAAATAGGCCCGTTACAATTTTCACTCACATGAATGAAGTTGCAACCGTAAAGAAATACAGAATATATTTTCTATGACAGCAGACAAGACAGAACACTTGTATTTTGCCTGTTATGTGTGTACTTACATTCAGACATAATTTATTTGGATTGACTCTGCAAGCTTGAAATCAGATAACAATAATGTTTTATATTTTACATTAGTGTATATGTAAAATTATAATCCTCAACATATAATATTGAATTAATTGGGATGTTTCGTTAAATTGTTACGACGGTCTCACCGATCGTCACATAGTACAGTGGAAACCAAAATAAAACACACTTATGAATTTGCTAATTTATTGGTGTTGTTACATTTTCATTTGCTTGTTCAGTTTCATACATTTTTAATTAGTGTTGTGTTGTAAGTAGCTACGATGGTTGAGTGTTATTGGTACAAAAGAGGATGCTGCAGTTTCTTTTCTTCAAGAAAAAGGTTTGGTTCACAATCCTCGTCAATGTGAACAAGGACACGACATGGTATTAGCCCTTGGCCAGCAACAGCATTGGTGTTGCAATAAGACGACTTGCCATGAGTATAAGGTAGTTCGCAAGGGCACATTTTTACAGGGGTCCAAATTACCACTGGGAAAAATAATAAAATTTATTTATTTCTGGTGTGAAGGCGTAGTAGTGTGAAAAACAGTAAAAATCAACTGGAAATCAGTGTCAACACACACACAGAGTGGATGGCTTACTTAAGATATATCTATGCCGTAACGTCATGAGAAACCCACGGAAAATTGGAGGACCGAATTTAACAGTTGAAATTGACGAGAGTGTGTTTGCCAAGAGAAAAAATAATGTTGGCCGGGTGTATCCACAACAATGGGTATTCGATGGATACGCCGAGAAACGAAGGAATGCTTTTTGTATAGTGTGGAAGATAGATCAGCAGCTACCCTCCTACCTCTCATAGTGGCAAATACTGAACCAGGGTCTACTATAATGTCAGATGAGTGGCGTTCGTACCGTCAGATTGTTAATTTGCCACAACAGTACAGTCATTTGACTGTAAACCATAGTTATAACTTTGTGGATCCTGAAACGGGAGCGCATACACAAGGCGTAGAAAGCATGTGGCGGTCCTGTAAACGCTGAAACATGATTGAATGTGGTACGAGAAGGGAACGCTTAGATTCCTATTTAAGTGAGTACATGTGGAGGTCCACAGAGGTCCAGAATATCCTTCCAGGTGATGTATCGAGAAGCGTATAGAGTCACCTCCTTACCACTCACGACTACCTGTGGCTAGCTGGTGTTTCTGTAAAAACAATATTCAACGTCTAACATTTTCTAGATAAAGAAGGAACATGCATTATGGTTAATAAGTTAGTATTATTAAATACACAGTTTTAATAGGTTAGTATTACATATCTTCCACTTTTTAGATAAAGAAGGAGTATGCACTACGGTTAATAGCTTATGCTACAAGATACATGTGTTTATTTTAAAAATTAGTACAGTAACATACAAGACAGGTTACAAGAACAATTGCTGGAAGAAACGGAGAATAAACAGTTACAGTGAGGTCAAAAGACTTAGAATTGAGCACTACAGAGTCAATTGGGTTTGTAAAGAAACGTCAAACCCAATGTACTATCATTACATACAATAATGTACTATCATTACCTAACCAACCACAACACTCATGTAGAGTAGACGTATTATTTAAGAAGTATCTGTGCCTCAACCCAGTACTAAATCCAGCATACTGTAACAGGATCTACTGTTCCACACTGTAAATAAAGAAGACAGGCAATAATATATATATATATATCTATGTGTAGGCTGAGGAGATTGGAATGGCTGTTTACTTACCACTTTACCTGGTATTTTGGTCACTTAATATCGGAATGGAGAACCATACGTGACTTCCATGTTCTAAGATTTATATTTAAAATGCAAAATGAAATGTTTCCACAGAAACTACTTCTTTCCACTTATTGCTTCAGCCTTAACCACAGTACTGTAGTCACTAACGTATACCACCACACATTATCGCACTCGATTTTCACTGATGATGGCAGTCGATGGCACTGCGGAAACGTCTGGTTTTGCTGAAAACATTGGACTAAGGCCAAACAGCCCGGGAAGGAATTTTAACAACAAACTACTACTTTGTTGCCGATAACGTAGTACACATATAAAAATTATCCCCTCCCCCTTCAACTATAATTTTCATTTATAGAAAATTACCCCCACCCCGTTCAACTAGCCTCTTCATTTATAGATATTTCATCTACGTTTCTACAGTAGATTATTAAGATCTTCTTATCAGGATACTTTATATCTAAATTAAGTACTTTACTCTTATTATTATATATATAAACTTTCACATATGAACTTACTTTGGTTATCATTTTCCCATACGTTTCAAGGTGATGTGCCTCTTCTTCAGTGGGAGTAAATACTGAATGTCATTGTTACAGAATGTTACAAACTAGCTGCCTTCAGAACCATGATACATAGACTTAACAACATCCCCTTAGATGAAAAAGACTACAAAGACGAACTAAACACGATAAAATATTTAGCAGAATCTAATGGATATGACAGAACAATAGTCAGTAAACTCCTACACAAAACACAAAACAAACAACAGACAAAGACAGAAAACAACAAATTCATAACACTAACATACATCAACAAACAAATTGAAAAAATAGCCCACAAATTTAAAAAAGCAGGATACAGAATCGCTTACAAAACTACTAACAAAACAGAACACACACTATCAAAACACACACACACAAAGCACAAAACAAATTCGATCTACCCGGTGTTTACAAGCTAAATTGCTCAAATTGCAATAAATTCTACATAGGCCAGACAGGACGTTGCTTCAAACAGAGATACATTGAACACACAAAGGCACTCCACTCCACTACAGAATTCACCTTTGCAAACCACCTCATTGAAGCAAACCACACATATAAAAACATCGAAAATAACATGAACATTCTACACGTACACACAAAAGGCCGAAAACTAGACACTCTAGAACAATTGGAATATACAAACACACAAAAACAAATAAAAACGACATCCTAAATGAACAGACACAATTCAAATCGCACACATTATTCGAACATATCTCACCCCACACACACAGCATCGATCTTTCGAAATTCGATTCCGTCACCCACAACAAGACGGGCAGCGCTACCAGCGGCAGCCTCTGAAGAAGCCTTTTAAAGGAGAAAACCGGTTCAGGCTGTAAGGTAAAACTTTACGCTTTTACTTATAAAAAAAATAGTGTTCCGAGTCGTTAATGTAATAGTGATATTTAGTTAAGTAACGGACACGTCATGGACAACGAAATCCAAGAAATAACAAGAATATAGAATAAAGTAATTTGTAAATATCATTATACTTCTGACATGTAAAGTAGTATACATTAATAGTCTACTCTCATACAGTATACGAATTTGTTGGAAAATATCAGGCACACTACTTGGCAAGTGTTCAACACTGATTTAAAAATGTTTTGTTTAATGCAAACACTGAAACACACTATACACAAGAAATAGAACTCATCATGAACATAACGTGATTATATTACTTCTTATGGTATAAGAATATGATATCGGTTTTTTGTTTAATATCCACTTGTAAAGGAAAAAATACAGCAGATAATTATTTTATAAATAACTTTGTTACAGCTGCTGTGAAGTTGTTTAGATTAAATAATGTAACCTAACCAACTTTAAGTATTGAATATTAAAGTATAAGTATATTTAATCCTGAGAGAAAATGAACAATTAACACCAGTTTTTGAAAGAACCATGAAAGGAGAGAAGATGAGCTTGTGTACGAAATGCAAAGTGGAGTATCTTATGTAGAGATGAAAGCTCAAAAGTTCAAGGCAAATACATATGAATGGAGATAATTGGTAATATCTGGGACCTGTCACACAACAGAACACCATACAATGATGATACTGTGTATGTATGATGTAATGTGCCTGCTTTTAATATTTTCAAAGGATTTTAATACTTTGTTTCGACTGGTTTCACTGTGTAAATTACAAACCTGAATATAGTGCTAGAAGTTTCAGTTCCTCAGCCTGCGTAATGATGATGTAGGCCTAAATGTTTCTACCCTTTTCTTGTGCCTGCAAAGAAAAATAAATTAGGCCTACATCACCGGACACACAAAGTACTGACATATGAATATTAATCAATTATTTTGTTTAATCAGTCAACATTCTAGGAGACCAATATTAAAGGGTTTACAGATTATTGACCCGTCCACCAAAACACACACACACAGGTTCTGATATGTGTTACAATTGTGTCTTATTTTCAGCGAACCGTTCTTTTACAGGTGAAATCAGTACAATTATACCTCGTGAGTATAAGGTTAGTTTAATCTGTAACCTATGATATTAAAAATAATAATACACTGAACATGATTATTACACTTTATATGATATCAGCTTTTTGGCTTAATATCCACTTGTAAAAGAAAATATACAAAATGATTATTATTTTATAATTAACTTTGTTACAGCTGCTGTGAAGTTGTTTAGATTAAATAATGTAACCTAACCTACTTTTAAGCACTGAATACTTTTAATGTGTCATGTACTGTGTTCAATAAGGAAACAAAATACTTTTACAGAATACTTAAAATCCTTGAAAATGGTATTGGATTAAGCTTGAGCAATGAATAATTAAACTAAGCAAGTGATTTCAAAGTCAATATCATTATGAAAACGTATTCTAAATAGAACATACTTACCAAAATTGATAATACTTACCAAAATCATATTTGGTAGTAAAAAGGGGCCTCATATTTGTTGATGGTTTCCAGCATTTTCTGGAACAAATTCTCATTTCTATTTCTTGTTCGCCACATGAACTCACTTAAATAGGAATCTAAGCGTTCCCTTCTCGTACCACATTCAATCATATTTCGCCGTTTACAGGAGCGCCACATGCTTTCTACGCCTTGAGTATGAGCTCCAGTTTCAGGATCCACAAAGTTATAACTATGGTTTACAGTCAAATGACTGTACTGTTGTGGCAAATTAACAATTTGACGGTACGAACGCCACTCATCTGACATTATAGTAGACCCTGGTTCAATATTTGCAACTATGAGAGGTAGGAGAGTAGCGGCTGATCTATCTTCCACACTACACAGAAAGCATTCCTTCATTTCTCGGCAGTATCCGCCGAACACCCATTGTTGTGGATACACTCGGCCAACATTATTTTTTCTCTTGGCAAACACACTCTCGTCAATTTCAACTGTTAAATTCGGCCCTCCAATTTTCTTTGGGTGTCTCATGACGTCTACGGTACAGATATATCTTAAGTAAGCCGTCCACTCTGTGTGTGTGTTGACGCCGATTTCCAGTTGTTTTTTACTGTTTTTCACACTACTTTGGCCTTCACACCACAAATAAATAAATTGTATTATTGTTCTCAGCGGTAATTTGGACCCCTCTAAAAATGTGCCCTTGCGAACTACTTTATACTCACGGCAAGTCCTCTTATTACAGCACCAACGCTGTTGCTGCCCAAGAGCTAATACCATGTCGTGTCCTTGTTCACATCGACGAGGATTGTGAATCAAACCTTTTTCTTGAAGAAAAGAAATTGCATTCTCTTCTGTACCAATAACACTCAACAGTTCATCGTAGCTAATCATTTTTTAATTAAATGAATGTCAAACTCACAACACAACACTGATTAAAAATGTAATGAAACAAGCGAACAAACGTCATACCTATTCGCGCGTCAGCCATTGTAACAACACAATTTTACCACATGCTGTAAAGTGTAATGTAAAATAAAAGACCACATGGTGTCTTTGGCTATTCTAAGCAAAATTAAAGAGCTTTAGGAAAAAACTTTAAAACAAATTTAAAGACTCCCTGTATTAAGTCTTTTAAAGTCTACTAAAATTAACGTTTCTTTTTCATACATGTTATTTCAATTTATTTTCATAGCAATTAAAATTAAAAGTGCTAACTGAAGATAGCGACACACCATACATTTGCGGTTAGGTGGGGTAATTGTAAACGGAAAATGGATTGAAACATTTTGATTGATTAAAAATTGTGTATACGTTTTAAAATTGAAATAACTGCAAATATTTCAACCTTTTGTTATTATGTTGCGTCAAAAAATTGTTTAAATATAAATAATAAATACAGCTCTAAAATTCAATTTACGGGTACCCCAATTTACAATTACCCTTGACATCTTAGAAGTAATTGTAAACAAGTTTTTTCTTTATCCTTTGAAACTAAAAAACTGACACTCCTCTTGAAATTGAAAAAAGATTTTAGGGTACCCAGATTTTAATGTACTTGTTTGGTTATACGTTAGATTGTACTGGGTTCTAAATTGAAAGTAGAATTCTTGAAAAGAACGAATCCATAATATTTTTACCATGTGGGGCGCATTCCTTGAAACATGTGGGTGTTAATGCTGCAAAACTCAATGCAGATGTGATGACATTTTTCGGGCATGTTGCAAGTCTTTACTCATTTTTCTCTAGCAGCCCTAGAGAAAAATGTTGGGAAGTTTTGAAAAAGCACATTACTTTATCACTGCAGAGCTTCCCTGAAACAAGATGAAGTGAGAGGATCCAAGCTGTCAAACCGATAGTTAAGCACTACCCAGGAGTACTTAAATTGTTGGATATATTTTAGAAGAGATGTCTTCTAGTCTAACTCCCTCTGCCTACAACATCATATTAGGGCTTAAGAAATATTTCAATTCCACAAAGAGCTTAATGTTGGCATTTTTTGGTTCAAAGTGCTTTCATATATTGACTAAAAAAATGTTGTTATTCAAAGCAAAGGAATCACACTCGTTGAAATAACTCTAGTGGAAGATTTGCTGACAGAATTGAAATTGTTGCGTGATAACCCAGACAGCATAATTGAAGAACCAAACTTAATTGCAAAAGAACTAATAAAAGTTCCTCCTGAATCTCCCAAAAGGTGGAAAAAAAGTACAGATCAATCCAATAGTGATTTTTCAGTAAACAAAGATCAAGAAAATAAATTTAAAACCTCAGTCATGTACCCAGTATTAGAGTTTGTAATGGGCAACATAAAAACACGATTCACTGCAATTAGTTCAATTCGTGACTTGTTTCCACCAGTATTGAACTTTACGGACATGGAAAATGATGAATTAGAATTGAAAGTAAAAGTTCTCATTAGCAAGTTTAAAAAGGAATTGGCAATGGATTTATTTGAAGAAATATTACACTTGAAGAACATTTATAAAACAGAGTTTGGATCAGAAAAGAATCCACTAAGCCTACTCCAAAAACCTTCAAACTGTATTTGTGAACTTCTGTCTTGCCTATAGGCTTTTCTGTACTATTCCAGTTACAGTTTCGTCTCCTGAAAAATCTTTGAGCAGTATAGCGAATTCACTGAAAACTTGGCAGAGAAGCACTACCTACCAAGAAAGGCTTAATAATTTGGCAATTTTAGCTATTAAAAATGAATTGGCTAACAGTATTCCACTCTAACCCATTATTAATACTTAATCATTTGGGTGTTAACAGAAACTGCACATTGCTTTTTATTGCATTATGTTGAAAAAAGGATTTTAATGTACTTGTTTGGTTATAGGCCTACGTTAGATTGTACTATGTTCTAAATTGGAAGTAGGTTTTAATTCCGGTACTTCGAATAAATACAGCCTTTTATCCCTACAATAAATACAGCCTTTTATCCCTACAATAAATACAGCCTTTGAATGTACACTAAGTAAGGAAATGTTTGTTAAGTCTAATTAATTTTAAAAATCTAAAAGGTTAAGTTAGATAATTAAACGTTAACACAACCTCCCAAAATCGTCTCTGTACCGTAATTATATGCGATAAATGGAAACTAATTTCTGTACTTCCAATAAATACACCCTTTTAATAAAATATGTGCCAGTAAACCCCAATAAAATATGCACCAATAACGAAGCCTACTATCTAAGTTAGATAATTAAACGTAGACACAACCTCCCAAAAACGTCTCTGTACAGTAATTATGTGCGATAAATGGAAACTAATTTCTGTACTTCCAATAAATACACCCTTTTAATAAAATATGTACCAATAAACTCCAATAAAATACTGTATGTACGAATAACGTAGCCTACTAGGTTATACGTTCTAAATTGGAAGTACCGATAGGTTTTAATTCGAATAAATACAGCCTTTAATGTAAATACAGCCTTTGAATGTACACTAACAAAGGAAATTTTTATTAAATCTAATTAATTTTAAAAATCTAAAAGGTTAAGTTGCATTGTTAAACGTAGACACAACCTCCAAAAATCGTCTGTGTACCGTAATTATGTGCGATAAATGGAAAATAATTTCTGTACTTCCAATAAATACACCCTTTTAATAAAATATGTGCCAATAAACCCCAATAAAATATGCAAATAAGTTATAGGTCTACGTTCTAAATTGGAACTAGGTTTTAATTCCGGTACTTCGAATAAATACAGCCTTTAATGTTATGTACAGCAGCCTTGTATGCATACAATAATTTAATGTACACTAACAAAGGAAATTTTTGTTAAATCTAATTAATTTTAAAAATCTAAAAGGTTAAGTTGCATTGTTAAACGTAGACACAACCTCCAAAAATCGTCTGTGTACCGTAATTATGTGCGATAAATGGAAAATTATTTCTGTACTTCCAGTAAATACACCCTTTTATTGTACACTAACAAAGTAAATTTTATTTAAGTTACATTGTCTCCATAACCTCCATAACCTGGCATTAGTTACTTGTGAAGAAAACAGTTCTTGTACACATCGAACACGGAAAATAAATACAAACGTGGAGACGGAAGTTGTCTTTGGCCGCAGGATTTAGTGAAAGACCCCAAAATCCAAGAATTGAGATACCGGTAGTGAAAAATTATGATCTTTCGCCTAACTAAAGCTCCTACTACTGGAATCGGGTTAATTTTGTGAAGCGTGCTCCCTTGAACGGAGAGTACAATAAAAAAATTAGCGACTTAATGTTTGATCAGAAGAATGGAAATCTGGGGTTTTCCGATTGACTGTAGTTTTTTTTTTTATAACGTGCAAATGGTTTTTGAAAGAGAGTACTCAACCTGCCAACTGCAAACATCCACACACATACAAATATTAGACAACATTTCATGCATAAGTCAATAGGATATACAAGAAAGTAATAATAGAAACATTTCAGGAATAAGGAAAGGAATAAAGCGAATGTACGTAATGTCAAAGCTTACATAAGCCGTTGAAAGCCTGTTGGCCTAGCTAACCATGAAATAAAATTAGGCATGTTCATATGTTGGTACTCTGTATACATGTGTAGATTTAAGCGCGCTTCAACGTAGTTGTGAAGAACATAATATTAGGGAATAGGTTAGTTGTACTGGAGATTGTGATTTTTTTTCAGTAAAGATGGCTTTATCTTTAACGGGTAATACCATAGCAGAAAGGAAGGCATGCCTGTTGGAGAACGGAATACTGAGCGATTGTAGTTTTGTTGTAGGCCAAGGAAAGAAGGTAAGTAATAAATTACATTTGCATTGGCAAAAAAAGCAGGCCCGGATTTAGGTGTCCTGCCGCCGCCTATATATTCGAAAGTATATATTCGTACTCTGTGCCCTAGGCACTATTGTTAGCCCCCCCCCCCAACAAGCAACTTTTATATATACAGTTCTCCTTGACTGCTGAAAAAAAGTTACTGAAAATAGTCATTTCAACTATCTCTATTGCAAAGATCTCATTTGATCTTAAATCTAAAAGGGAAATGTGATGGAATTGTGAAAAAGACTACATTTTTGTAACGTTTATTAATATTTATTTGTAAACGTGTACACTTTAGTAACAGATTAGTTTTATAAGAAGTAATATACATAGGCCTACTTTCTTTTTATAGGTTTATTTATAGACCTACATGGTTTGGTTTTATCATCATAGTCAAATCGATGAAAGTAATGTAAATTGGATAAATAGAAAAAATAATTTAAGAGTGATTGAATAAGATCCCAAATTACACAAAATGGACACATTCATTAGCAAATGACTCTTAAAGATCATTTTCCCAGACCTGTACATACGACCGTGCTTCGCTCCGACCACTGCTATGGATAGGTCCAGTGTCAATACTGTGTTATTCAATGATATAATTAAAGGTTATTTCAAAACCATTTTCCTCAATTTGGTCATAATTCAAGGGCCCAAAACAAATACTGTACTTGAAAAACCGAAAACACGACATTTTAACAAATAATTTTTCACCTCGTGCTGCCCCTAGGCACGGATTTCAGGCACGTGCCTAGTGTGAAATCCGGGCCTGAAAAGAAGTAAATTTATGTAAAACGCTCTTTCATATTTAGCGTCTTTCATAAGTTCAACTTAAAGAAGTTAGTAAGCGAATGAATTAGAAATGTTAAATACCGGTACTTGTAATTTACAATATTTGTAATGTAGGATTTGAATGGCGCGATGTTTGCAATTGTGATAAAGTTGTTAAATGAGTTAAGTGACGTATTGTTGCTAAAGCATTCAAAAGTGATTAAATTGAAGAGAAACGCCAAGTTTTACTCATTGCATTATGTACATTATACCGAATACAATACACTGGGCCAGTCTACAAGAGACGAAGATAACTTTATGTTTTGCCGCAGTTATGAGAAAAAATTCTTTTGTTCCATCCAAAAATAATACATACATTTAATTTGACGTATTTAATATTGTAATAATAGTGTCCCTATTTAAGTTTAAGCCTCTTTAATAAACTGTCAACTGATGAGTGCAGATTGGTAGCATTTTAAATTTGTTAATTTTCTGTACACAAGTAATTGTGTCTATAATTTTGTAATTTTGCCTTTGTAAGTGTATATAAAGGTATTTTAACGAAGCAAGAGAGTTACCTTTAAAGTCAGAGCTTGACAGTAGTCTAATAACAGATCTACATTGTTCGTTTTGCCTCAAGAAATCAACAAATAATTGTATAATTTCATTAGTATCTTTGAGTTTAATGCATCCTAAATATTTATAAAACCGAGCTTATATAGCCTTTCCCAGAAACTTGTAGAAATAGAATAAAAGCTAATAAAATCTAAAATATTTTACCTAACCTTTCCATAGAAAATTACTATGTGTAAACTACTGCAAAGACTGAATATGCCTAATGTGAATAAATATAAGTTTGCGTCCACGCATGTGTGTATGTGTTCATAGTTTTAACAGAATAATACCCGATGTTTATAAAACTACTAATCTATTGTCATACCTACTGATGTTATCACTGTAATTACTGTTCATCGTAAAATCTGAAAATGTAGTCTATAAGATATTGACTAATTCATAAGTCTTTTGCTGTCCTCATAGGCTACTTTATATTGTAATTCTCTTCATTATTTAATTCTCATTCCTAGCTTAATTACATCTCCTCAACTCGTAATCAGGGGCATATTTGCGGGAGGAGACGAGTGTGATCAGACCCCCTCCCTAGAGGGTCAAAAAAATAGACGAATTTTGTTAATCTCTTTATTTTTAGGTTATTTTATTATTTTTTCACTGTGTATGCTAATATAGTAGTAATTCTTTTTTTGAATATGCAAACAGGCTTATTACACAGCATTTGTGTGTATGTTTTAAATATGAAATATAGCGAAATCAGTCGATGAGTATTTTCTAACAATGTTTCAATAATGTGTATTTTTACTGTGTTATTACTGTTTACTTTAATGGGATTAAATTCAGTATGTTATCACATATTTTTCAACCACTTTAAAGATAGTAATGTTAATTAGTCTTAACTGTACACCTCAGAATGGTAAGTTTCAAGGCTTCTGATCATGCTACCATAAATCTACAAATGTACATGAAATAGTATTGAACTTGGCTCAGGGTGTTAGTAAAATGTTACACAATTTGTTGGAGTCTTTCTATGTATAAAAAATGTTCCATTTCAGGAATTACACGTAGCCTATTTGGACTTAAACAGCAAGTAATTAAGGTCATGCCTCTGTAACATGTATATGCCAAATTGCAACTGAGACAAACTAATTCTTTGAGAAAAAAGTTTGAAGGCAACTGTAACTTTTTAGATATTTGCATGTGCTAAAGTGTGTGTGTCTGAGAATATAACTATAAAAATTGTTTTTTTTTTTATTATAGCCTGTAACAGTCGTGTTCCCTGTGTACACTCAAACACACATTTATTATGATATAATTAATGTATGTTGCGTTAAGGAAGTGGGAGAGGATTTGGCAGCCGACAGGTGTCTGGGGGGGGGGGGGAGTAAAGCATGTAGGCCTATAGTGTTATAAAAGTATAAAGTGTATTAAGGTTTATATTGTCATTTAATAAGTTTCTTTTTTTTTACAGAAAATTCCAGCCCACAGAGCAATGTTGGCAGTGGCGAGTCCAGTCATAGAAAAAATGTTTTGTAAAAATTTTAAAGAACATGATGGCATAATTTCTATTCCAGAAGAAGATAAGTTGGAAGACCCAGAATTCACAGTGTTGCTTTTATTGAGGTAAAGACTTATATTTTTTTTTTTAATGAGGTGTGTGTGTGTTTTAGTAAATGTTTCCATTTGATATTTTAACGATGATTAATAACAGTCTTGAAAGGTATGAAAGGATTTAACATGGGTTAGGGTATCTTCAACTTATTGCCATGTTGAGATAAAAGATGATTACGTGACACTTTACATGCGACAGCACTCAAGACTGTTCCAGACACGTATTCCAGATGATTGTTGATCTGCAGCAGAATTGTACAAGGCTGGATATTGATATAGTACCTAGAGCATGCCAATGCCTGTAACTACGCAATTTATTCTTGATGCGTCATCAGGAAAATCAAAGATTATTATTGAATCTTAGTGTGGTATAAATATAAATGCCAACGGCCAATCAACTTCAGTTTTGGGAACAGAGACATTAGTGCATTTCAAAATGATTGTTATTGTGACTTGCTGTTTAGTGTAAAGTGATTACTTAGTGTGACACTGTTAAGAAGGTGACATTTATTGTTTGTTTGATTGCTGTGTATTGAACAATCCTTTCGTTGAATTGCATAGGCATGTCTTTGTTTATTTTTAACTGTAAAGTGTAACTAGCGACTTCATCTGGTGTGAGTTCTTGTGTTTCCACTGACAACACTAAAATCCGTGCAACAATGTGTAGATGCAGTTCTTATAGTTGGTAAAGAATAAAGAGTTTACATACAGTAGACGCCCTCTAGTCCGGCTTCGGTTGGATCGGCTGTCGGATGGTTCAGCCAGCCATATGGTGAGTCACACAGTCTAGACGAGCCTCCAGCGACAGGCCCCAACTTGTTAAACGGAAAATATATGTAGCTCAGTTGACTCGCGCTTTTGTTCATGTGCGGATGTATGTCTTACATTGTGAGTTCTGTGTATATAGTGTGTGTAAATATATCTGTGTATATAGTATGTGTAAATATACCTGTGTATATAGTTATACTGTATGTATCTGTATAAATAAAAACATTTTCCGACATGAGTGCAAAACGAAAACACATGTTCGTGACTGTGGACCAAAAATTACAAGTCCTTCAGCATCTCGATAAGGGCGAATTGGTCCAGAGTATTAGAGTCCAGTAATATCTCTGTGAGTTTGTAGTAATTTTCCTTGTTTGTTCTTTTTACTTGCTGCCATGGAGTAAGGGTGAGTAATTATAATTATGAGTAATTTATATATACTGTATTGGGTAATTTATTGTATGGATCATTCATTAAAGAGCATTATTTCATCATTATAGTGTATTTTTGGCCGGCCATTTTGTAATCCGGCCTAGGGTCTGGTCCCAAGGTGACCGGACGAGAGGGCTTCTACTGTAGTTGCAAATACTTTTTTACAAATTTAGCATAACATGCAAACAATATACATAATGCAAAAGTACAATATGCATAATGACCTCTACAGTGAAAATTACAGCTAAAATTATCACTACAACTCCAGTAGATACTATAGTTAGTAGTAGATAACAAAAGTGTGCAGCAGTTGAGGCGTAGTGATAATAAACTGTGTTCCCATATGAAAACAATTGAACTGCCAATGTACAAGCAAACAGTATGTCACAATGCATAACAATGTATTTGGAATAATAAATTCCTGTGTTCAGAACGGAAAACAAGAATATATAAAATTAGAGTGAGATGTTTACTAATTCTGGGAGCTGATGGAAGATCTGGTACTACAGCGACTAGAAGGTGGACACGAGTTGGTGAAATGAGGCATTATTGGTGAGACAGAGTACCAAGTGTGAACATTCAAGACGTTTCAGAGTAATAGATGGAGCAAACTAGATAAAAGAGAGTAAATAGCTCCAAAACAGCTACATTGATAGGAGAGATTAGTATAACAGAGCAAGATAATCACCTAAAAGATAGAAGAAAAATCAGATAAACAAGAATGAGATGAGTGAGCTGCAAATACTAGTGAAGTATTAACTGGAGTATTTCCTAAACGAAGAAAAGAAAGAAGAAAAGAAAACTATTTAAAAACTGTTATGATGTTTAAAAGTAAGACAATGTGGTGTTTCATTGAGTATTGTTTCCTATCATGTGCCATTTTTTTGTAAAATACTTTTTGCTGTTATTCTATATTTTACACATGTTATGTGTTTTGGCTGGTGTAGCTATCGCATTGTTCATATTTTGTGAAGACAGTCAGCTTAATGATGTACAATGGGGAGGGGGGATAAGTCAGGTGGCTTAATAATAAATACAGTACAAGTCTATTAGTACTCACCAAAGTGCAGATTCCCTATTAAGGTATGTAATATTTATTTAACCTCCCCTGTCTGGTTTCAGTTGCATCTAGTTGAGCATAAAATTTGAGAAAAAATTTTTCCAACTGTATAATTAAGTTTGGTTGGCAACTAGTGGTGGCTCCAGTGTGGGGGAGGGAGGTAGCACATGCTTCCTCAGAAAAAAGTAATGGTACATTGCTGAAATGTCGAATTTGTCAAGAATGCTAAAAATATTGTTCAAATGATTCATTCATTTGAAATACGAGGAAGTAGTTTTTGTCATGAAAGTGATACACAGTAATAAAACACTATTTTTAAAAACTAAAAATATTACCTGACATGTAGTGGTTTTGTAAAGGTCCAGGAACATCGGACTGAATCAAAAACAGCAAGTCATGGGATGTGTTCCAAATTCAATTATGGGAAATTTACATATAATTATTTTAAATTAGTTCTAACATGCATAAAAAAATTATTCACTTTTAAATACTGAGTGTACCAGAAACCTTGTTGCTATGTTATGAATGTGTAAATTTGCCCTGTTAACATGAGTCTGATGGTACATTTTTTAAAGAGCTTTAAAAACTACGCATTTTGTTGAAAAAATTGTGTCTGTGTCTTTGTCGTTTCATAATGGTGACCATAATTTTTAAACGTAGTGTTCACTGTTTCCCTTTTTTTCATCATAATAATTGAAAAAAAAAAACAATAACAATGAAATGTATTAAATAAAGCGAATTTCTGTTCTAACATAATGGGTTTGGGATACCTTATCTTCTCCACCTGTTCAATATAGTGTTTTTATTTCAGAAGTGGCCAAAGATTTACTATTGCAAGCAGTTCCTACAATATTTCCTCCTTTGTAGTCTAAATATGCCTGTGTGTAAATTTCATTCATTAATAAAACAACAAATGTTTCATGCTTACTTATGTATTTATATATATTTCTAGCATATGTGAAAAGTGACTTCTTATCTTCAGACGTAGAGTCACTTAAATAATTGATTACAGATGGCTTTAATGCTCTCTGGATATGGGAATATAAGACAGTTCAAGTGTTGTAAGAATCTGTATGCATAAGGACTAATTGTGTAGAGGGTGGAGGCTGTATAGAGCGAAACTTTTTGTATAGTTCTTATCATAATCCACGCAAGACCTTAGGGTCTGTATGTTGAGTAGCCTTATACAGTGAAGAATCCACTGTTCGGTATTATATAATAACTGTGTAATTGTTATTAGTACTTACCAAAGCCTAATAGTATTTGTTTCCAGGTAAAAGTTGTAGTTTCCACTTTTATACAATGGTAATTGACTAAATGCACTTCAATAATGTACTTGATACATTAATATCACATTGATAATTATTATAGTATTTGGTGATACTTCTTATTTTGTCTGTATTCCTCATTTTTATATAAAAGTAAAAACATTTTATAACTGTTACACTTATTTAAATATAACCAAATTTCATGCTTAATATGTTTACTAAAATAGGACACAAAATTAATTTTAGTGGAATCTAACAACAATAATTATAGTATTAAAATATTTTTAAAAGATGTGTTTTAAATATACAGTGAAAACTGTAAGCTGGAATCGTATGGGTCCATACATTTCTTCCGGTTTGTAAAGGTTTCCTTCTTCGTGTTCGACAGGTTCAAATAAACACGAACGCAAATTCAAGTGCAGTACTATGTAAATGTAATTTTTTTATGTACTATGTATAGGTTATTTTACATAAACCAGGTAAATAAAGGATATAAACTAACATTTTAAAATTAATTACTGTATTACACAGCTATATGGCACTTTTAGATTATTCTACTTTTATTTTTTTCACAAATCTAAAAGATTTTTTTGCTTTATTTACTTTTACAACTAACTGTTTCTCAGAGTTCATAGTTCGAGGATGGGTTTCATCATTTCTTTACAGTTTGACTTTTCTGCGAATTCTTCAAATGCCATCAGTTTCTGTAATGCATCTCTGCAGTCTTGAACTTTTAAGTGAGGTTCAATAGCTACGCTACCTATGCAATAATAGAAAAATTAATTTTAGCATGTTATACTGTACTGTATTAACAATTACAGTATATTTCCTAGTTTTTGTATTATGCTTTCGCATTCAATAATCGTTTTTTCTTGATTTAATTCTGGTGGCGGTGCGTATTTTAAGCCTTTCGCTAACATTTCTTTTTCTTCCGTATTGAAATTTACCTCTGTAAGGTTTATTACTCTTTTTTCATAGTTATTCTTAGAGCTGTGTTCCTTTTTTACTTCGTTCTTTCTTATTAATTTATTTAACTTATCTACCATTTTTTTATTTTTATTTTCCAATTTCTTTTCTATGTACCCCAAACCAAAATTATATAATATTTCTTCTAACTCTACATACGAGTATATTCTTAATAATTCTATGTGTCTGTCATATAATTCCCTATAATATCTATTGATTAAGCCGTAGAGTGATCTTATTTCCAGTTTTATCCACAACTTCTCGCTTTGTTCTTTTACTTTTTTGGCTACACTGTTCTTATTTTTAATTTTAACTTGAGCGTACTTTGGGATGACATTATTATCCAGACATTGTTTATTAAACCATATTTTACTTAAAACCCTCTTCAATTTAACTTTTAACTTAAGATATTTAAAAACTTTACTTACCTTATTGTTGTCGTTTATTACCTCATTGTTGTTGTCCATTACCTGTAGTCGATTGCACATCTTAACAGACGTTTAATGAAGAAATTTGTGTTAGTGGTTGAAATCACAATCAGAATGATCAATATTGCACACCACTATATAAAAATTATTCCGATTAGCGCTTTCAAGCTTCACAGCTCATCGTCAGATCAGGAATAGACAGAAAATATGTAATACCCAACCCTTCACCCCTCTCCCCCACAAACAAACCCACCAAACCCTCTCACCCACAACAAACTAAAAATTAATGACCCTTCCCCACCCCCTAAACTGTGTCTCACCATCTGTACAGTTACATATTTTTCTAGTAAATTCCTTGTGTGTGTGTGTGTGTGTGCATCCTTTTAAACTACCCTCTTCCTCTCCACACACGTGGGTCAGTCACACACCCTTATTTTAAAACAACCAATTAGTACTATGAAATATAATTCTGAATCTTATCTATCTGCCCTCTCTCATTTACTTCTTAATCATGTTATAAAATATTTCTTCATTATCAAATTTAATTTTAATATTAATTAAATTGTCTAACCCTTTTTCTCTTTCTTTCAATATTTCTAACTCCTCTCTAAGCTTCCTTTCAACTGTGTTATTTACTACTTTTACAATTTCGTATTCTTCCAAAGGATTAACAAACTTGTGGTTGTCTTCTATGAAATGTCTTGCATATAACGAATTGGTTGTTCTATTACCTTCTCCACGTTTGTAGTCAGACAACCTGCATGCGAATTTTCGTCCTGTCTCCCCTAGGTACACTTTGTTGCAGTCTTTACATTTTAATTTATAAATTCCGCTTTTCTGTAATACTGGAATTTTTTCTATATTCTTATTCCTTATCAAATACCGTTTCACATTTTTTAATAGCTATATCTACTCCATATTTATTAAAACATTTTATAATTTTTCTAGTATGTGAACCTATGTATGTCAATGACCCTGCATAATTCTTTTGTTGTGGTTCTATTTTAGCTTTTTGTATGTTGGCCCTTTTCATAACTTTATCCACTATGTTGGTGCTATAATTATTATTCCTTACAATTCCCTTTATCGTTTTTAACTCCCTATCTTTTGATTCGGTCTCTTTTAAACACTTCTGAGCTCTGTAACAAAAGGAATTGATTGCCGCCATTTTATATCTGTATGGGTGGTACGACTCTCTTGGTATAATTATATCAGAATACGACTCTTTCCTAAATATCCCAAACTGTAGTTTCTCATTATCTTTAATTTCTATGTTTAAATCTAAGTAATTTATTTGCTTACCTCCTATCTCTTCCTTAAATTGTAAGTTTTTATCCTTATTATTTACCTCTTTTATAAACTCATGCACTTCTTCTATGCTTCCTTCCCAAACTACTAATACATCATCAACGTATCTAGACCATAATTTTATATTGTCTTTATACTTAGTGGAAGTTATTAATTGCTTTTCAAAATCATTCATGTATATTTCAGCAAGAATAGGGGATAATGAAGACCCCATAGGTAAACCTTTTTTCTGTATATAAAACTTGTTATTAAACCTAAAATAGTTCTGATTTACACATTCTTTAATTACTTTCATCAACTGCTTTTTATACCTGTATTCTCCCATATTATTATCGTTTATTAACTTAATAACTTTATTTACTGTGATATTAGTAAACATGTCCTTAACATCCAGTGATATCAATTTTGTATTTACATTAATGCTAATATTTTATAATTTTTCTATCAATTTTATATTATTCTCTATGTTGTATTTTGTCCCAAATTCATATTTCTCTTTCAGTACTCTGCTAACTTCCTTTGATAATTTATAAATAGGTGCATTAATAAAAGAAACAATCGGTCTAATTGGTTTTCCTTCTTTATGTATCTTAACCTGACTTTTAAAAGTTGGTGCTGTTGGATTAATTTCCAATAAATACTTTTTCTTATTTTCTTCTATAAATGTTATCTGTTTCATCATTTGTTTTATACTTGACTGGTACTTACTTGTATAATCATACTTTATTTCCTCGTATGGTCCTTCCCTTATAAATTCTTCCGTTTTCTTTATGTATTCTTCCTTTCTCATTAGTACCATTGTATTTCCTTTATCCACCTTCGTAACTATAATATCATTCTTCTTTATTTTATTCTTTAGTTTAGTTACAGTTGCTTTGATTTTTTGTTCATTCTTTGAATTATACAAACTTTTCTTAAATATTTTATCTACTACATTCCCTACTTCCCACCTTATTCTTTTTTTATCATTTTCATTTCCTAGTTTTTGTATTATGCTTTCGCATTTAATAATAGTTTTTTCTTGATTTAACACTTTCAGGTCTGGCGTTTTGTACATATTTATCCCGCTCTGGACTGGGGTTGTTTTGTATATTTCATATTTTTTGTGTGAATCCGGCTTTACATATTTAACAAAGAATCAAATGTTTTCTTAAAGTACCTTCTTTTCTCTATCAAAAAATATGTGTTAATTTAAGATATGTTAAAAAAAATTTTTTATTAAATAATTTATACTTACTGTTTCTGAGTTAAAAAAAAAATTTCTACGCTGCAGCCATAGTCTTGAAGTGGATTATGTAATATGTTTTAACATTGTTTTAATATTTTTGTTAATTATTATGATTGACAAAAGAGTAGAGAAAGCTTAAATACTATTTCTGAAACTCAAACACATTTTTTGTTATGATGTTAGCATAGTAAAATGCATTGTCACAAATATTTACTTTTCACATACTAAGTTACTTTACAGATATATTACTATAACCATTTACAGTTGTTTTCATTACAGTATAGTAACTTTCTTATAAAACAAAATAATCTAATAAAGTTACAAAATAAAAATTTACAATTAAAAACTGTTATTAAAGTAATTAAAATCTAATTACACATCATACTTGGCTTTTGTATGAAATAAGCGAAAACAATTCGGGACACATAGAGCTACACCACAATCTTTGCAGTAGTATCTACTTTCTTTTCTGATCCTTTTACCAGCCTGTGTTTTTCCTCTATCAGAACACACCTTGCAGTATCTGGTAGGATTTGCTTTTTTTGCTGTCGGAGGAATTTTAACTGGAAAATGTCTGGCTGATAATCGGGCTGCAGATGACGGTGGCACTTCAGTGTTTGCTTCCATACCTCCTTTATTTGCCAATGCCTTTGCTAGAGCTATAATAAATGAACTGAGTTGGCAGTTTTTGTCAGGATGTGTTTGTTTGTACAATATAAAACTATTTACTATGGCTCTTGAAAATAAATGAAAAAATAATTTTTTCCACCACTTCATTGTCTTTCTGTGAAAGGGATAATAAGCAACCAGCTGATCTCCATGATCAACCCCTGTTTTATACATATTGTAATCTATTACTACATCAGGCTTTGATTTTTGTATGTTTCCACCTTTACTTTTCACAGTGACAAAAGAAGAAGTTGATTTATGTTTACTTGATAACATAAACACATCTCGTGTATCACGCCACTTCACTGCAAGTAGATGGTTTTTGCGCTGAAACACAGCTTCACCTTTCTTCAAGTTTCTTGTTTTAAACACTTCAGGTAATCCTTTTCTTCTTTGCATTACAGTCCCAACAGCTAATGTTTTATTGTGCCACAGATAGTCAAAAACTAGGGGGCTGGTATAGAATCTGTCCATATAAATTGTATGTCCTTTACCAAGGTATTTATTACAAAGCCTTTCTACAAGATCCTGTATTGCATTTTTCTTATTTCCAGCACTGCCTGAATAAACTTCACAGTTAAGAAGATACCCAGTACTAGCATCAGAAACTATATACAGCTTTATTCCATACTTTTCTGGTTTACTTGGTATGTACACTTTAAAGTGATATCGACCACGAAAAGGACAAATACCTTCATCAATAGTAAGATTCTGACCAGGGTAAAACGAGCTACTACATGCTGCTATAAAACTGTCAAAAAAAGGTCTAATTTTATGTAAAGGGTCATGATTGATGTGAGTTATTGGTACATAAGAACTATTGTCATTCAGATGTAGCATGGACAAAATGGATTTGAATCTATCCCTAGAAAGGAGAGACTTTGCAAAAACTGACTGCAAAACTATGTCAGTAGACCAGTAGTCGTTTATGGCTGGTTTTTGTACTACACACATATGTAGAACTATAGCAAAGAAGTGGTATATTTCAGTAACCGTGACAGCACTCCATTTACCCCACAATGAATTTGGCCTAATGTTGTTTTGTCGTTTCATTCTTTCAATACATGAACCAGCGTAACGGTTAGTCTCACTTTTGATTTTCTTTATGCTGTCTGTACTGAAAAATGTTAGAAAACAGTCTAACTCGCTACTCTCTGAATTTATCGGAACTTTTACAGGAGTTTGTTCGTCAAAAACTGGAAGAGTAGGTTGATTGTCATCACTTGACCAACCATCATTACGACAGAATGTGTCTCTACGTCTACGGTTTCTAACTGGAGCTGTTGACGGACCAGGCTCTAAACAACAAAGAAATCACCAAGCTAGTACTAGGAATCTATTAAGAAAAAGTAATATTTCTAACTGTTTGAATATATAAAGCATACGAAAGTGACTGTTAACCTGAGACGTCAACATCCTGAGTGTTCTGATTAGGGGGATTTTCAACAGCCTCAGCATCATTATAATCGCTGTCATTACCATTTTCTGTAATAATATATTTATTTTAATATATTTAAAAGAAAATGTAGCTGTTAAAATAAAATAATGAATGGAATTCAACGTATTTTACAAACGTAAACAAAACAAAAGGTTATGTTTTGTTACGAAAGTTTCAACCGTATTTCCACAAAAGAAAAAACACTAATTACCTGAAACACTGTCTTCTGGTTCATAACTCGGGTCATTGTCTTCATTGTCACTCACTTCTGAACCACTATCGTTCACAAAATACTCAATAATTTGTGATTCTGTTAGATATTCCGGCACGCGACGAGCAGCCATTTTCACGTATAACATCAACCACGAAGGTTATGACAAGGCTTCACAAATTTCGTTGCCGCAAGCATTCACTTTGGTGCTGCACATAGTGAATTTTTTTGGAACTAAAACAAGAATCGATCTTTGAAACGGTGAAAACGGCAATCGAATACAGCTGGAGGGAAAGCAGTTATAACCTTGTAAACGTACGCTCGAGTGACAGCCGAGCGTCGTCTGCTGCCAATAAACTGCCCGCTCGAGCTGGACTCGGGCATCGACCTGAATGTGTTAATTCTGGTGGCGGTGCGTATTTTAAGCCTTTCACTAACATTTCTTTTTCTTCCGTATTGAAATTTACCTCTGTAAGGTTTATTACTCTTTTTTCATAGTTATTCTTAGAGCGGTGTTCCTTTTTTACTTCGTTCTTTCTTATTAATTTATTTAACTTATCTACCATTTTTTTATTTTTCTTTTCCAATTTCTTTTCTATGTACCCCAAACCAAAATTATATATTTCTTCTAACTCTACATACGAGTATATTCTTAATAATTCTATGTGTCTGTCATATAATTCCCTATTATATCTATTGATTAAGCCGTAGAGTGACCTTATTTCCAGTTTTATCCACAACTTCTCGCTTTGTTCTTTTACTTTTTTGGCTACACTGTTCTTATTTTTAATTTTAACTTGAGCGTACTTTGGGATGACATTATTATCCAGACATTGTTTATTAAACCATATTTTACTTAAAACCCTCTTCAATTTAACTTTTAACTTAAGATATTTAAAAACATTACTTACCTTATTGTTGTCGTTTATTACCTCATTGTTGTTGTCCATTACCTGTAGTCGATTGCACATCTTAACAGACGTTTAATGAAGAAATTTGTGTTAGTGGTTGAAATCACAATCAGAATGATCAATATTGCACACCACTATATAAAAATTATTTTATAGATAAGATAAGATAAGATATAGGTAGATAAGTTAAATAAATTAATAAGAAAGAACGAAGTAAAAAAGGAACACCGCTCTAAGAATAACTATGAAAAAAGAGTAATAAACCTTACAGAGGTAAATTTCAATACAGAAGAAACAGAAATGTTAGCGAAAGGCTTAAAATACGCACCGCCACCAGAATTAAATCAAGAAAAAACGATTATTGAATGCGAAAGCATAATACAAAAACTAGGAAATGAAAATGATAAAAAAAGAATAAGGTGGGAAGTAGGGAATGTAGTAGATAAAATATTTAAGAAAAGTTTGTATAATTCAAAGAATGAACAAAAAATCAAAGCAACTGTAACTAAACTAAAGAATAAAATAAAGAAGAATGATATTATAGTTACGAAGGTGGATAAAGGAAATACAATGGTACTAATGAGAAAGGAAGAATACATAAAGAAAACGGAAGAATTTATAAGGGAAGGACCATACGAGGAAATAAAGTATGATTATACAAGTAAGTACCAGTCAAGTATAAAACAAATGATGAAACAGATAACATTTATAGAAGAAAATAAGAAAAAGTATTTATTGGAAATTAATCCAACAGCACCAACTTTTAAAAGTCAGGTTAAGATACATAAAGAAGGAAAACCAATTAGACCGATTGTTTCTTTTATTAATGCACCTATTTATAAATTATCAAAGGAAGTTAGCAGAGTACTGAAAGAGAAATATGAATTTGGGACAAAATACAACATAGAGAATAATATAAAATTGATAGAAAAATTATAAAATATTAGCATTAATGTAAATACAAAATTGATATCACTGGATGTTAAGGACATGTTTACTAATATCACAGTAAATAAAGTTATTAAGTTAATAAACGATAATAATATGGGAGAATACAGGTATAAAAAGCAGTTGATGAAAGTAATTAAAGAATGTGTAAATCAGAACTATTTTAGGTTTAATAACAAGTTTTATATACAGAAAAAAGGTTTACCTATGGGGTCTTCATTATCCCCTATTCTTGCTGAAATATACATGAATGATTTTGAAAAGCAATTAATAACTTCCACTAAGTATAAAGACAATATAAAATTATGGTCTAGATACGTTGATGATGTATTAGTAGTTTGGGAAGGAAGCATAGAAGAAGTGCATGAGTTTATAAAAGAGGTAAATAATAAGGATAAAAACTTACAATTTAAGGAAGAGATAGGAGGTAAGCAAATAAATTACTTAGATTTAAACATAGAAATTAAAGATAATGAGAAACTACAGTTTGGGATATTTAGGAAAGAGTCGTATTCTGATATAATTATACCAAGAGAGTCGTACCACCCATACAGATATAAAATGGCGGCAATCAATTCCTTTTGTTACAGAGCTCAGAAGTGTTTAAAAGAGACCGAATCAAAAGATAGGGAGTTAAAAACGATAAAGGGAATTGTAAGGAATAATAATTATAGCACCAACATAGTGGATAAAGTTATGAAAAGGGCCAACATACAAAAAGCTAAAATAGAACCACAACAAAAGAATTATGCAGGGTCATTGACATACATAGGTTCACATACTAGAAAAATTATAAAATGTTTTAATAAATATGGAGTAGATATAGCTATTGAAAAATGTGAAACGGTATTTGATAAGATAAGGAATAAGAATATAGAAAAAATTCCAGTATTACAGAAAAGCGGAATTTATAAATTAAAATGTAAAGACTGCAACAAAGTGTACCTAGGGGAGACAGGACGAAAATTCGCATGCAGGTTGTCTGACCACAAACGTGTGTGATCTTACGTTTATTTTGATTTATAGATACGATATATTATATCTCACAAATGTGGTTATGTATACAAAAACTAGGACGCCATCTTTGTTACATAAGTCATGGGCCAGGATTTCGTTACGCGAAGTCATGAGGAACGGAAATTGCTTGAAATAAAAACAGCTGTTCTGATTGTTACCAATGAAATACCCCTTTTTATTCTCTATTTGTTTTACATACCTGTTTTCAAAACCAACTTTAACCCCTCCAAAAACATAATGTGTAATAATAATATTTGATTATTTACTTCTATAAGTTTAATGATTATACAATAATAATATATAGTTATATAGTGGTGCCCAACCCAGCACTTAGAAATTACAACACACACACGCAACCACTCTCTCTTCCATACCCATGGTACAAAATTTTATGAATGTTGGAGCTCCTTTTATATATATATATTGAAAATTTTAAATAATTGATTTCTACAATAAAATTTTATACTGGGAAATAATGAAATAAGGATTTAAAGTGTACAAGGAATGTTCTCACCCATTTCGTGTCATTGTGCGTTCTATCGGTGCGGTAAAACTTCGCGACCAGTACCGCGAGTTTTACGGGTACTCGTAACGGTCACATTTTGTAGTCGACGCACTTATACTGTTTATTAACCACCTTCAGTGGTCTAAAAAGTTAAAATTCACCCGTAAGTGAACGGGTTGCCGGCCGGCGTTGATCACAGCTGCAGAAGAAATGACGACAAATCTTTGTTGGATTTTGCGGAAGTGGGGTGTACTGACGTCACAATCCCATTGTTTAACTTGTTGACAGCGCCGTGTTGTTGTTGTCAACACATTCTCCGCCTCTGACGTAATTAAGGTTCGGCTCTGTTATCGCAATAACTGCACATTGTTTTTTGTGATGTTACACATATTTTGCTATGAATTGGTTCAAATCCTGACAAATATTGTCATACACTACACTCACGGTATATTCGTATCGGGTGTTTAAGGTTGGGTTGAGTATGACAAAATTATAAAAATACAATAGTTATGTTCTAGTTACCATATTTAAGGTAATTCCAAAAATGTACCATGATTGTACCATCACACGTGGAGAAGGTAATAGAACAACCAATTCGTTATATGCAAGACATTTCATAGAAGACAACCACAAGTTTGTTAATCCTTTGGAAGAATACGAAATTGTAAAAGTAGTAAATAACACAGTTGAAAGGAAGCTTAGAGAGGAGTTAGAAATATTGAAAGAAAGAGAAAAAGGGTTAGACAATTTAATTAATATTAAAATTAAATTTGATAATGAAGAAATATTTTATAACATGATTAAGAAGTAAATGAGAGAGGGCAGATAGATAAGATTCAGAATTATATTTCATAGTACTAATTGGTTGTTTTAAAATAAGGGTGTGTGACTGACCCACGTGTGTGGAGAGGAAGAGGGTAGTTTAAAAGGATGCACGCACACACACACACACACACACACACACACACACACACTGAAACACAAGGAATTTACTAGAAAAATATGTAACTGTACAGATGGTGAGACAGAGTTTAGGGGGTGGGGAAGGGTCATTAATTTTTAGTTTGTTGTGGGTGAGCAGGGTGGGGGAGAGGGGTGAAGGGTTGTGTATTACATATTTTCTGTCTATTCCTGATCTGACGATGAGCTGTGAAGCTTGAAAGCGCTAATCGGAATAATTTTTATATAGTGGTGTGCAATATTGATCATTCTGATTGTGATTTCAACCACTAACACAAATTTCTTCATTAAACGTCTGTTAAGATGTGCAATCGACTACAGGTAATGGACAACAACAATGAGGTAATAAACGACAACAATAAGGTAAGTAAAGTTTTTAAATATCTTAAGTTAAAAGTTAAATTGAAGAGGGTTTTAAGTAAAATATGGTTTAATAAACAATGTCTGGATAATAATGTCATCCCAAAGTACGCTCAAGTTAAAATTAAAAATAAGAACAGTGTAGCCAAAAAAGTAAAAGAACAAAGCGAGAAGTTGTGGATAAAACTGGAAATAAGGTCACTCTACGGCTTAATCAATAGATATAATAGGGAATTATATGACAGACACATAGAATTATTAAGAATATACTCGTATGTAGAGTTAGAAGAAATATTATGTAATTTTGGTTTGGGGTACATAGAAAAGAAATTGGAAAAGAAAAATAAAAAAATGGTAGATAAGTTAAATAAATTAATAAGAAAGAACGAAGTAAAAAAGGAACACAGCTCTAAGAATAACTATGAAAAAAGAGTAATAAACCTTACAGAGGTAAATTTCAATACGGAAGAAAAAGAAATGTTAGCGAAAGGCTTAAAATACGCACCGCCACCAGAATTAAATCAAGAAATTACAGTATAACTACAGCTGTTTCAAGCTTACCAATTCCTGCATTTTCTTCTTCGTCTTCTTCTTCTTTTTATTCGCCACTGCCTCCTTCGGCCACATTTACTCTCGCTTCAATAATTTCGTCCACGGTCTGAAATCCAGCTTCAGTTGGTACAGTCTCGTCGACATTGACTTAATCCTGTGGTTCGGTTCCATCAGTAATTAAGGCGCGTAAACTAGAGATAGGATTTTCTTTTCCGGTCCCTAATTTTCTTCTTCTGTGTTGCTTTTAGTGCCACTTTTCCAGAAGCATTTCTTTACACATGTCCAGTTAATGTCATTAAAGGCACTGCAAATTCATCTTATGGCATCGAGAATGGATATTTTCTTCGCTAATTCATCCACAGACTGACACTGTTGCATGTTCGCAGCAACCGACTGCGGAACGTATTTTCGGTAGTGCACTTTAAAATTTTTAATTACACCTTGATCATTGATTGAGTAACGCTAGTTGTATTTGCCGGTAGGAAACAGAGTTTTATGTTTGACAACTGTAGATTGGGATGACATGTTGCATTGTCTAAAAACAAGATGTGCCGTTTTTGCATCTTCATCTTCTGATTCAGAGTCTTCAACCATTCCTCCATTATTTCTGAATTCATCCACGCTTTTCTGTTAGAAATGCATCTGAACATTTCTGTTAGGTCGGTCATCTGAAGATTTTTGAAGCATCTTGGCTTACGAGCCTTTCCAATCACTAATGGATTTTCAAGTTTTCCATCTACAAATCTGCACACCAAAATGGTCAATCTCTCCTTCGACTGTGTTCCGCCGATGCATCTTTCGCCCTTCAGTCTTAGCATCTTATTTGGCAAAGTGTGAAAAAACAAACCCATTTCATCACAGTTTGCAATGTTTTCTGGCTGGTAGTCCGCAATTAAACTTTCGATTTTAACTTTCCAGTCATTGACAACATCCATATCAACATTATTTGCTTCTCCGCTGATTTGTCCAAACGTTATTTCATGTCTGGCACGAAAACTCTCCAGCCATCCATTCGATGCTTCAAAATCTTCTTTGTTTAGTCTCTCTGCCACCAGTTTTGCTTGAGCTCGTATAATAGGTCCTGATATGGGTAAATTTCGAGATCTTGCATCCAAAAACCAGTCATACATTGTCACATTTATGTCCTCGTTTCCGGTTTTTCTTACCTTCCTCTTCAAATCACCGCTTCATTCATTATTCAGCCACTCACTTCTTATTTTGTCCTTGTTTTTCAGAATTTCATACACTTGAGTTTTTCCACATTTAAACTTTTGCACTAATTGTTTAGCACTCACTTTATTTTCTTCATAACACTTAATAAGGTCTATTTTCATTTTGCTGATGGCGAATATCTGTACCCTTCGAAATACCGTACCGTACTGAATGTTTACCCAAGACCACTGAATTGGTGTTGTAAATTTAGAATCAGTGGGAAACTTAGGTACAGTATTGTGTCAGTGGGGAAAACCCATGAACTAATTGTACATTCTATAATTTTAACTGTAGTTGCCCCATCCGTGTCTTATCTTACTTATAATCCGGTTATTGCGTGACATATGTACATCACTGGTAGGTATGCAGGTAGTCAAAGAATGAATGAACTTAAATCTAATTTTGCATTTCTCAACAGAAATACAGTACAGAAATATACAGACGACTAGGATCGTTAGAACGGAAAAATTATTTCCGTTTCCGTGTTAGACAGTTTCTGTTTTATACGAGTTATTTTAACGTATGTATTAACTATGAAAAATCAAAGGGATCACGGATATTTTCTGGCTTAAAAGGGTTTCTGTCTTTTCCAGGTTCTGGCTTAAGCAGTTTTCACTGTATATATAAGTAATATGGAAACTCCGTTTTAAAATTTTACATATAATTTTCTCATGTCAGTTTTGAAAGTAAGTTACAAAAGTTTCTTATATTTTAAACTGACGTTCATTTTTGTATTATTATTTAGTTTATACAATTTTCATTTATTATTATCTTCTGTCATCATAGCCAAGTAAAGTAATATAAATTCAAGTTGCTTACCAGTTCTGTTTATCCATGTTCATATAAGATTCGTGCATGATTCCTAAAAAAGTCTTAAAATTATTTTACAATTTGTTGATCACACAATCTGTTTCCTGTTTTGTAAGTTCGTATACACTTCCTGCTATGATTTACCTATGGATCAACTTTTGAAATAATTCTACTGCTATTCATATTAAAAGTGTCCTCAATTTCAAAGTAACTGAACCAGGAAAGTGACAGCGTATGCAGGTGCAAAAACTAAGTTTCAACTTTTTTCAGTTATGTGAGAAATTCTTATGAAGTAAACTGCTTTCAGGAGTGTCATGAACTGGATCATGAAGTTGCTCGAGCAACGTGGAGTACATACTGTTTTTTCTGCCGGCACAAAAGATCCAACAGTGCCTGAGATTGTTGAACAATGCCAGGGATCCACTTTCCTTGTTTGGGGTATACAGAATGCCATGTTCTTACAGAAAAGTATAGATCAGCATCAACACTTGCATTGTTGAATACTGGCGACACTGCCGTCTGGGCAGAATGCAGAAGTCTGCCATAGCGGAATATGTGCCTGACTTTGTTTCAAGAGAGCCATGTCCTGTCTTTGACTTGGTTGTACTGTACTCGATTGCAGAGAGAGAGAGGCTATAGAAATACATAAGCACTGTGACCTCAGCATAAATGAGAAAAAGTTTTCTTTAGGCCATTGTAACTGGGTACCAGCATTGGAGTATGGTAAGACAGCCAAGCCAAAAGAGAAGAGCGACGCAGTTGGCTAAATAAAAACAACCAGCAGCAAGTTTGATACTTTTTAAACATCTATAAATAGAAGTGCCTTAACAGGGTAGGACAGTTTCTGTTCTTACCCTACATGGGTGTTTGAGTCCATATTTTGTGCTTAATATTGTTTATTAGAACAGGATACAAATTAATTTAACAACATTATAATGAAATTTAACAACAATAATGTATAATATAATAGATATTTTTAAAAGAATGTTTTAGATGTATTCAGGTGAGAATACATTCTTGTTTGTTCGTGCACACTGAAGAAGTCCGTCATGCTGTGGACATATAGTCGAAACGTTTGGCAATATTTATGGACACCCTAAACCATAACCTTACACCCCAGAAAATGTTGACAGTGTAAACTGTTTTCTGTTTACGAGCTAATATGTTCAGTTCAATTAATATGTTTGTATGTTAATGTAGGTTTGTATACTTAGGAGAAATGAAATTGACTGATTATCGAAATGCAATGGATGTATACAAACTAGCTAATTATTTTGAAATAGTAGAAGCCGAAAAATTATGCGAATCATTTATACATAGTCATACTTATCCTACAAACGTCTGCAGGATTTATGAGTTCAATAAAATATACAACTTGCAGTCAATACAATTGAAGTGTCTACAGGTAAATTAAAAATTATGATTTTATTATTTTATGTTAGAAATTATATGTTAAAAAGAAGTGTTTAATTAAATGTGGTTGTGGAATTGTCTATCAAGACAGCAGTTCTGCAAAAAAAAATCAGTGTAATATTAATATATCCTGTAAGCAAGTACTATGCGATAATCTTACCAGTGTCTTTTTTTATTTGTTTTATGTTCTACACTTCTTTTAATATATTTGCTTTATGGAAGTTCAACCTCCCTCTGTTCAACTTTCTGCCTTTATTCTTTGCACATAATGTATGTTGTACATAACAGCTCTGTTAATCTTTTTCTTAACACTGTTATAAACTCTAGTAGCAAATTGTCTGGAGTCCAGGGTGTTTTCAGTGAACTTATATGTAATAATCATATAATATATAAAAACATTACTTGATTTCAGATAAAAGTTGAAATTTCCTCTTTTAATTGACTTAGTAGTAATTGGGTTTTATACTTTTTAAAAATATAATATTAGTACATTAACAATCTCCTACAATCTCTTATTTGTTTGTTAATGTTTGGTCAAACACTTAAATTTCTTGCTTTGTCTTTATTCATCATTTTTAGATTAAAAATATAAAATTTTTCAACAAATTTAACTAAACATGGTGGTAAAACAAATTTTTAGTATACAAATTTACAGGCATTGCACAAATGCAATGCACAGAGAAGGGCATTGAAAATGCTTCAATAAATCTAAAAAATGTATATATATATATTTATGTTCATTCACCAATCAATGAATTCATTCTTCATTTACCAATGTACAGATTATAAGTTAAATGTAGTCGCATTCATAAGCAAAGTTTCATATGTGTACTACGTTATTGACAACAAAGAAGTAGTTTCTATGGAAAAACACCGGTTCCCATTTTCGGTCACTCACCAGCGATCGGCCGCAAATGTGCGACATGTCCTTATAAACATTTTCAATGTTAAAATACTTCACCTTATTCTGTATACATACAAAATAATATTTTGTCTACATTGCTTTGAACAGTTGTTGTATATAATAAACTTCCTATTATGAACTTTCCTGAGGGCTGTTACTCCACTTCTGTGTGTCTTCTTCCTCATGTTCACAGTATCCTGTACAGAATCCACCATTCAGGTTTTCTTCCATCTGGTTCCCATTTTGCTATTATTTTGCCCTTCTTTGATTACTCTGTAGACAGGACCATGCTGTATTAATGTTTTATGTTAATTTAATTTAAACTAATGTAAAAAATCATATCCCACCTATACTGTATGATCAGCATACTACAGAAGACTGAGCATCAGTAGACTGAGCTCATTCATGGAATAAGGGCACTGTTTGCACATCCTTGCTTGTACAGTAAAATTTATTAAAACTAATTTGATTAGTGGTTAAACTATTAATGTGGTTGGTTGGTTGATAGTTTCCTTAGTAATAGAATTTTCTTATACATGTATTTTGTATTTTCTTATACAAAATAGAATTTTCATATATATAAGTACCTTCCTGTAGGTGTTTCTCTCTTGTTTTTAAACTGTGGGACTGTTCATGCTAATTTGAAGACTCTCCTTTAATATTCTTTGTATGTGCTCCATCCACCATAATGTTCTAGTTTTTATAAGCGTATCTATTTCCAGTACAGGATTTGTAAACAGCTGATGTCAGCCTAAATTATTAAGAAACTTTTACAGCTATACCTACTTCCATTTCAGTTACATACTGTATATCTCTTCATGTGACCTACTTAAGTAGCCATCGTCTGTTTTCTTGTGTAACTGTTTTGTTTTCTCCCTAAATACTCAAATGCTTCTAGTTTATTTCTATTCCCATCTTCCTAATTTGTCCTGCATATTGTTATTTGACACCCTAGCCTGAGTATTATATGTATGTTGAGAATTTTGCAGCTCTTGATAAATGTATTGCTCTGTTAGATAGTTCACTGCTCCACCACATGTGATTTGTTTGTTTTTCTGCCTGCTTTATGTCTACCTCACCTCAGCCTTTGTAAAAGGCAACCTTGCCTCCAGATAGACAAATTCTTCTATCTTCTCAAACTCCAAAGTCTTCTTATCTGACTCTTGGCCTTGTCCTTCTTCTTTTTACAATCATATGCTATGTATTTAATATTTACCCTCCATAATCACATATCATTATTCCTATCCCTTCAGAAAATTACATAGAGTGATGCAGTATTATAATAATGTATTACACCACTCAGAAGACATCCAACTTATAATCAAAAAGTGGGAGGGGGAATAATTTATGATGTTCATACTCTATACGAAGTTTCCTTCTTTAAAAAACTGTTGTGAGGAGAGCGACACTTAGTTGTAGCTTTCAGTATTGCGATTTTAAGCACTGCTCATATAATAACAAAACTACTCCTTCACCTTGGTACACACAATTGCAAATTTGCACTAAACACAAATAAAAGCACACTTCACTGTCCTTATCACCAAACTTCACAATGAGCACAAAACATAACACTCACTCCTCTAGTTTAATTATCAACCCATGCACGTAGGCTCTTTACCCAGAACATTTGCACATGCATATCTGTCCATGTGTTTAACACTCAGACAATTAATATTAAGCCATTATCATTCAAATAAGTGATATTAAATCAGTAGATTGAGTAAGCAATAGAATGTAAAACTAAATGTTTTCCTATATTTTGAAATTAATAGAAGCGTGTATTTTAATTCTACAAAAATAGAAAAATTTGAGGGCCCCCCTCAGAACTAAAGAACAAGTTCCCAAACAGAACTTAAGAGTCCTCCTAAATTACTAAAGTAGTAAAATGGATTTTGTACGTAGAAGCAAGTAATATTTTGTTCATATTATGGCATGCTGGAAACTGATTGCTAATCATGTGGGTGATTGGTTACTGTAAATTTGAAGTCCAGGATAAAATCTAAGAATATGTATGCATTTTATTTGTTATTAGTGTTTTGACCGTTTATGAGGGCTGTTTGAAAAGTAATACCCATTTGCATGTACAGAGCATGCAGTTATCCCGTTCATGTCTGTTGTTGCTCAGCAGTGTCTGTGATATGTCTGTTTAGTCTGCGTGAGTTTCAACTGTCAGTATGTTGTTTCAACTTAATGTGTGTTGTTTCCGTGTGTGTTCAAAATTCTAAGAATATTAATAATGCTGTCGCAAGGGGAAGTAAGATCTGTAATTTGATTGCTTTACACAAGAAAAATGCGGCTGTGCAAGGTTTACCATCAAGTTGGTCAAGTGTACAGTAATGTAATTGATGAATCATCAGTCAGACAATGGTGTGATGTGTGATAGGCCATTAAAAATCACCAGACACCTGTTGTCTAGCACCATTTTGCTTTACCATGACAATGCATAGTCTCATGCTGTTCAGAAAACAAGACAGTTGCGTGCAAAATTTAAATGGAAAAATTCCAGTCATCCAGCCTGTAGCCCCAACTTGCACCCACATCTGTTTTTTAAACTGAAAGAATTTTTGGGGGAAAGTGTTTCGAGAGTGATGAAAGACTTGCAGGAAACAGTGATTGCGTATCTTAATAAAATGGTGGCAGAAGAATATCATGTGGGAATACAAAAACTCATTTTAAATGTATGACAAACATTTAAATATACAAGGCGAATATGCAAAAAAGTAGCTGAAGTTAAATAAAATGTTGTTTTCTGAAATCTTTGTCCAGTGTTATTAAATCAAAAAATGGGTATTAGTTTATAAACAACCCTGGTAAATTATTTTTATTGTTTAAATCTTGTTTACATGATCAGCTGATTTAGTGTTTGGTGTTATTGAGGCTGTGGTTTGTATGGTTTGTATTTGTTTGAAAACTTATAGAACTAAAAACTTAATTTTAGAATCTAAAAAAAAAGTTTTTCTAAATCTCTTCCATAGTTAACGAGTTACTGTAATGTTAAAATGTTGAAACATATATTTATTTTTCAACAGTTATTCATGTTTTGTCTTTTGAAAATTTATATTAATTTCTTTGCTTCTAAAATAACTTGTTTGTTATTTCACCACACAAAAAATAAGATAGAAGGATGTATTAAAAAAAAAACATGTTGGTTTTTAGTTGTTCTCAGAGCAGACAAAGGAAGTGATAAACAGTGATTTCTTTTCTGAAATACATGCATCTAGTCTTCTGGAGATAGTGAGTTTGGACAGACTAAATATTGATTCTGAAATACAATTGATTGAGCCACTTTATAAGTGGAGTGTTGCAGAATGTAAACGAAGAGGTAATAATAGATTTACTAGCACGTAATTGTTGGATATAATACTTGACAGTAACATGATGTGAATTATAACTTGTGAAGTTTTCTTTTCACATGTAAGTGTTGATACCTCTGTTAAGCAGGTAAGTGAGAGGAAGGTTCTACAAATTATATTTTGAGATAACTTATACCTGCTAGCTCGTCCAGTATATACACTTTTTGAAGTTTACTACATTGTTCGATTTCTGATTTCTTCATATCACTGTCAGACTCTGGTCAGTTTTTAAAACAATGTGTATTGGTTAAATCTGATGTAGGAGCCATTCCACATCAATCAACACAGGGTATAAACCTGACCATCTCAGAATTTGATGAAATTTGGTATGTAGGTAGTCCTCATGGAGATTAATAAAAATACAAATTTTTTTTTAAATATCTCAAACGGTTTAGAAATTACGGCTATGTAAAGTTTTCAAAAAACGGCCAAAAACGCACGTCCAACATATTTTGAAATCACCACAGCTGCTCTCCTAATTGAGCTAGAGAGATGGGAGTGGTGTTATTTTACTCAGTTTTTCATGCAGTTGTCAATGATATACAGCACAACATACCTTTTCATAAAAAGTTTTTTTGTTAACACAAAATCAAAATTTTAAATTTAATTTTCTCAAAAAGCGCATTTTTGAAAATTTTTTAAAAATTCCTACAAATAGTTTAGACCTTTGGTAAGTGATTCTTGAAATTTCAAAGTGGGAGGCTAATGGGTTCATAGTTAAATAATAATTTTAAAAAAGAGCGTTTTATAAAACTGATAGTAGGCCTAGATATTAAATCATATTTCATTACTGTATTAAATTATTTATACACTTTACATTAAATCTTTAACACTTACATCTTTAGCAAAATTTTATGTAGAACTTGATGATAGAGCTTGTGAAGTTGTTGTGGCTTCTTCAGGTGTTATAACAAATCCTTCCAGTAGGAGTTGTAGGATCAAATTTGCAAAGCACGTCTGTCAGTGATATCCACAATACGTCCGGCTTCCTTGGATATGAAAATGATGATGAAGGGCCAGCAGGATGTAGAAATGTCACTTTTAGTTCATCCTCTTCTTCATTCTTCTCCAACACATATGCCAGCCACCACTTTTGGTCATATACGGCCGTTATATAACCGCTTACTTCTGACATTTGTAGTTTTTCTGAGCATTTTTGGATGATCACTGTTCCTTCTGTTGTATCTTCAGAGAATATTTTTACACAAATCTTTGATACGCTTGAATGAACAGGTATATAAGCATGATACTGTTGAGTTCCCTTAATAGTTACTGCTTGGCTGAAACGGTCATTCAGAAATGTTTCGGACTCAACATACTCATCTTGTGTGGAGAAGGTGAAATTAATTCCAGATAAATTTTCAACTGCCCATTCATAAAGTTGGATAGGTGTTAAAATTTGATTGTCATATGGACGTTGCAGGCTTGCTCTTGCAGGAAGTCTCTTGACTGAGCCCCCAACCCCATCACATGGTCCTTTCCCATGTGCAGTTGCGGAAAAATGCCATTCAGCCTCTACACCAAAGTCTTGCTTGTGATAACATAACTTGATAAAATTTTTCTTATTTTTATATTGTGCAGCACACCCATCTGAGTAATAAAAAATCTTTTTTGGCACTGTTTGAAACTTTGTTGTCATGAACTCTACAAGTTTTTTTTGGAATGTATACACAGAAACAGTGTTATGCTCTAAACAAGGTGAAATTACAACAAAACTTGAGTGTTTAATTTTATCATCTTCTCTGTAATAAATCACAAAAGGGTGTATTGTCACATGTTCGCTTGCCCAGTGATAACTTTGAGCTTCGTCCTGAACGACAATGTTATAGTTTTCAGAGAAATCTAAGTTTACTACAAACTCTGACTCTTTTAAATTTTCTTTTTTGTCATCAGTGAATGAAGACTGCTGCTTTGCAATAAAATCATGTTTGATTGAGAGTCAGTTTGTCACAAAAAACATTTATAAAATCTTCATTAGATTTCTGTAAAGTTTCAAGGTTGCAACGATCAACAGACACCCACTGACGATAGATGACATTTTCTATAAGATTTTCTTCAAAAGCCTCTTCAATGATTTTGCGAATTGGGGCAACACCAGGGCATTCTCTACATTCACTCATATAGCAATTAATGTTTGGTGGATTACACAGCATTTTTGCCAAACAGTGTTTATATGTATTTAGTTGTCTATTTGTCAAAGCTCCTAATTTTGTATTTTCTATCATTAACTTTATGTTCTGGTGAATTGTGCATACACAAACTGCATGTGTGCCACTTTGGCCTGCCAATATGCAATGCTTTGGTCGAAGTTCGGCAAATTTTGAAAAACCGATTGTAATATCTGAGAATTTTTCCTTAAACAATGAGTAAGCCTCCTTAAGTTACACAAAATTAGTCGTTTTGACAGTTTTGTTTTAACTCCATTCGAGTCAACTACAGTCATACTGTACGGTAGCGCGATAATTTCGCTTTCTAGGTTGGCTAATCTGCTCACTGCCTTGTTTCAATTTTTGCGTGTTAGAACTTTGTACAGTGTGTATCAAGCGCTCTCGGCGTTCGGTTCGCCGGACCTTTTCGCTGTCATTTATTGTCGACATTTAATGTAGGCTTTAGGCTGCACATTCTTGCTTATGGCCGACTAGGCTCGCTTCAATCTCATTCAAATTTATAATACTTGGCAACACGCATTATTAGCCGACCTGATTTCAATAAATTAAACATTTGTGATGTAACTTAAGAAAGGCATTAAAATCAATTCAAATACAGTCCACATCTTATCATTTTCTTCCCACTGAATCTATGCATGCATTATGTACTATTCTTAACAAACATGGAAGACCAGCCGACAGGATTATTCACTTCAAGAAACATCTTTTAAGCCCACTTGGGCCTAACACACAACATTTTTTGGTCACTCCGGACCTGGATTTTCCATCCAATATTTTCTACCTCTATTTCTGGCCATCACGGGCGAATTATCACGTCGGCTAATACGACCGTGGCGTGATTTGCTTCGGCATTTCGCTCGTCATCTTCAGACAACATATTAGCAAGCGCCTGCCAGCTACAGTGCTCTACTCAAGGTGGTCATCTCTGCCAGCTGTTTGCCATCTTCACCAAGGAGCCGACGCTGCAGGACATCGCCAACAAGGTATCACCAACAACAGTGAAACAAGGTGCGTAAAATGTCTGAAGAAGGCCTCAAGGTGCTGACCAGAAAGAGAGGCGGCTTAAAGTCCGCAATAGTGCGGATACAATCCGCTGTAAATTCATTTGACATAACTTTAAGTACAAAACATTTTCTAACTGTAAGACTGGATAGTCTCAAAAGCTTGGCCTCGAAGTACGACGAGGTACAGTCTGAAATAGAGCTCATTAGTAAAGACACGAGCGTTGCTCAAGCAGACCGAGTTGAGGTCGAAGAAATGATATATTCAACTGAAGCAAACATTTTGCAATTACTTGACACATTCAATACTCGGACTGTACCTCCCGTATTATCGATGCCCATGCAATTAAAGCCGATAAGTTTGCCCTGCTTCTCAGGCAACATATTGGAGTGGCAACATTTTTATTCAATTTTTACCGATTTAGTGCATTCAAGATCTGATTTAACACCAGTGCAAAAATTACATTATTTACATTCCTCTGTGAAGTGTGAACCGTTAGATTTAATCAAGTCATTACCTATCTGTAAAGAAAATTATGCAATAGCGTTGAATTTGCTGTCCGAAAGGTATAACAACCCATTCATATTAGCTAAATACTATGTGCAAAACCTACTTCAGGTCAAGTCCACAATAAAGGACTCGGTCCAAAGTTTGGCGGAGTTCACTAACACAATAACGTCTTCCGTTAACTCACTGGCAGCAATGAAGCTGTCAGTGAATTCATTTGAATTTATCACTATACAGTTACTATCCGCCAAACTTGACCCTATTACTTTCAAACTTTGGAAGGAGCCAATAGACCCTGACAATTTGCCTAGCTTTCAAGACTTCACGCATTTTTTAAACTTACGCAGACAGCTGTTAGAAAATACAATGCCTATTGAACCCGGACAGCAATTCAACAAACTTAATGTAAGACCTAACAATAAATATGAGAAGTGTAGCTTAAGAAATACTGCTGGCAGCACTACATTTAAGAGCTATCACACAGCGGCAAATCATTATTCATGCGTGTGTTGTAAATCCAACCACCCGCTTTACACATGTAATAATTTTCGTATATTAAGCACCGCTGAGCGGGGGCAATTTGTTGCAAATCATAAATGTTGTAGCAACTGCCTTAGATCAGGTCATCTGATAGCTAACTGTAAGAGTAAACAGGTGTGTAAAATCTGTTCAAAACGACACCACACATTGTTGCACACAAATTACGTGCCGAAATCAACAGCTGCCAGCAGCAATTATTGCTCGCTTAAATTACAGTGTAAAAACAATGTTCTTTTATCCACAGCGGTTGTATCTGTCGTTGATCGGGCTGGCAACAGGCATAGGGCTAGAGTGCTCCTGGACGCCGGTTCACAGATAAATTTCTGTACAAAATCATTTGCAAAAAGGTTACAGCTCAAATTAGCCAAATCCAATATTCCAATCACAGGAATAAACAACACAGCGTGTTGCGCAACTGATATTGCTTCCATACGTATTATTTCTCGCTATCAGAGACATAGTTTCGAGGCGAAATGTGCCGTCTTATCTACCTTAACTCACAATCTGCCTTCAACCTCGTTTGATATCAACCAGTTCCACATTCCAAACAAAATTTTCCTGGCTGACCCAGATTTTAATATATCTTCACAAATCGACATACTATTAGGGGCACAATTTTATCTGGATTTGATATTAGCCAATAAATACACACGCGGCCCCAATTTTCCCATCATTCAGGAAACAAAACTGGGCTACATTTTGGCTGGCAATCTGTCCAAGCACTGCCACAACGAGGGTCCTGCTGTTTCGTTCCTAGCAAGGAACAACGACAGTCAAATTCTGCAATCTCTCGAGAGATTTTGGGAAGCAGAATCTATCCCTGACAATACCCCTGATAGCGAGTCGGCCTGTGAAGAGCATTTTGTGCGCTCTACTCAGCGCAACCACGAGGGTAGATTTATAGTGTCACTTCCATTCAAGTCTGATAATCCCCACTTGGGGGAATCTTACACGAGTGCCGAATCAAGATTCTTAAGCTTGGAGCGTCGATTTAGGCGAGATGCCAAGCTCGCTCGCGACTACGCGGACTTTATCAAGGAATATATGGATCTTGGGCACATGACACTCATCGATGATGGCGCTATCAATTTAGGAGCGTCAAATATTTACTACTTGCCTCACCATTCCGTGTTTAAACAGTCTAGCTTGACCACAAAACTGCGCGTTGTTTTTGATGGTTCGTCCAAGACTACTAATGGCCTTTCGTTAAATGACATATTGTTAGTAGGCCCCAATGTTCAACAAGACCTTTTTTCCATTCTTTTGCGTTTCCGCATACATAAGTATGTTCTCATTGCCGACATCGAGAAGATGTATCGTCAGATTCGCGTAGCTGAAGGGGATTGTCACTATCAACGCATTTTGTGGCGTGATTCTTCCCTCGAACCACTTAAACATTTCGCGCTGCGAACGGTAACCTACGGCACGGCTAGCGCCTCTTTTTTGGCCACTCGTTGCCTTCTACAAATTGCTAGGGACAATCAGGCTTCCTTTCCCCAAGCGGCGTTATCCATAACCAACGATTTTTATGTCGACGATCTACTTACCGGTTCGGACACTATCCCTAATCTAACCAAGCTCAAATCCGATCTAGGTGCGTTACTTGCTCAATATGGTTTCACGTTGCACAAATGGGCATCAAATGAACCCACAGCGGTCGCAAATCATCACAATTTTTCACGACCCCTAAATAAACAGGACAATGTGCGTACCCTAGGCATTCTTTGGAACAATACTGCCGATTCATTTTTGTTTGACATCAAACTATCTCCCGTTGATTCAAGCATATCCAAGAGAGAAATTCTTTCGATTATTGCTGGAATATATGATCCCCTTGGTTTAATCGGTCCAGTTGTCTTTCTGTATAAACATTTCATGCAGCGACTTTGGCTTTGTAAGCTTGGTTGGGATGAACCGATTTCCGGTCAGTCGCATTCGGATTGGCATTCTTTGTCTGACAAATTGGTTCTGATTGGCAAAATAGTAGTCCCGCGATCTATTCGTTGCAAGCATGAGGCAGCTACAGTTCAATTGCATGGTTTTTCGGATGCTTCGGAAAGAGGGTTTGGCTGTTGTATATATATCAGAGTCATTTATCAAGATTCTACTGCCTCCTGTCACCTCTTGTGTTCCAAATCTCGCGTGGCTCCCCTACGACAGGTGTCATTACCTCGCATCGAACTCTGCGCTTGCTTGTTATTATCGCGACTCGTATCTAAGGTTATTCCTGCTCTTTATTCGTTTATTGATAATGTACATTTGTATTCTGACTCTATGGTGGCTCTTTACTGGATTCATGCGCAGTCTACGCGTTGGAAAACATACGTCGCTAATCGGGTTGCTGAAATTCAGCGTCGTACGCAAACTTATACCTGGCATCACATTGATTCGCGACACAATCCTGCTGATATTATATCTCGGGGGTGTCTCCCTGACGTTTTGCGCGATTGCTCGCTTTGGTGGCACAGTCCTAGCTGTCTGTCTCAATCGTCAGAGTCTGATCCCTTCCCATCCTTCGTACCGGCCACTCCGTCGTCCTCTGAAGTCACCGCGGAAGAGAAAAATACACATAACCTTTCTCTAATGTCTACCCTGGCTGTCGACCTATCGTTGGACTTTTCCTCGTTGCACCGGCTAACGCGTGTATACGCCTACTGTTTTCGGTTCATCAGAAATATTAGGCACTCAAGTGCGGACAAACTTGCGGGCGATCTGACCCCTGTAGAAATTCATCAGTCTCTCAACTTCTTCATAAAACAGTCTCAGTCGATCCACTTCACAACCGAAATTAATTGTCTTCGGAACGGATCTTCTGTTTCCATTAGGAGTAAGTTGGCTTCTCTCGACCCGTTTCTTGACGAATCTTGAGTGATACGCGTGGGCGGACGATTGCAGCATTCCCAATTACCTTACGATTCGAAACATCCTATTGTATTACCCCCATCGGCGCATATTACACGCCTTATCATTGAACGTGAACACATTCGTTTACTTCACGCTGGTGCTCAACTCGTGCATCATTCACTGCGTCAACGTTGGTGGATTGTTAATGCCCGGCTAGTCATCCGTTCCATTATTCGAAAGTGTCTCAAGTGTATCAGGTTTAGTGCCACACAGCAGGTTCAGAGACTTGGTATTTTGCCATTCCCTAGAGTCACTCCTTCTAGGCCATTTCTATTTTGCTCGGTTGATTATGGTGGTCCCTTCATGATTCGTCATGGCGGGCAGAAGTCTAGAACTCTTTCTAAGGCATAAGTATCTTTGTTTGTTTGCTTAGCGACTAGAGCTATTCACTTGGAATTGGTTTCCGACCTTACGGCCAGCGCGTTTATAGCCGCATTACGTCGTTTCATGGCCCGTAGGGGTATACCCAGTCAACTGTACTCCGACAATGGCACAAACTTCAGGAAGGCCCGCACTATCTTACATGATATTTACAACTTTTGGCACAATAAGGATGCCATCTCTTCGATCAAGTCATTCACATCCTCTCAGGGGATATCATGGTCATTTATTCCGCCCTCCTCACCTCATTTTGGTGGCCTTTGGGAGAGCGGCATAAAGAGTTTGAAATTTCATCTGCGCCGCGTGGTAGGCAAATCTATACTCAACTTCGAAGAGTTCACGACCGTTTTGTCTCAGATAGAGGCCTGTCTGAACTCTCGACCTTTATTTGCTATCTCTTCAGATGTTAACAACCCGGTGCCACTTACACCTGGCCATTTTTTGATTTGCGCACCCTTAACGGCGATTCCGGACCCAGACCTTTCTCACGTCCCTGTTTCTCGTCTTGGGCGTTGGCAACTTCTTCAGAGGTTTGTCCAAGGCATTTGGAAGGCATGGTCTCGCGATTATTTGCACCAGTTGCAGCAGCGTCACAAGTGGAAGTTTGCCAAGGATAATGTTTCCATTGGTGACTTAGTTTTGCTTATTGAGGATAATTTACCTCCATTGGCCTGGAAATTTGGCGTAATTATCGCCACATTTCCCGGCCCAGATAACTTGGTTCGTGTCGTGGACATTCGCACGCCTACGGGTGTTTTGCGGAGACCAATACATAAATTATGTCTGTTGCCAGCGCGAGACGAGATTTGACATTATGATTACTTAGCACAATGCTATTTTTATTTAGCCACTGGCTTATTACTTATTACGACCATTTGGTCAACATAACTGTGATGAATTATCACAATATTTTCTTATCAATTTTGCGCCATTGCACGCTTCTATAATTATCACAGTTTTGGTGGTATCTTAATATTTGTATTGTATGTTAATTTGTGTGGCATACTATGTCTTACACATTTTCATTTGATCTTATGGGGTATATTTCATGTTTATGGTGGTCTCATTTTATAAGATTTTAAAGGGGACGAACAATAACAAAAAGGAGTTATTACCTTTGTTTAATTTTAAGGACACATAAGTCAAATGTTCCAAACTTGTTATTTATAAACACTTGTTTTAGCATAAGCCTAATTATTTTTTTTGAGTCAGCAACTGTCTGTTTGCTCAAGCAAGTATTAGTTTAGTTAATATGCAAGGCCTTTATTATTATTTGTACTTTCGTATGTGGAACATTTGATTTATGCCTCATGTCTTCCTCACTATTGTGTAAAAATTTGGTTATTTCTAAACTTATTTTCAATTGTTTCTGTAATCACAGTATTGTATGTTATCTGACTTATTGTTATTGTATTCACATAAAAACTATTGCTTGCGTCTGCCGTATGTAACTGCCACGTCTAGATTTATTTTATATTGTATTTTATATTGTATTCATTATGCAAGTAAGCATGCACAATTGTTTACTTAAAACTATGACATATATGTCATATCTGGGCTTGCATTCAATCAGCATCTAGCTTGTTCATACATTATTACATATTGTAAGTTCCTGAAACTTCAGGAACAGCATGACTAGGTCAATACATGCCGCCCTGCTGAATATACGCTTGAACATGTAACTGCAACATGTTCAATAACAATTTTGTTCATGTAATGAACTCTCTGTACAGGTCCACGGGCCTCAATTAATTTTACAGTAACCATCTATGACATACATAGGGTTACCAGCTATCGGTCCATCATGTGATGAGCTTCCGATCATGCATTAAACATTGTATAAATATGTATTTTTCTTTCATGTTTTATAATGTTATATACTGTACACACACTATGTGATAGTAATATTGGTCAAACCAGACTTTATTCATATATGAAACAGCTGTTCGCCAACCTTGGCTTACAAACGCCTATCTCGGCTTATCTTAAGCATGCTTATCTCTAAACTAGTGACAGACTGCCGTTATCTAATCTCATAACTCAAGGTTCAACTTAGCCTTGAATCTAACCATCATTATTAAGAAACTGTACTCTTTTAAATTAAATTGTAAAATGTATCATAATTTATTAAAAAATGTTAAAAAATCATTTGATTTTGACGGGCAGCTTATGTACGGTAGCGCGATAATTTCGCTTTCTAGGTTGGCTAATCTGCTCACTGCCTTGTTTCAATTTTTGCGTGTTAGAACTTTGTACAGTGTGTATCAAGCGCTCTCGGCGTTCGGTTCGCCGGACCTTTTCGCTGTCATTTATTGTCGACATTTAATGTAGGCTTTAGGCCGCACATTCTTGCTTATGGCCGACTAGGCTCGCTTCAATCTCATTCAAATTTATAATACTTGGCAACACGCATTATTAGCCGACCTGATTTCAATAAATTAAACATTTGTGATGTAACTTAAGAAAGGCATTAAAATCAATTCAAATACAGTCCACATCTTATCATTTTCTTCCCACTGAATCTATGCATGCATTATGTACTATTCTTAACAAACATGGAAGACCAGCCGACAGGATTATTCACTTCAAGAAACATCTTTTAAGCCCACTTGGGCCTAACACACAACACGTACAGTCCTTAATACCGGGCATTATTCTGCTGATTTCATCATTTTCATAAAATGACTTAACAGTATCAACAATAGCTTTTGAAAGGGCCTTTCCAGGCTTTGGGTTAGGGCTTTCTAAAATACCCTTTTCTTTTAACATTTTTTTTTGCCTGTCTCACCATATAATCTGGTGCATTAAATTCCTGCATTATTTTTCTAATACCCCATTTTTCTGGGAGACAGGTAAGTATCATTAACTTCTTAACTCTGTTTGTTGAATTAGAAAAATTTTCTTTAAGGTTTTGTAAAATTGACTCGTCTAGATTCTCATCATCACTAGATGAATCTTCAGCTGCTAAAAAGAGTTTACGCTTTAATGCAGAGTTAATCTTTTTTACTTTCTTTGTAGCATACTGCTTAGATTGAATTTTTTTAACGTTAATAGGAGACTCTTCTAGTTTAGGCTTGCCACTTTTTAAAAATGAAAATACGGGACATTTAAGAAAATAACCATGTATGCCTAATTTTTGAATTATTTGATTAGTATAATAAATCTTACAAACAGAATGGCGTTACAAAAGCAGACCCTATTAATAATTTTATTATTTATTATTTTTTAATTTATTTTTGTTTTTTATCGTTTTAACTTCAATACTTGTTGGAACTCTTTGCGATTTTCAAAAAGTTTTTATCTTCCAAAACACTACTGTGGAATTCAGAACACGACTTCCTTTCGTTGACTAAAATCTGCAAAATAGCTTCAACTGTAGATAATTCTAAGCGGTTGCGCTCCTTCGTCCATTGCAAAGACATCATTGAAAAAATCCTTTCCACATGTGCATTATGTGCAGGGATACTGAAAACATACTGACAGATTATCAACAGCTGCGTGTACTGACATTTAAGTTCACAAGCACTTAGGTAACGAACCCACTTATGCTGAGTTGAAATTTCAGTCCAGTTTTCTTTATTTTTTTCAAGCTCGTTTGTAACAAATTCACGAAGATTGCTCCATTCCGTGAAAAGTTCATTGTCGTCAATACCTACATTCTTCTCTTTTAAAGCCACACAACTCTCTTCCAATTGCTGCCATGTTGGTGAACTATTAAGCTTCATCCACAAATATACGTCATATTTATTCAGGGCGTCCATCCAGCTTCGAAGGTAATCATAACCAATTTTATAAAATCGTTGGACCTCAGATAAAAACTCTTCTGCCTTTTCTGGTAGTATATCTTCCGATTTAATTAGAGTTTTTACACTGATAGGAATAAAATTCGCATCATGTCATTCCTTAAAGATCTTCTCTGTTTCTTTAAGGGTGCCCAAAACATCTACAGTGCTCTTATCTCCACCCTCAATTCTAAAATCTTCATTTTGAGAGCATGAAGGAGGCTGTGTACTACATTCAAATAGCACTCGCTTAAAGGAGATGAAAAGAAATCAAACAGTAGCTTTGGCGGGTGTTCAAGCAAAAGAAAATATGACTTAAAAGCTGGGAACAGTTTTAAAATTCTCTCAATGGCATTTGACAGTGACAGCCAACGCGTCTTAGAATGCGATACAATTGTTTGATACTTAACCCCTACAAATTCACAAAAATCCTTGAGACGTTCATTTTGCACAGTATATGTACTAAAGTGCGAAAATATTTTCATTACAATAACTTCTACATCAACTGACAATGTATCTGCAGCTGTGCGCATTGTATTGTGCAGTACAATAAATATGCAGGGCAACCAATTCCTTCCATGTCACCATTCAAAGTTGTTTTCAATTTATAAAAAACATTATTGGTCCCAAGACATTGACGGCCGCCAAAGTTCGTATTGCAATTATCGCCGCAAAAGGCTACACATTTTTTTACATCCAACTCGTACGATTCTAAAGTTGTAGTACACAGTTCTACAATAGCGTCGGATGTTTTATTTGGCAAAGAAGAAACTTTGATTAACTTAATTTCCATACCATTTTTGGGGGTGAAGTATTGTACAGTAACAGGAAATATTTTTTCATTATTATGATTAGAGGCATCGGTAGAAATCCCATAGAAATTGGCTTCATTCTTTACAACAGTTATGACATGTTTTACTGATTGAGGTGCAATCACATTTTTAATTAAGGCTGTACGTTTAGTTCGGGCACTACAACATTTTTCGGCAATTTTTGAATCCGGGAATATGGTGCTGAAAAGTCTGTTATTGCAGTCACTGGAACTGAACGATTGGTGATGTTTAATAGTGTGATACGCCATTGTCATTTCAGCTGCAGTTACTTTGTCATCTTCATCTGAATGTCTTTTTAAAAAATAACTACTTACAGGTTTCGAGGATGATGGAACTGGAATCTGATTTTTGTGTTTTTTTGTTTGAATATGTTGTACAATGTCTGCTTTCCCACCATGACCAATACTAAAAGTACAACTGCACAACCTACAGGTAGCTTCATGTTCTTGTTCGCCTCTTCGAATAAAATCCCACTCTTTAGTATAATCATCGTTAAAACAACACTTAACGTTTTGGCATTATATTATAGTTACAAAATACCAATGAAATTAATGATTTACCGCAACTGGTAATAACCGGCTACCGGCAGCAACACACAACACTAAATATCGCACAGTTGAACCACCACGCAAATATAGCGTAAGAAAGAGTTGAGACGTGACAACAACAGATGATAAACTAAACAACAAGTGATTCATATAACAAGTTGATGACAACTAACGGTGGTTGGCCTTGATAGGTAGTGTTGCCAACTGTTATGCGGTCATCTGAGCACCTCTACTTGAATATTAATTTATTTTACTGCAGTTTTGAATAAAATATGGGACATTTGGGTGTCCCGAAAAATATTTTTGGGACACCGGAACAGTTCGTGAAAATATGGGACGTCTGGCAACCCTAGTTCCACAATAGAAGTATTCAATTGTTCAATTACAATTTTTGATTCTAAAGAAAAGGTTGGGTCTTCTGGCTCAGAACTGCATTCCTCGCTAATGTCGATTGAAGAACAAGGCAGGCCAGAGGGACTAGGTTTAACTTTCCGATATCTTTTCTACAAAGATCACAAATTTTAGCTTCTTTAGGTATTTCAGGAAATAAACTAAACATCCATGATGTTACATTTCTCAGTCTCTTTTTATCCCTAATTGTGTGATTAATTTTGTTTAATGGGTTAAAACATTGTAATCTAATGAATTTTAATTCGCTTTCCATTATCTTTAATTTATTGCTTTAAATACTTTTTTAAGTTTTATAAAAAGATCATCTCACAAAAATCATAGCTTTTAAATTATATTTTTCATTGTGTATTTCAAAGAGCTTCAATAATTATTTTATTTATCATGTAGTACTTACAACATAATCTTTTTTGAAACATCACCAAATAAATATTTTTAAAAACTTACTACAAATTTATTACTTTATAGATAAACACTCTAATATAACTTAGACAAAATACTTTAAAAACTGTTTGAAACCACACGATGGCAACGATATATCGATAGTTGAAATTTATCGATATATTTCTAAATATATCGATATATTTTTTATCAATATACGTTATTTATATATTTTTGGATTATATCGATACATGTCTAAAAACGCGATATATATCGTTTTTTTGTTATTGATTTAAAAAATGTAAAACATTAAATTCACTTCTCTTAAAATGATGTTTTAATAAGGTTGTAACAAATTGTGTTTTAGTACTTCAACCCTCTAACGGTAAGGTGGACTTTTACGCATGCAAGGTAAGGTCTCAAAACGCCACAAATTTTTCCTTCCGCAAATTGAATCTCTCATAGTTTTGTCGTCAAATCGTAAGTTCTGGATTAGAAAAGAGAATCTTTTCTGTGATATTGAACAGCGAAATACAGCCGGTCCATAGATTACAGAAAACATATCATCAAGACATAAACCAGAGTCTTCAAAACACTGCTCATATACAACAGCCCAATAAGAGCTCTTATCTCTATCAGGTTTGTGGGAGATGTAAACCACTGTACAGATTGGTATTTGATCTTTCTATATCACTGTTAGTGTGGAGTACAATTTTTTCCAGCATCTCACCGGTTACAAATAAAGAAAACAATTGTACCTCATCAATGATCCCTCGAGCATCGCCTTTTGGTCCGGGCAGGTGTGTGATAACATTTAAAGATGAGGTTCATGAAAATTTGGAGCGTACCGGTTTGTTCGTCCAGATGGTTTCTTCGTCTTTCCCCAATTCAAAAATCCTGTCATCAGTGTTTTCATAGGCAATGTTGCCAGGTCAATCAGTCCTCTTTTCCCCACATGGCTACTCAAAATTTCTCCACTTTGCTATCAAAATCCCCACTGCCACAAATGCGTGTGCTTTATGCGAAGTGTCACCACATTTTATAGAGTCTGAGTGTATTCTAAATGTTTAAACATTATTACAAGAATGACATAAATATTAAAAACTTGTTTGAAGTACAATAAAAAAAATCATCAGCACTGCTACAATCCTGTGTACCTTCAGCTAAGTCGAACTCGTCATCTTCGTTATCACTGTCTATAAGAATGTTATCTTCAGTCTCGGAAACTTCTTTGTCAAAATCTTCTTCTTCTAAGTCTGAGTCTTCTTCTTCTTGCCTTTGAAACTCTGCTAATATTTCTTCAGCAGTGTACAATATTTTGTTACAAGCCATTATGCAAAAAATAAAAAATGAATAGAAAATCTAAATTCAATGAAAAAAGTCACAGTAATTAGAGTAAATTGTATTCTATTGTCCATTCAATGGTACTGTCTGGCTCTTACACGTGTTAGTATTGCTATGATGCCAGAGCAATGTCAACCATTACTACTACGCTTTTTTGTGAATCGTAACATGTACACAAAGTGTAGACATTCCAAAATATACGATTGTTGATGTCTAGGCTCGACTTTGGAGAAACATTGCAACAGATACAACTCGATAAGTCACTGGTTACAAAATTACAAAACAATGGCAAGTGTTGTGTTCATGTTTAGTCTACAAAACAAGACTAAACATTAGTTACAGTACTACTTATATATAAAGTTCACAAGTCATACATTCTTACGAAACTGCAAAAAATATATGGGAAGCGTTGAAAAATTTCAAAGCATTTTTGGTAAGGTCGGGTTGCATCCGACCCGAAAAGAGAAGTGCCCGGAAAAAACAAACACAGTGATCGAGGAACAATTACCTGGAAACTGGGGTTATTCCTATGCCTTCCCTATGAATGACTGAGAGGGTATCTTAGTGTTAAACCGTTTGGAGAAAAGTTAGAATGGAGAGATGTTCGGAACAATTGCGCATGGGTCGGATCCGACCCGCACCTTACCATTAGAGGGTTAATAATGAGATTAATTTATTACTATCTGCTATAAACAACGTCGGGATTTTTTGTCGTGCTCGTGCAACACTGCATTGCATTGGAATTGGAGTTGGAGAGCAGTACAGACTGAGAGCTTGAGGTCATTGGCTCATATATCGGTCTTACCGATATATCGTAATATATCGATATATTTCAATAAGTATATCGGATATATCGATATAGCTGTTACGATATATCGGAAGACCGATATATCGATATACCAATCAATGTTGCCATCCCTAGATAAATTGCACAGACAGAAGAGGGAATTGAGTGAGCCTGTCTCAACTTGTCTGTGAGAGCTTGCTTGTCAGCACATGAAACACTCAAACAGTAGGCCTACCTACTATGAGTCACCTTTCATGTCACAACATGATGAATAATCTACAACAGACCACTGCTGATTGTTATTTTAGTAACTTTGTACTTTGCATCCTGACACAAAATGCATAAAGTAAATTATAAAAACTATTTCTCATTTAATTTTGAAAAACTTACTGAGTAAATAATAAGACTAAAATGACTAAATTGTGGACATAATTTGTCTTAAAGACAGCCCCGCTTGGCACAGAATTATGGTAATAATCACCATTATAATACATTATGTAAAGGTACTGTAACGGTACAGAATTGTGTGATCCCATAGTTTTAATTCAAATTACGCATAGTATTAAAATTACGCATCAGTTTTATAAAACGCTCTTTTTTTTAAATTATTATTTAACTATGAACCCATTAGCCTCCCACTTTCAAATTTCAAGAATCACTTACCAAAGGTGTAAACTATTTATAGGAATTTTTAAAAAAATTTCAAAAATGCACTTTTTGAGAAAATTAAATTTAAAATTTTGATTTTGTGTTTACAAAAAAACTTTTTATGAAAAGGTATGTTGTGCTGTATATCATTGAAAACTGCATGAAAAACTGAGTAAAATAACACCACTCCCATCTCTCTAGCTCAATTAGGAGAGCAGCTGTGGCGATTTCAAAATATGTCGGACGTGTATTTTTGGCCGTTTTTTGAAAAATTACATAGCCGTAATTTCTAAACCATTTGAGATTTGAAAAAAAAATTGTATTTTTATTAATCTCCATGAGGACTACCTACATACCGAATTTCATCAAATTCTGAGATGGTCAGGTAAAATTTTTAATTTTAGTGTGTTGATTTGATACGGAATGACCCGTAGGGGATTCAATTGTGGGATTAATATGTTGTAGGAGGATTCATTTTGACACATGTAAATATTACTTTCTGTGGCAATATTGTATTATGGAAAACATGACTCTACAAAGTAGTTGTACACAATGCAGGTAGATGCAAGTGTCTGACCTACATTTACTACATGCTAATTTGCTTCTGACACTTCTCGTTACTTTCTGCTGCAGATAACCTGCAAACCATTTCAAAGCAGGTCAAGTGGATCAGCACGTGAGCATGCTACTTAGACAGGTTAATACTCCCTTCATCAATATGTCACATACAGATAACCTGCTTTTGTTGACGTCATTTGACAAGTTTCACTAGATCCTATTTTTTCACATTTTTATCATTTATTTAGTATTATTTTGTCAAATTATGTGAAGAATGTCAGCTAAAGGTAGGTAGACCTGCCATTTTAAAAAAAAAATTAATTGCCTTTGAATGTTTGTAAAATGTAAAAGTGAGTTCTATAAAAACAACCATGTAAGAAGTGTATTGAATGAAATCATTATGCTCATGAACCTTGATGGTTTTGACGCTGATGAAGCCAAAATCAAAATTAGGGCTCTATGATACCTATTTTGGTGTGTGACTGTGAACAGCGTACCTGTAAAACTATGGAACACGCCAACACTTATGGGAAATGGGCATGTTGCGATAGGGCTTGAGTTTCTTATAAAAACCACTGTTTTCTGGTATGTTCCATGAACATAAGTGCATAAAACTAATTGAATGTATATTTATCGATTATACATATATATCTATATGTTTCATTTCACATGTACTGGTAGTTATTTCTGCTGATGTTGTTTCAAACTTAAAACAACCTTTCATTTTCCCCTCTCTTTGTGTTAAAAGTAGTTGATGTACCATGTATGTGCATCAGTACTGTCTGTACTGATGGTTGCTATAGTATCACACACACACACACACACACACACACATACTTAACACACAATTTGCATAAATATAGGTGTGTAATGTACACTCACATTTCCAACATCACCTTTTATCTTAATAATATGTAGTTTATAATAATAGATATTGACTAATAACAATATATAATAATGGAAAAATCACAGTTCATATGTGCCATAAAATGTCCCAGTATATTCTTAACAGCCACCCTATCATCTTCTGGGTGGTTACTCAAAAATGTACAGGACACTGGACGTATCTCTCCTCATTCAGCCGGATGGACAGCCTGCTGTGCATATGGCCGTCACCTGGTCACTGTAGGTGTCTGCCCAACAAAAGTTTGCTCAGTGTCATGGCAGTGGCGGCATTTGAATGATTGTGCAGCGTGAACAGGACTGTTGCCAAATGTTTATCTCAGTCGCTATAGTAAAGCTGGATATGCAGCACCATTGAGCCATTTGGTTGGGTTTATCCTGGGATGGTAGTTGGCTGTGGTTCACACTCGTATGTGCAGCTTGTCGCACATCTGCTTCCATGAGTAGCTTCCTGTTGTCGGTTAGCAGTGTGACTCTGGATACCCACAATGAGAGAATACTTTTCCCCTAAGAAATGAATAACGGTGTCAGCATTCACCTTGTGCATAGCCTTCGCTTCCACCTATCTCAACATCATGTCTGTGACCATGACAGTATACTGGTTGCCAGCTCACATGTGGATATGGGCCCATGACATCGAGGCGATGGTTTTCCAACATCTGCTGGGTCAGTGAGGGTCCTGTTGGTCTGGTTCAGAATATGGGCCGTGCTTGTGGAGGGTGCATACTCGGCAGCTTCGGACATAGTGAGCGGACATCGATAGTTAGCCCAGTCCAAATAAATGCCTTGCCAATTCCCCAAAACGTTTCTTCTGCTCCTAGGTGGCTGTTCCTGCAACTTCAGGATCATTGTGAAAATGTCTGATGACCTCCAAGCAGACGTTCAGTGGTACATACAATTCTAATTTCTGCCTTTTCAGACCAGACTGTTGTCCACCTGGTATCCTTCTGCTGCAGCCACTACAGGATCATTTCTTCAAGCTTGGCACTCTTTGTCATTTTCTTGCACCTCATGCACTTCCCGAATGATGCAGATAGCCATCATTCTTGAAGTTGTGGGGTGGCTGCTGCAACACTGTGAAATGCCCTCTCTTCTGGCTCCATCCGCAGTTCTTCTTGGACATCAGTGGTGTCCTCAGCCTTCGGTTTCCTCAAAAGAACGTCTGGCAGCTTGTTTTTCCTTGCCTGGGCAGTGTAGTATGATGATCTTGAAGCAACAGAGCCCAGTGAGCGTACTTTGTCTTCTTCCTGGTTCTCTGCTCCAGCCAGGTTAGCGCCTTATTATCGGTGCGGAGGGTGAAGTGGTGATCCTCCAAGTATGCCCGGTATTATTTGATGGTCCAGACCACTACCAAGCACTTCAGTTCATTGGAGTGATATTTCTTCTCCACCTTGGTGAACTTTGGGCTGGTGTTCAAGTCGATGTCTCTCCGGTTTCAGTGCACTGATAGAATACTACCCTGAGGCCCTTTTGGCTGGCATCCGTTTGTGGGAACATTGGCAAGTTTGAATGGCTCCAGCCATCATAGCTTTAATGGCTTCTGGAAAGCGGGATTGACGTCTTCAACGGCTTGCTGTGCTGACTCATCCCAACGCCACTTTTTCATATGCAGTAGGTCCATAGGAAATCACGGCAAACCAGGAAACGTATTCTCCCAACCATTTGCAGGTTCCCAAGAAGCGCTGCAGCTCTTTCTTGGTGAAGAGCGCTGGTTGTTCTTCGATTGCTGAGGTGCTGCTGCTGTGGAAGGTTGCCGTCAAGTGTTATCTCGTGTCTCAGAAATGAGATTTCTTTCCAGCCAAAGTGACACTTACTGAAGGCGCAAGTCAGCTGGTGTATCTGCAGCCTTTCCAAGACTTGATCGAGGTGTCACAGGTGAGTTTCCTAGTTGGGGGAGTACATGGTGATATCATCAAGGTAGATAGATGAAATACACTTCTGCAAGAGCCCCGTTAGCAGCACATCCTGCACCTTCCAACGGATGATCCGTTGGAAGGTGCTGAGTATGTTCTTCAGTCCAAAGCATGAGAGCCGAAACTTGTAATGACCTGTATCTGGCATCAAGAATGCCATGACTTCTTTGCTGCTTCATCTAATGGAATCTCTGAGTATCCACGTTTCAGATCCAGAGTTGAGAAGACTTTGGTCTCTTGGAGCCCTTAATCAACTTGTAGAGTCTACATCCTCTGCTCCTTCAGCCTCTGAAAGTCTATGCTGAACTGGTGTGTGTGTGTGTGTGTGTGTGTGTGTGTGTGTGTGTGTGTGTGTGTGTCCTTTACAACCACCACCAGAGAGCTGTATGTGAGGTGGTCGGTTTAGTGATGTACTGTACCAACATATCTTCTGCTTGGTCCTGGATGATCTGCTTCTTCTCGTCCGAGTACCGGTTCATCAGTAGCCGAATTGGTTGGCTACCATAATTCAGCTGCAGTATAATGGCAGCGGGCCACTGGAGATAGGCTCCAATGATAGCGTAGCACACTCAGATGTCTGGGTGTGGACTACAGGGCTGCATGAATTGTGCCAAATCTGGCTCCACCTCGTAGCTTCGTGTCCTAGTGATTGGGCGCCATGTACTTTTGTGAGCTGGCTGGTAGCTCATCACTGTGGCTGTATTGGGGATCTGCTTGATGATCTAGGCTGTGCATTGGATGCCGCTTGTCACAAGATGAATAGTGCAGTAGTATTATATTTGTGGTCCTTAAGGGCCATTAGGTGAGGATGCTGCTTGCTGCAGCTGTGGCAAGTGTTCCACTCAAGCCATGGTGTAATGTTCAGTGGCTGACCTTGCTATGGTTCTGTACTACAGTTCTCTTCATGTAGAGCCCTCTGCTGTCCCATTCAGTTTGCATCGTCTCTTTTGTCTCCGTTTCTTGCTCTTTCCTTCTTCCTTCTCGTCTGACAGAATGAATTTTTAAATGACTGCCATGCTCCTTCTATCCCTCACAGGTTAGTGTCACCGTGGGCCTATCAGAGGGCTGACAGTTCCTGATTGGCTCACTGTGAGCTTCCCGCCAGGTGTTTGCAGCAAATCTATCAGATGACTCCTGGTTTTAGATAGGCTTCCTGAGATTATTTCTGGCTGGCACGGGGAGCAGATGTCTCCCACTGTAGTCAAGTGTACTACTAAAAACATTGGTTCCCATGTATTATAATCGTGGGTAATTCTTTAAATTGTTAATATTATCATTTTTATCCAAATCTCAGCCAGATATGTGTAATTAACCTGAAAATACTCCCATTTAGTAAAATCACTGCTTCAGCTAATGAACACCCCATTGTAAGGTCTGTACAGGTAAGCTGCTAGGTTTATATATTCATTGAGAAATCTAGGAGAGGCAGTTGCTTTTCAAGATGAGAACCAAGTTGATATATTTTAACAAATATTCCTTTACTATGACAAAGAAGCTTTGTTCACTTGCAATTTAAAAGAAGGTGAAGGTGTATATTATTAACAATTTCTCGAATTTTATTTTCAGTAAGGTTTTTCATGTTGCCACTTTTCACCACTCCAACTTGTCATTTGTTGCTGAACTGCTAGCTGCTGCCATGCTGAACACCACCACCATTATCAAGTTCAAAACGACAAATAATTCTGTACACTCACACGCGCGCATGTGTGTGTGTGTTATTCCTTTGAAAGTAACTCGCAACTTACAAAACTTAACAAAAGTTACTAAAGGACTCGCAACTTACTAAAGGAAAGTAACTTAGGTTTCCTGCAGGTCTCCTACATAATATATATTCAAATAAATCTACTGCAAGCAAGTTATTTTCACCTGACCCTCTTTTAACAAATTATTCTGTATCTTCAGAGGTTTGTTTGAATTGTAATGAATGTTTCGCTTACAATACAGGTAACGGATAATCAAATTTATTTTGATTCTATTTTGATTGTTTTAATGTTTTATGTAGTAACTATTTATTATATATTTAATGTTTATTCTATTATTCTAATATATTATAATATATAACTCGTGTCTCGTGTTCTCTTTCGTTCGTATACCTCTGTGAAATATCACAGTGTGTCTGAGTGTGAAAGTGTGTCTGTTTCTTACCACTGCGTCCTCGCACGGCGATGTACTTCACGATGTTTGGGCCCATAGCGAACGTACTGGGGACCAGGTATCGTGGTTCCCGATTTGAGGTTCAAACGTAGTGGATTATCTCCGGGTGGCGCCAAATTGTTTATATAAAACAATTAAAATGGTTTACTTATCAATGTTCTATTTGAACGAGGCGACGAATTCAATCCGTCCCGCCTTTTCTCAATTTCGTGTCAATCGAGATAGCGGTTGCAGGATTCGCTACTTGAGCGCTAGACGTCGCATTGGAAACCTTCACTATACATTATATTTTTAAACATACACTTTGCTAATAGAAATAAGACACGATTTAACACACACAGTATAAATTTATTATTAATTGGAAGTTAATATTTTATAGACACAAGTTGTAATTAATTTGCTCATATATAATTCTGCACCGGATAATTCTTTATAAGACTCTACTCAAGGGTTAACCAATCGATTTCGAATACATATAAACAGCATGGCTTTCTCTGACGCCAATCAACAAATATTTCGATCGATGGTTGTGAGTTGTTTGGATCACGTTAAAAGGTTCAGATGCAGTTACAACATTAAAAATACACAACCTTACAATGTTTTTTCCTTATGTAGGATAATGTGTAGTGGTAATTGTTTTGTTTAAGTGTCATACAAGATGTTTATAAGTCGTACATAAATATGAGGTTAGTTCTATAGTTAACAAATTTTCAGTGATATACTTTTATGGATCAATCCTTGTAAGAGAATAAAAATGATTCAGTGGTATTCAACATACATTGAGAAATGTTCAAAGTGCGTTTATTTTTTGGAAATTGAAATAATTTAATGGATACTTAACAGCATTGCAGTACGGAATTACTCGGGATGTCAAGAAGGAAGGATTATGGCATCAATATTGTTCCTTTGTTCTTTATTCAAGCTTCGGCATCTTTTTCAAAGTGGTTTGGACTTATTTAGATATTTCATATTGAGTTAAACGTCTTCTCCCTCTGGAAATGGTATTCTGCATCCATCAGACTTCGGTACTATCGATTTCTATAATTGGTTTTACTTCTAAGATGTTTTAAATATTAAAATGTGTTGTACTGAAAATTCGCCTCTGGCTTGCGATAGCGTCACTTTCCAAGTAATTGTATTTAATGGTAATTACCTCGTTAAACGGTCGTTTCCATGGTTACGTATTTGCTCTCATTGGGTGAGCTAAACATCAGTACATTGTTATCAATTTTCGAATTCCTTTCAAATCTTCCCATATCTTCGGACTTTCTTCCTCCTCTTATCTTCCTTCAGGGTTATTATCTAAATGCACTGTCATTTATATTTTCTCACAAAGATTATTTTGGTACCCCACAATATTGGGTTTTATCAAGTTTTCTGAGTTCACAATTAATTTCATACTTATCAATTACCTTTCTTTGTTTATATAATTCCTTAATTTAATACTTGGTTTTTAATAATAACTACTATTCATTCTTGATGAATTAGTCACCTTGGATTTGTCCATTGCATGGTGATTTTTGTACAATCAGTAATTGTTTATGTTTGACCGTTAGGCCTGTTTCACATTTAAGTAGCCATTACTGGATTTTTGTGGCTTCATACACAATATATTTCATTTAGTCCCAAATTGTTATTTTGCATTTATAGTTATGTTTAATGTCTCTGGATGTGTTTTAATTTAGTCTTTGTTAGTAACAACTGTGTTATTCAATCTTACTTGCTAATTATTTGCTATTCATTTCCAATATAAAATATAACATCTAGGTCTATGGTCTGTATAACTCTTACAGCCATATCCATTTCATAAATAACAGTTTATACCATTCATTATTTCTGATTTGTTGTTCTGGTGCTAAACAATCTCACCTCTATTGAACTTTTTCCATTAAACTCCCCTTATAACATGGGTATTTAATTAATGTTAATACAAACCTATTTTCTAATGCTTTTTTCTCTCCCTTCCATGTTAACCCCATCTAATTACTTTTCTTTGTGAAACACACCTTTAAACTTTTACAATACATTTTTAAGTTATAACAATACTACTTCCTAGTCATCACAGTGAATATCACTACTTAGTGTTCATTATTTACTGAATAAATGTTCTATCCTAAATACTATTCATTGTAACTTGTTAAATGTTATTGTTCACTCTTAAAACTAAAACATAAGTAATTTTACTAAGTCTTTACCTTAGCCTACTCTCCTCTTACTATTTGTATGATAGACAATATTTGTATTTATTTTTCACTAGCACTTTCTTAAATTATTTAGTGTTCATTATAATTTATTTAGTGTTTCTTTAGTATTATATCACTCTAGTATAAATCACTTTCACTAATTCAACTTCCATTTATTTCTCATCATTTTATTCTCTTTCTCTACACACTATCTATATAAAATTATTAATATGTGTCTTTCTTAGTTAACAAATTACATATATCCCTAACTCTTTTGGTTAGTGTACTTTTATACATTGTTTCATATTACTGACGGTTCATAATGGTCATTTTATCAATACTAACGTTCATTAATAGTTTTGGTTCTTAACCGAATTTCATCGTCTTTATTATTTTGGGATTGCACTATTTCTCCCTTCCCTATTTTTTATTACTTGTCTAGTTTTCTTGATGCATTTCATCTTGTTTTCTTCCTCATGGGTTGTTCTCTCTGGGTTTTCATTCTTCTTCTCCTTCCTCCGTCTTGTTTTCTTTATTTTGATTTCTTAACTGGTTTCTTAACTGGCCAATCTCTGGGGTTGGGTCAATGTCGTATGTCTGTCAGTCTATTATTTTAGTTTCTTTATTAATCACTTTCGGTTTATTACACCTCCTCCTTCCATGATAATTACCTTTTATTTATTTTTTACTATCCACATAATTTATTTATTCAAAGATAATATCATTTAGCATTTTTTATACATACTTTTTGTTATCAAAATTTATCTGAATTTGGTGATGTTATATATATATATGAATATATACATATATATATATATATGAATTTAAATAAATCGTCTTTTTTTTTATTTTATTTATTTAGAGTAATCTATTACTTTTTATCGTTTAATTACTTATCGTAAAAAATGTATTTTCGTATGTACTAGTAAATAATCTCGGGCGCCATGTTTGTACAAGGTAACATGATCTAAATTTACTTTTCGGGCCAGAATTCGTGTAACATGAACCAGTTTTGTGAAACAAATTACCTGAAATAAAAACATACACCAAATAACATATATAAAGTATTTTATTAGTATTGAAACTGGTAGTTACTACATAGTGAAATATATAAGACCCACATATTGCGCCATGGGCGTTTCAAAAATCAAATTACCCTCCAAAATCCTAACATGTACTAAAAAATATGTTGTATTAGATAATTATGATATATATATATGATAAATATAAATATACATCTTTAGATATTGTTTCGCACAACCCAGCACTTAGGAATTACGCAAGCACACACACACACACTCTCTCTCTCTCTCTCTCTCATGGTACAACTTTTTATATTTTATGAGCTCATTTTATGTAAGTGAAATTTTGAATACTTGAATTTATTTATGATTTGTGATTTGGTCATTTCAAATGAAGTTTACGTGGAAATAAAATAAGTATCTGAGTGTGTTGTTGGAACGTTCTCACCAAATTCGTGTAGTTCCTGGTTGTTATAGTTGCAGTTTTGGTGCGGTAAAACTTCGCGTACGGTACCGCGAGTTTACCGATTGCACGTTACGGTCACATTTTTGAATTGACGCACTGTAGTTATATAGTTTATTAACCACCTACAGTGGTTTAAAAGTTAAAATTCACGCAAGAGTGAATGAGTTGCCGGCCGGCGTTGCTCACTGCTGCAGATGAAATGACGAAGAGTCTTTGTTAGATTTTGCCGAGGTGGGGTGAACCTACGTCACACGTTCTTTGTTAAAACTGTTGACAGCATCGTGTTGTTGAGGTAAACACATTCTCGGCCGCTGACGTAATTAAGGATCGGCACTCTTATCGCCACAAACTACATACTGTTTTTGTGATGCTTCACGGTTTTTTGCTATGAATCGGTTCAAATCCTGACAAATATTATTATACACTCCACTCACTATATATTCGTATCGGTTATTTAAGGTCGGTTTGATTATGACCAAATTAAGAAAATACAATAGCTATGGTTTTATTTACCATATTTAAAGTAATCACAAAATGTACCATGATTGTACCATCACAAAACCCCCTCAATGAAAGATTGTGTGTCAAAGCACAAAAACTTTCATTGACCCTTTCATACTAACCAAATACACTGTACTCACCGTCTATGGCTTTTTTCCTTGATGTTTTTTCCAGTTTACATGTTTCAAGGCGCTTGCCTCATCATCAGAACTTATAAAATCAATCTATGTCATAAATAATGACATTTGTCAAAATATTAAAAACACAATACGGCAATTAAACTATGTACATAAATTCGCTTTAAAAATGTTCGGTGTGCCTTGCAAGACAACACGCGCCGTACTGACGTAATCTAAGCCTTATCTCGACTATATCTCATAGCGGTATCGTACAGTATATTTGATTTATACTGTAATTGGTCGTTTAACACATGTGGCTTGGTACTGGCGTCGTTGTATGCTTTGTAAATTTCATATTCTTCAAGGGCGTTCAAATAACTCCCTTTACTGCAGAAATGAAGGGGTATTAAATTTGAGCTAAAATCCGTGTAACTGTGACTGTTGTCTATGAGGTGCTTGGCGAAATTTGACTTGATATTGTCGAAGTTGTAAACTCGTGTAGGGGGTCTATGTTCAGAAAATCTTTTCAAAAAACCTCGACCCGTCTGGCCCACATAAAAAGCCTCACAGTCGTTGCAGACTAGCTTATAAACACCCGTTTTATTTTCAAGACTGGTATGTTCACGGGTGCGGAGATTATTCAAGATGTTATTACTAGTCTTATAGGAAACGACTATGTTGTTAACTTTATTAATGGTTGACTTAAAAATCCCCGGCATGAAATGCGTATAAGGTGCCGCAATGTATTTGCGTGCCTTTGTTTCGAGGTTCTCATTTCTATTATTTATATCTTTAGTTTCATTTTTAATAGTGTTACTCTTCTTTTTCTTTTGTTTTTTTAAAATATTATCTATTATTCTTTCATTGTACCCGTTGTTAAACGCAATGACTTTAATGGTATTTAACTCTTCGATATAATCCTCGATGCTAAGGGGTATAGACAACAAGCGATGTATCATGCTATGGAATGCAGCTAATTTCTGTGAAATGGGGTGGAACGATGAGGCATGTATGACAGCGTCAGTCATCGTGGGCTTCCTAAATATATTAAAACATAGTTTTTTAGTAACAAAATTCTTAGTTACTGTCAAATCCAGAAAATGTAACCGACCTCCAACTTCATTCTCCAAAGTAAACTGTATCTTGTTGTTAATGCCATTCAAGTAATTGTGGAGCTTGTCAATTTGGCGATTTGTGCCTTTATACACCATAAAAGTGTCGTCGACATATCTACCATAGAACACCACATTGTAATTATATGTAGGATTTGCAAACAAGAAAGAATTTTCAAAGTAATTTAAGTATACTTCCGCTAGAATACTAGAGAGTGGGGAACCCATAGCTAACCCCTCCAGCTGTCTGAAAAACTGTTTGTCATGTGTGAAATAATTCTGGTCCAAAATCACTTCCAACAATTCTAATATTTCATTTATGCAAATAGCATCCAGTTTATTGGTGTTAACAAGGTTAGATCTTAATAGGCGTAAGGTTTCACTCACCGGTACATTTGTATACAAGTTCACAATGTCAAAAGAAATAAGTTTATAGTGGGGTTCAATCATCAGGTTTTTCACTTTTTCAACGAAATCACAACTATTAATCAAACTTCGATTATTAGTCAAATGTAAATTATGTTTTAATATACTCACTAATTTTCTAGCTGCTTTGTAACCGGGAGCAGTGGTAAAATTTACTAGTGGTCTAATAGGAATCCCCTCCTTGTGAAGCTTTGGCAGACCTGATAAAACGGGCGCTTTAGAATTAATTGGTTTTAAAGAACGTCTAGTACGTTCATCAAAGAGATGTGTACACATGTTTAAGCTGCGATTAAGACGTTTTACGTATAAATCCGTGGGGTCAGAGGTTAGCAGGGTGATATTATTATTTGCAATGAAATCGCGTATTTTATCGTCATAATCATTCTTATTTATAATAACCAGAGTGTTACCCTTATCCGCTTTAGTGACAAGGGCTTGATCGTCAGATAGTTTTTTCTTTAATGTTTCTAAAATCCTACGTTCGGCATTATAATTAGTCATAGAAGGAATGGGAGAATGCACGTTATTAAGTTGGTTATGTATAATTTTGTTAAATTTGTTATTTATTATGAACCGTGCTTCATCTTGTTCTTTTTGATCACTAATTGCTTTAATCACAGTTTCGGCACTAGCAACTTCAGTTAGAATGTGCCTTGTGTTGAAGTTCGGCTTATGTAATGGGAGATTGTATTTTAATCCTTTATTTAAAAGATTTTCTTCGTCAGTATTTAATTCAATCGGAGTCAAATTACATAGTCGTGTATGGAACACGTGTTTACAACTAGTATTACTGGTTTTAGGTATTTGAACGTCTATTAACCTTTGTAACTTGTTAAGCTGCGTCATACGCATATTGTAAACAACAACTTCTATCGTACTGTTTATAAATTCCAGATAATGATCTAGTGCAGCTGGATGTACGTCATTAAGTAGTTGTAAGTGTGCTCCATACAATTTAGAATTAAGAAATGATTTCTTAATATATAACGACCTCAATTCCTCTTTAATTCTAAAAATCTCTGCGCGTTTTTTAGCTTTCATATCTGCAATAGACGTGCCTTTAAACTTTATAATAGCGTAATTCGGGATAACCTTATTTTTCAAGCATGCTTTATTAAATCTAATATGCAGAATGGTCTTATGCAATTGTGTTTTAATATTCTGAAATCTGCGTACTACGTTATCACGACTATTGTTATTCATATTGATTTAAATGGAATAAATCCTATTGTAGTCCCAAGCCACGTGTTTGTTAACCAAATACACTGTACTCACCGTCTATGGCTTTTTTCCTTGATGTTTTTTCCAGTTTACATGTTTCAAGGCGCTTGCCTCATCATCAGAACTTATAAAATCAATCTATGTCATAAATAATGACATTTGTCAAAATATTAAAAGTACGATAGAAGTTGTTGTTTACAATATGCGTATGACGCAGCTTAACAAGTTACAAAGGTTAATAGACGTTCAAATACCTAAAACCAGTAATACTAGTTGTAAACACGTGTTCCATACACGACTATGTAATTTGACTCCGATTGAATTAAATACTGACGAAGAAAATCTTTTAAATAAAGGATTAAAATACAATCTCCCATTACATAAGCCGAACTTCAACACAAGGCACATTCTAACTGAAGTTGCTAGTGCCGAAACTGTGATTAAAGCAATTAGTGATCAAAAAGAACAAGATGAAGCACGGTTCATAATAAATAACAAATTTAACAAAATTATACATAACCAACTTAATAACGTGCATTCTCCCATTCCTTCTATGACTAATTATAATGCCGAACGTAGGATTTTAGAAACATTAAAGAAAAAACTATCTGACGATCAAGCCCTTGTCACTAAAGCGGATAAGGGTAACACTCTGGTTATTATAAATAAGAATGATTATGACGATAAAATACGCGATTTCATTGCAAATAATAATATCACCCTGCTAACCTCTGACCCCACGGATTTATACGTAAAACGTCTTAATCGCAACTTAAACATGTGTACACATCTCTTTGATGAACGTACTAGACGTTCTTTAAAACCAATTAATTCTAAAGCGCCCGTTGTATCAGGTCTGCCAAAGCTTCACAAGGAGGGGATTCCTATTAGACCACTAGTAAATTTTACCACTGCTCCCGGTTACAAAGCAGCTAGAAAATTAGTGAGTATATTAAAACATAATTTACATTTGACTAATAATCAAAGTTTGATTAATAGTTGTGATTTCGTTGAAAAAGTGAAAAACCTGATGATTGAACCCCACTATAAACTTATTTCTTTTGACATTGTGAACTTGTATACAAATGTACCGGTGAGTGAAACCTTACGCCTATTAAGATCTAACCTTGTTAACACCAATAAACTGGATGCTATTTGCATAAATGAAATATTAGAATTGTTGGAAGTGATTTTGGACCAGAATTATTTCACACATGACAAACAGTTTTTCAGACAGCTGGAGGGGTTAGCTATGGGTTCCCCACTCTCTAGTATTCTAGCGGAAGTATACTTAAATTACTTTGAAAATTATTTCTTGTTTGCAAATCCTACATATAATTACAATGTGGTGTTCTATGGTAGATATGTCGACGACACTTTTATGGTGTATAAAGGCACAAATCGCCAAATTGACAAGCTCCACAATTACTTGAATGGCATTAACAACAAGATACAGTTTACTTTGGAGAATGAAGTTGGAGGTCGGTTACATTTTCTGGATTTGACAGTAACTAAGAATTTTGTTACTAAAAAACTATGTTTTAATATATTTAGGAAGCCCACGATGACTGACGCTGTCATACATGCCTCATCGTTCCACCCCATTTCACAGAAATTAGCTGCATTCCATAGCATGATACATCGCTTGTTGTCTATACCCCTTAGCATCGAGGATTATATCGAAGAGTTAAATACCATTAAAGTCATTGCGTTTAACAACGGGTACAATGAAAGAATAATAGATAACATTTTAAAAAAACAAAAGAAAAAGAAGAGTAACACTATTAAAAATGAAACTAAAGATATAAATAATAGAAATGAGAACCTCGAAACAAAGGCACGCAAATACATTGCGGCACCTTATACGCATTTCATGCCGGGGATTTTTAAGTCAACCATTAATAAAGTTAACAACATAGTCGTTTCCTATAAGACTAGTAATAACATCTTGAATAATCTCCGCACCCGTGAACATACCAGTCTTGAAAATAAAACGGGTGTTTATAAGCTAGTCTGCAACGACTGTGAGGCTTTTTATGTGGGCCAGACGGGTCGAGGTTTTTTGAAAAGATTTTCTGAACATAGACCCCCTACACGAGTTTACAACTTCGACAATATCAAGTCAAATTTCGCCAAGCACCTCATAGACAACAGTCACAGTTACACGGATTTTAGCTCAAATTTAATACCCCTTCATTTCTGCAGTAAAGGGAGTTATTTGAACGCCCTTGAAGAATATGAAATTTACAAAGCATACAACGACGCCAGTACCAAGCCACATGTGTTAAACGACCAATTACAGTATAAATCAAATATACTGTACGATACCGCTATGAGATATAGTCGAGATAAGGCTTAGATTACGTCAGTACGGCGCGTGTTGTCTTGCAAGGCACACCGAACATTTTTAAAGCGAATTTATGTACATAGTTTAATTGCCGTATTGTGTTTTTAATATTTTGACAAATGTCATTATTTATGACATAGATTGATTTTATAAGTTCTGATGATGAGGCAAGCGCCTTGAAACATGTAAACTGAAAAAAACATCAAGGAAAAAAGCCATAGACGGTGAGTACAGTGTATTTGGTTAACAAACACGTGGCTTGGGACTACAATAGGATTTATTCCATTTAAACCTTTCATACTTCCTAAAGGGATCAGCCAGGATAAGTCGCCACAACCCCCTTACAATTTTATATACAAGAAAATAACTCACCCTTGGTCTGATGATGATGACCGTACCTACATGACCTTACTGGACTTCTCCTGCGAGATCCCAACACCATAAGGCCACTTAGGCTCTTAACGCCCCTGCTCTGACGCACTTGCCAGCTCAGGACCGCTGTCATATCACCAAACACTGAAACAATACATGAAAAATATTAAAATAGTGACTTGGTAAATCACTCCATCCTCAACTGATCTGGTTCCCCTTAGCTAAGTGCTGGTTTGTGCTAGGAAGCACTGGGTTGGCTTACTATAGTTATAAAAGATATACTACTAAAAATAATTCTCAAGAATTAGAAAGAATTTCCCTTCTTCATATTGACAAACCCTGAATTAATGAATGGTTTCGATTACTATCGATAATATTTATCTTCTTTCATTTTACAATTACTGTAATTATAACATAAACACATTGATATAATAAGAATTAAAATCTAATTGAAAATAGGAAAATTACCTTATAAATCTCTCAAACCTGGAGAAAAACAAATTATATTGATATAAAAGAATTAATAAATCTGTATATTTATTTATTTATAAATCTTATTGAATGATTAAAATAAAAAAACATTATTATTATTATTATTATTATTAACAGGTAATAATCTGTTATTAACAGCGCCAATTATTTTTATCTCTTCTTACACATTATTATAAAATAATATTTTCCATATTATAAAATCATGTTAAAAAATTTTACAACATAAATACATAATACATTGATAATTAATAATTAACACTGATACAATACATGAAAATGATTTATTCATTTTAATCTTGATTTGCATATTCTATCTAAGTTTGCATTATAAAAAATTAATTGCATTTCAATTAATTAATCCATTAAACATCAATCATGTATGATAATTATAAAATTCACATTTATTATTATATTCATAATATTATTATTAGTATTCATTTTTCATTACCTACTACCTCTGTACTCTGAACCTTTTACCTACCTAACCTTTCACCTTCTACTCATTGTTTAGTCTGGGTAACTCCTATATTCATTATGCTCATTATATTTTTACTCACCTTCTTCTAACTGACCACCAAATTTACCTATCAATGACACCAATATCTCAATTATAGACACCATTACTAATTTCGTTTAAATCCTATGGCACCGCTCGTCTTTGCAATGGGTTGGGTGTTCCCTAACTGGCTATATACATTCATATTATTTTGCCCTTCCAAAATAATTCGGCAATCACTCCCTTAAACTACGCTATTACCTGCCACAACACTATTGGTTGGCTACTCCTTATCACCTCACCCCCACTACAGAATTCATCAACAACAAATATATGTTTATACTTTTACTTAAACACCTCTACAAATAATCGCTAACTACTGTGTCCCTAAATATCTAATAATTCTCTTTGTATAATTATCTAACTCCATTTACATTAATTGCATAACTCACCTGCTTCTTATCTATCCCCAGGCTCTATTCCTGTTTAAACACTTACTGCAATCATTGACCATTGTCTCCTATAAAATTCATCTCTTACCTACTTATAACAATACCTCTTTTCAAATATATATACTTATTTAAACATTCATTATTATTCATTAGTAATTACTTTCATTACCAATTAAAAATTTAAAATTATTATTATTAAACATGTTATATATGTAAAATATATAATAATACATACTGGTATACCTGTAATACATACCTGTAAAAATACATAAATACATTGTTACATAAATACCTTTAATACAATGAAAATATACACTCCAACTCATTATCTTGTTATTTACCAAACTCAGTTCATAGCAGTCCAATTCAATACCACAGTTCACATATATATATTCAATGTTCATTACACAATTGACACAGTCTATCCACCATCATTGAACAACAAACGAATCTTAGGTCTATTTAATTGCTTATTTAATAAATAAATTTTATTACTAGATACATTATATTCATATTCCTTTATGAAACGGTTATTAAACAAATATTTCCAGTCACGATAGAGTAGGGTTCCGTTTATCTCAGAATCATATATCATTAGTCGGTTATTTATTCTATAATTATCCTCATAATATTCCACCACAGGTAAGTACTTAATGCCTTTGTTCTCATTTATTATTTCCAATTCATTGTTATTATCAGGTAAGTATTCATCATTTTCATATACCACATCTAACCCTAACCTTTCTAACAATTGTCTGTAATTTCTGTTTACTTTAAACATTTCTATTACTCTCTTACTCTCACAATATCTCTCTATACTTTCTCTCTTAATACATTTCTCTCCATAACACCAAATTACACTTTCTCTCTCCAAATATGCAGGGGTCCCTATCATAAAAATATTGTTGCACCATTTATTAGGTACACAAAAACACCAAGAAACTTTATTTGTAGACCTTTCGTCTACCAAATATAAACTGAAGGAACTCTTGTCCTTATAAAATTTACATGAAGACTTGTCTTCACCCCCTAACACAACATCAAAAGAAAATTCTACCCCCTGCACTCCTTGTACTAAAATACTTTCTCTAAACTTTCTTTCTGACCTAATAAATTCAAACATTTCATTTTCACTCATTATACTTTCATTATCATTTTTATCCTTTTCTAACACCACATTCTTACTACTTGTAATATTTGAGTTATCTGTACATTAATTATTTGAATTATTATTTTTAAATATGTTGTTATCCAGTACAGCATTTTGCTGGGTACTACGATTTAGTACTTTCTGGCTTTCTAATTGACTTAAATTTACATCTAGTTTTGTGATGAGCTGGTCACATTTTTTAATCAGTTTGTCGTGACCTAATTTTATTTCATTCTTGATCTCATTGAACTTGATATCAAATTTATCGAATTTTTCATCAAATTTGTTTAATAAAAGCTGTATCATAACAGCAGTACCATCGGGTTTGCTATCTGACATAGCTGGAATGGATGTATCGGTTTTCGTTGTCTCTACAGACACAGGCGTATTTGCCTCGTCAGTCTGACTAGCTTGATTTGGTTGTACATCCATCTCGCCAGTCAAATTTACATCAGTTGTACTGATTTCTAACGTAATATTGTCATTAGTACTCATATTGTATTATTTTAGGTTACTAAAACATATTTATTTATAACCTACAATTTTAACCTTACCTTGCGCACGCTTTGCGAACTATTACGCTATTATTTCAAGTAACTGTTTCACATACCAGTAAGTGTACTCTACATAAAATTTTATTTTATGTCGAGTCCATGTTCGGCACGCGCCAATTGTAATCTATTACTTTTTATCGTTTAATTACTTACCGTAAAAAATGTATTTTCGTATGTACTAGTAAATAATCTCGGGCGCCATGTTTGTACAAGGTAACATGATCTAAATTTACTTTTCGGGCCAGAATTCGTGTAACACGAACCAGTTTTGTGAAACAAATTACCTGAAATAAAAACATACACCAAATAACATATATAAAGTATTTTATTAGTATTGAAACTGGTAGTTACTACATAGTGAAATATATAAGACCCACATATTGCGCCATGGGCGTTTCAAAAATCAAATTACCCTCCAAAATCCTAACATGTACTAAAAAATATGTTGTATTAGATAATTATGATATATATATGATAAATATAAATATACATCTTTAGATATTGTTTCGCACAACCCAGCACTTAGGAATTACGCAAGCACACACACACACACTCTCTCTCTCTCTCTCTCTCTCTCTCTCTCTCTCTCTCTCTCTCTCATGGTACAACTTTTTATATTTTATGAGCTCATTTTATGTAAGTGAAATTTTGAATACTTGAATTTATTTATGATTTGTGATTTGGTCATTTCAAATGAAGTTTACGTGGAAATAAAATAAGTATCTGAGTGTGTTGTTGGAACGTTCTCACCAAATTCGTGTAGTTCCTGGTTGTTATAGTTGCAGTTTTGGTGCGGTAAAACTTCGCGTACGGTACCGCGAGTTTACCGATTGCACGTTACGGTCACATTTTTGAATTGACGCACTGTAGTTATATAGTTTATTAACCACCTACAGTGGTTTAAAAGTTAAAATTCACGTAAGAGTGAATGAGTTGCCGGCCGGCGTTGCTCACTGCTGCAGATGAAATGACGAAGAGTCTTTGTTAGATTTTGCCGAGGTGGGGTGAACCTACGTCACACGTACTTTGTTAAAACTGTTGACAGCATCGTGTTGTTGAGGTAAACACATTCTCGGCCGCTGACGTAATTAAGGATCGGCACTCTTATCGCCACAAACTACATACTGTTTTTGTGATGCTTCACTGTTTTTTGCTATGAATCGGTTCAAATCCTGACAAATATTATTATACACTCCACTCACTATATATTCGTATCGGTTATTTAAGGTTGGTTTGATTATGACCAAATTAAGAAAATACAATAGCTATGGTTTTATTTACCATATTTAAAGTAATCACAAAATGTACCATGATTGTACCATCACAAAACCCCCTCAATGAAAGATTGTGTGTCGAAGCACAAAAACTTTCATTGACCCTTTCATACTTCCTAAAGGGATCAGCCAGGATAAGTCGCCACAACCCCCTTACAATTTTATATAAAAGAAAATAACTCACCCTTGGTCTGATGATGATGACCGTACCTACATGACCTTACTGGACTTCTCCTGCGAGATCCCAACACCATAAGGCCACTTAGGCTCTTAACGCCCCTGCTCTGACGCACTGGCCAGCTCAGGACCGCTGTCATATCACCAAACACTGAAACAATACATGAAAAATATTAAAATAGTGACTTGGTAAATCACTCCATCCTCAACTGATCTGGTTCCCCTTAGCTAAGTGCTGGTTTGTGCTAGGAAGCACTGGGTTGGCTTACTATAGTTATAAAAGATATACTACTAAAAATAATTCTCAAGAATTAGAAAGAATTTCCCTTCTTCATATTGACAAACCCTGAATTAATGAATGGTTTCGATTACTATCGATAATATTTATCTTCTTTCATTTTACAATTACTGTAATTATAACATAAACACATTGATATAATAAGAATTAAAATCTAATTGAAAATAGGAAAATTACCTTATAAATCTCTCAAACCTGGAGAAAAACAAATTATATTGATATAAAAGAATTAATAAATCTGTATATTTATTTATTTATAAATCTTATTGAATGATTAAAATAAAAAAAACATTATTATTATTATTATTATTTTTATTATTAACAGGTAATAATCTGTTATTAACAGCGCCAATTATTTTTATCTCTTCTTACACATTATTATAAAATAATATTTTCCATATTATAAAATCATGTTAAAAAAATTTACAACATAAATACATAATACATTTTACATAATACATTGATAATTAATAATTAACACTGATACAATACATGAAAATGATTTATTCATTTTAATCTTGATTTGCATATTCTATCTAAGTTTGCATTATAAAAAATTAATTGCATTTCAATTAATTAATCCATTAAACATCAATCATGTATGATAATTATAAAATTCACATCTATTATTATATTCATAATATTATTATTATTATTCATTTTTCATTACCTACTACCTCTGTACTCTGAACCTTTTACCTACCTAACCTTTCACCTTCTACTCATTGTTTAGTCTGGGTAACTCCTATATTCATTATGCTCATTATATTTTTACTCACCTTCTTCTAACTGACCACCAAATTTACCTATCAATGACACCAATATCTCAATTATAGACACCATTACTAATTTCGTTTAAATCCTATGGCACCGCTCGTCTTTGCAATGGGTTGGGTGTTCCCTAACTGGCTGTATACATTCATATTATTTTGCCCTTCCAAAATAATTCGGCAATCACTCCCTTAAACTACGCTATTACCTGCCACAACACTATTGGTTGGCTACTCCTTATCACCTCACCCCCACTACAGAATTCATCAACAACAAATATATGTTTATACTTTTACTTAAACACCTCTACAAATAATCGCTAACTACTGTGTCCCTAAATATCTAATAATTCTCTTTGTATAATTATCTAACTCCATTTACATTAATTGCATAACTCACCTGCTTCTTATCTATCCCCAGGCTCTATTCCTGTTTAAACACTTACTGCAATCATTGACCATTGTCTCCTATAAAATTCATCTCTTACCTACTTATAACAATACCTCTTTTCAAATATATATACTTATTTAAACATTCATTATTATTCATTAGTAATTACTTTCATTACCAATTAAAAATTTAAAATTATTATTATTAAACATGTTATATATGTAAAATATATAATAATACATACTGGTATACCTGTAATACATACCTGTAAAAATATATAAATACATTGTTACATAAATACCTTTAATACAATGAAAATATACACTCCAACTCATTATCTTGTTATTTACCAAACTCAGTTCATAGCAGTCCAATTCAATACCACAGTTCACATATATATTCAATGTTCATTACACAATTGACACAGTCTATCCACCATCATTGAACAACAAACGAATCTTAGGTCTATTTAATTGCTTATTTAATAAATAAATTTTATTACTAGATACATTATATTCATATTCCTTTATGAAACGGTTATTAAACAAATATTTCCAGTCACGATAGAGTAGGGTTCCGTTTATCTCAGAATCATATATCATTAGTCGGTTATTTATTCTATAATTATCCTCATAATATTCCACCACAGGTAAGTACTTAATGCCTTTGTTCTCATTTATTATTTCCAATTCATTGTTATTATCAGGTAAGTATTCATCATTTTCATATACCACATCTAACCCTAACCTTTCTAACAATTGTCTGTAATTTCTGTTTACTTTAAATATTTCTATTACTCTCTTACTCTCACAATATCTGTCTATACTTTCTCTCTTAATACATTTCTCTCCATAACACCAAATTACACTTTCTCTCTCCAAATATGCAGGGGTCCCTATCATAAAAATATTGTTGCACCATTTATTAGGTACACAAAAACACCAAGAAACTTTATTTGTAGACCTTTCGTCTACCAAATATAAACTGAAGGAACTCTTGTCCTTATAAAATTTACATGAAGACTTGTCTTCACCCCCTAACACAACATCAAAAGAAAATTCTACCCCCTGCACTCCTTGTACTAAAATACTTTCTCTAAACTTTCTTTCTGACTTAATAAATTCAAACATTTCATTTTCACTCATTATACTTTCATTATCATTTTTATCCTTTTCTAACACCACATTCTTACTACTTGTAATATTTGAGTTATCTGTACATTAATTATTTGAATTATTATTTTTAAATATGTTGTTATCCAGTACAGCATTTTGCTGGGTACTACGATTTAGTACTTTCTGGCTTTCTAATTGACTTAAATTTACATCTAGTTTTGTGATGAGCTGGTCACATTTTTTAATCAGTTTGTCGTGACCTAATTTTATTTCATTCTTGATCTCATTGAACTTGATATCAAATTTATCGAATTTTTCATCAAATTTGTTTAATAAAAGCTGTATCATAACAGCAGTACCATCGGGTTTGCTATCTGACATAGCTGGAATGGATGTATCGGTTTTCGTTGTCTCTACAGACACAGGCGTATTTGCCTCGTCAGTCTGACTAGCTTGATTTGGTTGTACATCCATCTCGCCAGTCAAATTTACATCAGTTGTACTGATTTCTAACGTAATATTGTCATTAGTACTCATATTGTATTATTTTAGGTTACTAAAACATATTTATTTATAACCTACAATTTTAACCTTACCTTGCGCACGCTTTGCGAACTATTACGCTATTATTTCAAGTAACTGTTTCACATACCAGTAAGTGTACTCTACATAAAATTTTATTTTATGTCGAGTCCATGTTCGGCACGCGCCAATTGTAATCTATTACTTTTTATCGTTTAATTACTTACCGTAAAAAATGTATTTTCGTATGTACTAGTAAATAATCTCGGGCGCCATGTTTGTACAAGGTAACATGATCTAAATTTACTTTTCGGGCCAGAATTCGTGTAACACGAACCAGTTTTGTGAAACAAATTACCTGAAATAAAAACATACACCAAATAACATATATAAAGTATTTTATTAGTATTGAAACTGGTAGTTACTACATAGTGAAATATATAAGACCCACATATTGCGCCATGGGCGTTTCAAAAATCAAATTACCCTCCAAAATCCTAACATGTACTAAAAAATATGTTGTATTAGATAATTATGATATATATATGATAAATATAAATATACATCTTTAGATATTGTTTCGCACAACCCAGCACTTAGGAATTACGCAAGCACACACACACACTCTCTCTCTCTCTCTCTCTCTCTCTCTCTCTCTCTCTCTCTCTCTCTCTCTCTCTCTCTCTCTCATGGTACAACTTTTTATATTTTATGAGCTCATTTTATGTAAGTGAAATTTTGAATACTTGAATTTATTTATGATTTGTGATTTGGTCATTTCAAATGAAGTTTACGTGGAAATAAAATAAGTATCTGAGTGTGTTGTTGGAACGTTCTCACCAAATTCGTGTAGTTCCTGGTTGTTATAGTTGCAGTTTTGGTGCGGTAAAACTTCGCGTACGGTACCGCGAGTTTATCGATTGCACGTTACGGTCACATTTTTGAATTGACGCACTGTAGTTATATAGTTTATTAACCACCTACAGTGGTTTAAAAGTTAAAATTCACGTAAGAGTGAATGAGTTGCCGGCCGGCGTTGCTCACTGCTGCAGATGAAATGACGAAGAGTCTTTGTTAGATTTTGCCGAGGTGGGGTGAACCTACGTCACACGTTCTTTGTTAAAACTGTTGACAGCATCGTGTTGTTGAGGTAAACACATTCTCGGCCGCTGACGTAATTAAGGATCGGCACTCTTATCGCCACAAACTACATACTGTTTTTGTGATGCTTCACGGTTTTTTGCTATGAATCGGTTCAAATCCTGACAAATATTATTATACACTCCACTCACTATATATTCGTATCGGTTATTTAAGGTTGGTTTGATTATGACCAAATTAAGAAAATACAATAGCTATGGTTTTATTTACCATATTTAAAGTAATCACAAAATGTACCATGATTGTACCATCACAAAACCCCCTCAATGAAAGATTGTGTGTCGAAGCACAAAAACTTTCATTGACCCTTTCATACTTCCTAAAGGGATCAGCCAGGATAAGTCGCCACAACCCCCTTACAATTTTATATAAAAGAAAATAACTCACCCTTGGTCTGATGATGATGACCGTACCTACATGACCTTACTGGACTTCTCCTGCGAGATCCCAACACCATAAGGCCACTTAGGCTCTTAACGCCCCTGCTCTGACACACTGGCCAGCTCAGGACCGCTGTCATATCACCAAACACTGAAACAATACATGAAAAATATTAAAATAGTGACTTGGTAAATCACTCCATCCTCAACTGATCTGGTTCCCCTTAGCTAAGTGCTGGTTTGTGCTAGGAAGCACTGGGTTAGCTTACTATAGTTATAAAAGATATACTACTAAAAATAATTCTCAAGAATTAGAAAGAATTTCCCTTCTTCATATTGACAAACCCTGAATTAATGAATGGTGTCGATTACTATCGATAATATTTATCTTCTTTCATTTTACAATTACTGTAATTATAACATAAACACATTGATATAATAAGAATTAAAATCTAATTGAAAATAGGAAAATTACCTTATAAATCTCTTAAACCTGGAGAAAAACAAATTATATTGATATAAAAGAATTAATAAATCTGTATATTTATTTATTTATAAATCTTATTGAATGATTAAAATAAAAAAAACATTATTATTATTATTATTATTTTTATTATTAACAGGTAATAATCTGTTATTAACAGCGCCAATTATTTTTATCTCTTCTTACACATTATTATAAAATAATATTTTCCATATTATAAAATCATGTTAAAAAAATTTACAACATAAATACATAATACATTTTACATAATACATTGATAATTAATAATTAACACTGATACAATACATGAAAATGATTTATTCATTTTAATCTTGATTTGCATATTCTATCTAAGTTTGCATTATAAAAAATTAATTGCATTTCAATTAATTAATCCATTAAACATCAATCATGTATGATAATTATAAAATTCACATTTATTATTATATTCATAATATTATTATTAGTATTCATTTTTCATTACCTACTACCTCTGTACTCTGAACCTTTTACCTACCTAACCTTTCACCTTCTACTCATTGTTTAGTCTGGGTAACTCCTATATTCATTATGCTCATTATATTTTTACTCACCTTCTTCTAACTGACCACCAAATTTACCTATCAATGACACCAATATCTCAATTATAGACACCATTACTAATTTCGTTTAAATCCTATGGCACCGCTCGTCTTTGCAATGGGTTGGGTGTTCCCTAACTGGCTATATACATTCATATTATTTTGCCCTTCCAAAATAATTCGGCAATCACTCCCTTAAACTACGCTATTACCTGCCACAACACTATTGGTTGGCTACTCCTTATCACCTCACCCCCACTACAGAATTCATCAACAACAAATATATGTTTATACTTTTACTTAAACACCTCTACAAATAATCGCTAACTACTGTGTCCCTAAATATCTAATAATTCTCTTTGTATAATTATCTAACTCCATTTACATTAATTGCATAACTCACCTGCTTCTTATCTATCCCCAGGCTCTATTCCTGTTTAAACACTTACTGCAATCATTGACCATTGTCTCCTATAAAATTCATCTCTTACCTACTTATAACAATACCTCTTTTCAAATATATATACTTATTTAAACATTCATTATTATTCATTAGTAATTACTTTCATTACCAATTAAAAATTTAAAATTATTATTATTAAACATGTTATATATGTAAAATATATAATAATACATACTGGTATACCTGTAATACATACCTGTAAAAATACATAAATACATTGTTACATAAATACCTTTAATACAATGAAAATATACACTCCAACTCATTATCTTGTTATTTACCAAACTCAGTTCATAGCAGTCCAATTCAATACCACAGTTCACATATATATTCAATGTTCATTACACAATTGACACAGTCTATCCACCATCATTGAACAACAAACGAATCTTAGGTCTATTTAATTGCTTATTTAATAAATAAATTTTATTACTAGATACATTATATTCATATTCCTTTATGAAACGGTTATTAAACAAATATTTCCAGTCACGATAGAGTAGGGTTCCGTTTATCTCAGAATCATATATCATTAGTCGGTTATTTATTCTATAATTATCCTCATAATATTCCACCACAGGTAAGTACTTAATGCCTTTGTTCTCATTTATTATTTCCAATTCATTGTTATTATCAGGTAAGTATTCATCATTTTCATATACCACATCTAACCCTAACCTTTCTAACAATTGTCTGTAATTTCTGTTTACTTTAAATATTTCTATTACTCTCTTACTCTCACAATATCTCTCTATACTTTCTCTCTTAATACATTTCTCTCCATAACACCAAATTACACTTTCTCTCTCCAAATATGCAGGGGTCCCTATCATAAAAATATTGTTGCACCATTTATTAGGTACACAAAAACACCAAGAAACTTTATTTGTAGACCTTTCGTCTACCAAATATAAACTGAAGGAACTCTTGTCCTTATAAAATTTACATGAAGACTTGTCTTCACCCCCTAACACAACATCAAAAGAAAATTCTACCCCCTGCACTCCTTGTACTAAAATACTTTCTCTAAACTTTCTTTCTGACTTAATAAATTCAAACATTTCATTTTCACTCATTATACTTTCATTATCATTTTTATCCTTTTCTAACACCACATTCTTACTACTTGTAATATTTGAGTTATCTGTACATTAATTATTTGAATTATTATTTTTAAATATGTTGTTATCCAGTACAGCATTTTGCTGGGTACTACGATTTAGTACTTTCTGGCTTTCTAATTGACTTAAATTTACATCTAGTTTTGTGATGAGCTGGTCACATTTTTTAATCAGTTTGTCGTGACCTAATTTTATTTCATTCTTGATCTCATTGAACTTGATATCAAATTTATCGAATTTTTCATCAAATTTGTTTAATAAAAGCTGTATCATAACAGCAGTACCATCGGGTTTGCTATCTGACATAGCTGGAATGGATGTATCGGTTTTCGTTGTCTCTACAGACACAGGCGTATTTGCCTCGTCAGTCTGACTAGCTTGATTTGGTTGTACATCCATCTCGCCAGTCAAATTTACATCAGTTGTACTGATTTCTAACGTAATATTGTCATTAGTACTCATATTGTATTATTTTAGGTTACTAAAACATATTTATTTATAACCTACAATTTTAACCTTACCTTGCGCACGCTTTGCGAACTATTACGCTATTATTTCAAGTAACTGTTTCACATACCAGTAAGTGTACTCTACATAAAATTTTATTTTATGTCGAGTCCATGTTCGGCACGCGCCAATTGTAATCTATTACTTTTTATCGTTTAATTACTTACCGTAAAAAATGTATTTTCGTATGTACTAGTAAATAATCTCGGGCGCCATGTTTGTACAAGGTAACATGATCTAAATTTACTTTTCGGGCCAGAATTCGTGTAACACGAACCAGTTTTGTGAAACAAATTACCTGAAATAAAAACATACACCAAATAACATATATAAAGTATTTTATTAGTATTGAAACTGGTAGTTACTACATAGTGAAATATATAAGACCCACATATTGCGCCATGGGCGTTTCAAAAATCAAATTACCCTCCAAAATCCTAACATGTACTAAAAAATATGTTGTATTAGATAATTATGATATATATATGATAAATATAAATATACATCTTTAGATATTGTTTCGCACAACCCAGCACTTAGGAATTACGCAAGCACACACACACACTCTCTCTCTCTCTCTCTCTCTCTCTCTCTCTCTCTCTCTCTCTCTCTCTCTCTCTCTCTCTCATGGTACAACTTTTTATATTTTATGAGCTCATTTTATGTAAGTGAAATTTTGAATACTTGAATTTATTTATGATTTGTGATTTGGTCATTTCAAATGAAGTTTACGTGGAAATAAAATAAGTATCTGAGTGTGTTGTTGGAACGTTCTCACCAAATTCGTGTAGTTCCTGGTTGTTATAGTTGCAGTTTTGGTGCGGTAAAACTTCGCGTACGGTACCGCGAGTTTATCGATTGCACGTTACGGTCACATTTTTGAATTGACGCACTGTAGTTATATAGTTTATTAACCACCTACAGTGGTTTAAAAGTTAAAATTCACGTAAGAGTGAATGAGTTGCCGGCCGGCGTTGCTCACTGCTGCAGATGAAATGACGAAGAGTCTTTGTTAGATTTTGCCGAGGTGGGGTGAACCTACGTCACACGTTCTTTGTTAAAACTGTTGACAGCATCGTGTTGTTGAGGTAAACACATTCTCGGCCGCTGACGTAATTAAGGATCGGCACTCTTATCGCCACAAACTACATACTGTTTTTGTGATGCTTCACGGTTTTTTGCTATGAATCGGTTCAAATCCTGACAAATATTATTATACACTCCACTCACTATATATTCGTATCGGTTATTTAAGGTTGGTTTGATTATGACCAAATTAAGAAAATACAATAGCTATGGTTTTATTTACCATATTTAAAGTAATCACAAAATGTACCATGATTGTACCATCACAAAACCCCCTCAATGAAAGATTGTGTGTCGAAGCACAAAAACTTTCATTGACCCTTTCATACTTCCTAAAGGGATCAGCCAGGATAAGTCGCCACAACCCCCTTACAATTTTATATAAAAGAAAATAACTCACCCTTGGTCTGATGATGATGACCGTACCTACATGACCTTACTGGACTTCTCCTGCGAGATCCCAACACCATAAGGCCACTTAGGCTCTTAACGCCCCTGCTCTGACACACTGGCCAGCTCAGGACCGCTGTCATATCACCAAACACTGAAACAATACATGAAAAATATTAAAATAGTGACTTGGTAAATCACTCCATCCTCAACTGATCTGGTTCCCCTTAGCTAAGTGCTGGTTTGTGCTAGGAAGCACTGGGTTAGCTTACTATAGTTATAAAAGATATACTACTAAAAATAATTCTCAAGAATTAGAAAGAATTTCCCTTCTTCATATTGACAAACCCTGAATTAATGAATGGTGTCGATTACTATCGATAATATTTATCTTCTTTCATTTTACAATTACTGTAATTATAACATAAACACATTGATATAATAAGAATTAAAATCTAATTGAAAATAGGAAAATTACCTTATAAATCTCTTAAACCTGGAGAAAAACAAATTATATTGATATAAAAGAATTAATAAATCTGTATATTTATTTATTTATAAATCTTATTGAATGATTAAAATAAAAAAAACATTATTATTATTATTATTATTTTTATTATTAACAGGTAATAATCTGTTATTAACAGCGCCAATTATTTTTATCTCTTCTTACACATTATTATAAAATAATATTTTCCATATTATAAAATCATGTTAAAAAAATTTACAACATAAATACATAATACATTTTACATAATACATTGATAATTAATAATTAACACTGATACAATACATGAAAATGATTTATTCATTTTAATCTTGATTTGCATATTCTATCTAAGTTTGCATTATAAAAAATTAATTGCATTTCAATTAATTAATCCATTAAACATCAATCATGTATGATAATTATAAAATTCACATTTATTATTATATTCATAATATTATTATTAGTATTCATTTTTCATTACCTACTACCTCTGTACTCTGAACCTTTTACCTACCTAACCTTTCACCTTCTACTCATTGTTTAGTCTGGGTAACTCCTATATTCATTATGCTCATTATATTTTTACTCACCTTCTTCTAACTGACCACCAAATTTACCTATCAATGACACCAATATCTCAATTATAGACACCATTACTAATTTCGTTTAAATCCTATGGCACCGCTCGTCTTTGCAATGGGTTGGGTGTTCCCTAACTGGCTATATACATTCATATTATTTTGCCCTTCCAAAATAATTCGGCAATCACTCCCTTAAACTACGCTATTACCTGCCACAACACTATTGGTTGGCTACTCCTTATCACCTCACCCCCACTACAGAATTCATCAACAACAAATATATGTTTATACTTTTACTTAAACACCTCTACAAATAATCGCTAACTACTGTGTCCCTAAATATCTAATAATTCTCTTTGTATAATTATCTAACTCCATTTACATTAATTGCATAACTCACCTGCTTCTTATCTATCCCCAGGCTCTATTCCTGTTTAAACACTTACTGCAATCATTGACCATTGTCTCCTATAAAATTCATCTCTTACCTACTTATAACAATACCTCTTTTCAAATATATATACTTATTTAAACATTCATTATTATTCATTAGTAATTACTTTCATTACCAATTAAAAATTTAAAATTATTATTATTAAACATGTTATATATGTAAAATATATAATAATACATACTGGTATACCTGTAATACATACCTGTAAAAATACATAAATACATTGTTACATAAATACCTTTAATACAATGAAAATATACACTCCAACTCATTATCTTGTTATTTACCAAACTCAGTTCATAGCAGTCCAATTCAATACCACAGTTCACATATATATTCAATGTTCATTACACAATTGACACAGTCTATCCACCATCATTGAACAACAAACGAATCTTAGGTCTATTTAATTGCTTATTTAATAAATAAATTTTATTACTAGATACATTATATTCATATTCCTTTATGAAACGGTTATTAAACAAATATTTCCAGTCACGATAGAGTAGGGTTCCGTTTATCTCAGAATCATATATCATTAGTCGGTTATTTATTCTATAATTATCCTCATAATATTCCACCACAGGTAAGTACTTAATGCCTTTGTTCTCATTTATTATTTCCAATTCATTGTTATTATCAGGTAAGTATTCATCATTTTCATATACCACATCTAACCCTAACCTTTCTAACAATTGTCTGTAATTTCTGTTTACTTTAAATATTTCTATTACTCTCTTACTCTCACAATATCTCTCTATACTTTCTCTCTTAATACATTTCTCTCCATAACACCAAATTACACTTTCTCTCTCCAAATATGCAGGGGTCCCTATCATAAAAATATTGTTGCACCATTTATTAGGTACACAAAAACACCAAGAAACTTTATTTGTAGACCTTTCGTCTACCAAATATAAACTGAAGGAACTCTTGTCCTTATAAAATTTACATGAAGACTTGTCTTCACCCCCTAACACAACATCAAAAGAAAATTCTACCCCCTGCACTCCTTGTACTAAAATACTTTCTCTAAACTTTCTTTCTGACTTAATAAATTCAAACATTTCATTTTCACTCATTATACTTTCATTATCATTTTTATCCTTTTCTAACACCACATTCTTACTACTTGTAATATTTGAGTTATCTGTACATTAATTATTTGAATTATTATTTTTAAATATGTTGTTATCCAGTACAGCATTTTGCTGGGTACTACGATTTAGTACTTTCTGGCTTTCTAATTGACTTAAATTTACATCTAGTTTTGTGATGAGCTGGTCACATTTTTTAATCAGTTTGTCGTGACCTAATTTTATTTCATTCTTGATCTCATTGAACTTGATATCAAATTTATCGAATTTTTCATCAAATTTGTTTAATAAAAGCTGTATCATAACAGCAGTACCATCGGGTTTGCTATCTGACATAGCTGGAATGGATGTATCGGTTTTCGTTGTCTCTACAGACACAGGCGTATTTGCCTCGTCAGTCTGACTAGCTTGATTTGGTTGTACATCCATCTCGCCAGTCAAATTTACATCAGTTGTACTGATTTCTAACGTAATATTGTCATTAGTACTCATATTGTATTATTTTAGGTTACTAAAACATATTTATTTATAACCTACAATTTTAACCTTACCTTGCGCACGCTTTGCGAACTATTACGCTATTATTTCAAGTAACTGTTTCACATACCAGTAAGTGTACTCTACATAAAATTTTATTTTATGTCGAGTCCATGTTCGGCACGCGCCAATTGTAATCTATTACTTTTTATCGTTTAATTACTTATCGTAAAAAATGTATTTTCGTATGTACTAGTAAATAATCTCCGGCGCCATGTTTGTACAAGGTAACATGATCTAAATTTACTTTTCGGGCCAGAATTCGTGTAACACGAACCAGTTTTGTGAAACAAATTACCTGAAATAAAAACATACACCAAATAACATATATAAAGTATTTTATTAGTATTGAAACTGGTAGTTACTACATAGTGAAATATATAAGACCCACATATTGCGCCATGGGCGTTTCAAAAATCAAATTACCCTCCAAAATCCTAACATGTACTAAAAAATATGTTGTATTAGATAATTATGATATATATATGATAAATATAAATATACATCTTTAGATATTGTTTCGCACAACCCAGCACTTAGGAATTACGCAAGCACACACACACACTCTCTCTCTCTCTCTCTCTCTCTCTCTCTCTCTCTCTCTCTCTCTCTCTCATGGTACAACTTTTTATATTTTATGAGCTCATTTTATGTAAGTGAAATTTTGAATACTTGAATTTATTTATGATTTGTGATTTGGTCATTTCAAATGAAGTTTACGTGGAAATAAAATAAGTATCTGAGTGTGTTGTTGGAACGTTCTCACCAAATTCGTGTAGTTCCTGGTTGTTATAGTTGCAGTTTTGGTGCGGTAAAACTTCGCGTACGGTACCGCGAGTTTACCGATTGCACGTTACGGTCACATTTTTGAATTGACGCACTGTAGTTATATAGTTTATTAACCACCTACAGTGGTTTAAAAGTTAAAATTCACGTAAGAGTGAATGAGTTGCCGGCCGGCGTTGCTCACTGCTGCAGATGAAATGACGAAGAGTCTTTGTTAGATTTTGCCGAGGTGGGGTGAACCTACGTCACACGTTCTTTGTTAAAACTGTTGACAGCATCGTGTTGTTGAGGTAAACACATTCTCGGCCGCTGACGTAATTAAGGATCGGCACTCTTATCGCCACAAACTACATACTGTTTTTGTGATGCTTCACGGTTTTTTGCTATGAATCGGTTCAAATCCTGACAAATATTATTATACACTCCACTCACTATATATTCGTATCGGTTATTTAAGGTTGGTTTGATTATGACCAAATTAAGAAAATACAATAGCTATGGTTTTATTTACCATATTTAAAGTAATCACAAAATGTACCATGATTGTACCATCACAAAACCCCCTCAATGAAAGATTGTGTGTCGAAGCACAAAAACTTTCATTGACCCTTTCATACTTCCTAAAGGGATCAGCCAGGATAAGTCGCCACAACCCCCTTACAATTTTATATAAAAGAAAATAACAACTCACCCTTGGTCTGATGATGATGACCGTACCTACATGACCTTACTGGACTTCTCCTGCGAGATCCCAACACCATAAGGCCATTTAGGCTCTTAACGCCCCTGCTCTGACGCACTGGCCAGCTCAGGACCGCTGTCATATCACCAAACACTGAAACAATACATGAAAAATATTAAAATAGTGACTTGGTAAATCACTCCATCCTCAACTGATCTGGTTCCCCTTAGCTAAGTGCTGGTTTGTGCTAGGAAGCACTGGGTTAGCTTACTATAGTTATAAAAGATATACTACTAAAAATAATTCTCAAGAATTAGAAAGAATTTCCCTTCTTCATATTGACAAACCCTGAATTAATGAATGGTTTCGATTACTATCGATAATATTTATCTTCTTTCATTTTACAATTACTGTAATTATAACATAAACACATTGATATAATAAGAATTAAAATCTAATTGAAAATAGGAAAATTACCTTATAAATCTCTCAAACCTTGAGAAAAACAAATTATATTGATATAAAAGAATTAATAAATCTGTATATTTATTTATTTATAAATCTTATTGAATGATTAAAATAAAAAAAACATTATTATTATTATTATTATTTTTATTATTAACAGGTAATAATCTGTTATTAACAGCGCCAATTATTTTTATCTCTTCTTACACATTATTATAAAATAATATTTTCCATATTATAAAATCATGTTAAAAAAATTTACAACATAAATACATAATACATTTTACATAATACATTGATAATTAATAATTAACACTGATACAATACATGAAAATGATTTATTCATTTTAATCTTGATTTGCATATTCTATCTAAGTTTGCATTATAAAAAATTAATTGCATTTCAATTAATTAATCCATTAAACATCAATCATGTATGATAATTATAAAATTCACATTTATTATTATATTCATAATATTATTATTAGTATTCATTTTTCATTACCTACTACCTCTGTACTCTGAACCTTTTACCTATCTAACCTTTCACCTTCTACTCATTGTTTAGTCTGGGTAACTCCTATATTCATTATGCTCATTATATTTTTACTCACCTTCTTCTAACTGACCACCAAATTTACCTATCAATGACACCAATATCTCAATTATAGACACCATTACTAATTTCGTTTAAATCCTATGGCACCGCTCGTCTTTGCAATGGGTTGGGTGTTCCCTAACTGGCTATATACATTCATATTATTTTGCCCTTCCAAAATAATTCGGCAATCACTCCCTTAAACTACGCTATTACCTGCCACAACACTATTGGTTGGCTACTCCTTATCACCTCACCCCCACTACAGAATTCATCAACAACAAATATATGTTTATACTTTTACTTAAACACCTCTACAAATAATCGCTAACTACTGTGTCCCTAAATATCTAATAATTCTCTTTGTATAATTATCTAACTCCATTTACATTAATTGCATAACTCACCTGCTTCTTATCTATCCCCAGGCTCTATTCCTGTTTAAACACTTACTGCAATCATTGACCATTGTCTCCTATAAAATTCATCTCTTACCTACTTATAACAATACCTCTTTTCAAATATATATACTTATTTAAACATTCATTATTATTCATTAGTAATTACTTTCATTACCAATTAAAAATTTAAAATTATTATTATTAAACATGTTATATATGTAAAATATATAATAATACATACTGGTATACCTGTAATACATACCTGTAAAAATACATAAATACATTGTTACATAAATACCTTTAATACAATGAAAATATACACTCCAACTCATTATCTTGTTATTTACCAAACTCAGTTCATAGCAGTCCAATTCAATACCACAGTTCACATATATATTCAATGTTCATTACACAATTGACACAGTCTATCCACCATCATTGAACAACAAACGAATCTTAGGTCTATTTAATTGCTTATTTAATAAATAAATTTTATTACTAGATACATTATATTCATATTCCTTTATGAAACGGTTATTAAACAAATATTTCCAGTCACGATAGAGTAGGGTTCCGTTTATCTCAGAATCATATATCATTAGTCGGTTATTTATTCTATAATTATCCTCATAATATTCCACCACAGGTAAGTACTTAATGCCTTTGTTCTCATTTATTATTTCCAATTCATTGTTATTATCAGGTAAGTATTCATCATTTTCATATACCACATCTAACCCTAACCTTTCTAACAATTGTCTGTAATTTCTGTTTACTTTAAATATTTCTATTACTCTCTTACTCTCACAATATCTGTCTATACTTTCTCTCTTAATACATTTCTCTCCATAACACCAAATTACACTTTCTCTCTCCAAATATGCAGGGGTCCCTATCATAAAAATATTGTTGCACCATTTATTAGGTACACAAAAACACCAAGAAACTTTATTTGTAGACCTTTCGTCTACCAAATATAAACTGAAGGAACTCTTGTCCTTATAAAATTTACATGAAGACTTGTCTTCACCCCCTAACACAACATCAAAAGAAAATTCTACCCCCTGCACTCCTTGTACTAAAATACTTTCTCTAAACTTTCTTTCTGACTTAATAAATTCAAACATTTCATTTTCACTCATTATACTTTCATTATCATTTTTATCCTTTTCTAACACCACATTCTTACTACTTGTAATATTTGAGTTATCTGTACATTAATTATTTGAATTATTATTTTTAAATATGTTGTTATCCAGTACAGCATTTTGCTGGGTACTACGATTTAGTACTTTCTGGCTTTCTAATTGACTTAAATTTACATCTAGTTTTGTGATGAGCTGGTCACATTTTTTAATCAGTTTGTCGTGACCTAATTTTATTTCATTCTTGATCTCATTGAACTTGATATCAAATTTATCGAATTTTTCATCAAATTTGTTTAATAAAAGCTGTATCATAACAGCAGTACCATCGGGTTTGCTATCTGACATAGCTGGAATGGATGTATCGGTTTTCGTTGTCTCTACAGACACAGGCGTATTTGCCTCGTCAGTCTGACTAGCTTGATTTGGTTGTACATCCATCTCGCCAGTCAAATTTACATCAGTTGTACTGATTTCTAACGTAATATTGTCATTAGTACTCATATTGTATTATTTTAGGTTACTAAAACATATTTATTTATAACCTACAATTTTAACCTTACCTTGCGCACGCTTTGCGAACTATTACGCTATTATTTCAAGTAACTGTTTCACATACCAGTAAGTGTACTCTACATAAAATTTTATTTTATGTCGAGTCCATGTTCGGCACGCGCCAATTGTAATCTATTACTTTTTATCGTTTAATTACTTATCGTAAAAAATGTATTTTCGTATGTACTAGTAAATAATCTCCGGCGCCATGTTTGTACAAGGTAACATGATCTAAATTTACTTTTCGGGCCAGAATTCGTGTAACACGAACCAGTTTTGTGAAACAAATAACCTGAAATAAAAACATACACCAAATAACATATATAAAGTATTTTATTAGTATTGAAACTGGTAGTTACTACATAGTGAAATATATAAGACCCACATATTGCGCCATGGGCGTTTCAAAAATCAAATTACCCTCCAAAATCCTAACATGTACTAAAAAATATGTTGTATTAGATAATTATGATATATATATGATAAATATAAATATACATCTTTAGATATTGTTTCGCACAACCCAGCACTTAGGAATTACGCAAGCACACACACACACTCTCTCTCTCTCTCTCTCTCTCTCTCTCTCTCTCATGGTACAACTTTTTATATTTTATGAGCTCATTTTATGTAAGTGAAATTTTGAATACTTGAATTTATTTATGATTTGTGATTTGGTCATTTCAAATGAAGTTTACGTGGAAATAAAATAAGTATCTGAGTGTGTTGTTGGAACGTTCTCACCAAATTCGTGTAGTTCCTGGTTGTTATAGTTGCAGTTTTGGTGCGGTAAAACTTCGCGTACGGTACCGCGAGTTTACCGATTGCACGTTACGGTCACATTTTTGAATTGACGCACTGTAGTTATATAGTTTATTAACCACCTACAGTGGTTTAAAAGTTAAAATTCACGTAAGAGTGAATGAGTTGCCGGCCGGCGTTGCTCACTGCTGCAGATGAAATGACGAAGAGTCTTTGTTAGATTTTGCCGAGGTGGGGTGAACCTACGTCACACGTTCTTTGTTAAAACTGTTGACAGCATCGTGTTGTTGAGGTAAACACATTCTCGGCCGCTGACGTAATTAAGGATCGGCACTCTTATCGCCACAAACTACATACTGTTTTTGTGATGCTTCACGGTTTTTTGCTATGAATTGGTTCAAATCCTGACAAATATTATTATACACTCCACTCACTATATATTCGTATCGGTTATTTAAGGTTGGTTTGATTATGACCAAATTAAGAAAATACAATAGCTATGGTTTTATTTACCATATTTAAAGTAATCACAAAATGTACCATGATTGTACCATCACAAAACCCCCTCAATGAAAGATTGTGTGTCGAAGCACAAAAACTTTCATTGACCCTTTCATACTTCCTAAAGGGATCAGCCAGGATAAGTCGCCACAACCCCCTTACAATTTTATATAAAAGAAAATAACAACTCACCCTTGGTCTGATGATGATGACCGTACCTACATGACCTTACTGGACTTCTCCTGCGAGATCCCAACACCATAAGGCCACTTAGGCTCTTAACGCCCCTGCTCTGACACACTGGCCAGCTCAGGACCGCTGTCATATCACCAAACACTGAAACAATACATGAAAAATATTAAAATAGTGACTTGGTAAATCACTCCATCCTCAACTGATCTGGTTCCCCTTAGCTAAGTGCTGGTTTGTGCTAGGAAGCACTGGGTTAGCTTACTATAGTTATAAAAGATATACTACTAAAAATAATTCTCAAGAATTAGAAAGAATTTCCCTTCTTCATATTGACAAACCCTGAATTAATGAATGGTGTCGATTACTATCGATAATATTTATCTTCTTTCATTTTACAATTACTGTAATTATAACATAAACACATTGATATAATAAGAATTAAAATCTAATTGAAAATAGGAAAATTACCTTATAAATCTCTCAAACCTGGAGAAAAACAAATTATATTGATATAAAAGAATTAATAAATCTGTATATTTATTTATTTATTTATAAATCTTATTGAATGATTAAAATAAAAAAAACATTATTATTATTATTATTATTTTTATTATTAACAGGTAATAATCTGTTATTAACAGCGCCAATTATTTTTATCTCTTCTTACACATTATTATAAAATAATATTTTCCATATTATAAAATCATGTTAAAAAAATTTACAACATAAATACATAATACATTTTACATAATACATTGATAATTAATAATTAACACTGATACAATACATGAAAATGATTTATTCATTTTAATCTTGATTTGCATATTCTATCTAAGTTTGCATTATAAAAAATTAATTGCATTTCAATTAATTAATCCATTAAACATCAATCATGTATGATAATTATAAAATTCACATTTATTATTATATTCATAATATTATTATTAGTATTCATTTTTCATTACCTACTACCTCTGTACTCTGAACCTTTTACCTATCTAACCTTTCACCTTCTACTCATTGTTTAGTCTGGGTAACTCCTATATTCATTATGCTCATTATATTTTTACTCACCTTCTTCTAACTGACCACCAAATTTACCTATCAATGACACCAATATCTCAATTATAGACACCATTACTAATTTCGTTTAAATCCTATGGCACCGCTCGTCTTTGCAATGGGTTGGGTGTTCCCTAACTGGCTATATACATTCATATTATTTTGCCCTTCCAAAATAATTCGGCAATCACTCCCTTAAACTACGCTATTACCTGCCACAACACTATTGGTTGGCTACTCCTTATCACCTCACCCCCACTACAGAATTCATCAACAACAAATATATGTTTATACTTTTACTTAAACACCTCTACAAATAATCGCTAACTACTGTGTCCCTAAATATCTAATAATTCTCTTTGTATAATTATCTAACTCCATTTACATTAATTGCATAACTCACCTGCTTCTTATCTATCCCCAGGCTCTATTCCTGTTTAAACACTTACTGCAATCATTGACCATTGTCTCCTATAAAATTCATCTCTTACCTACTTATAACAATACCTCTTTTCAAATATATATACTTATTTAAACATTCATTATTATTCATTAGTAATTACTTTCATTACCAATTAAAAATTTAAAATTATTATTATTAAACATGTTATATATGTAAAATATATAATAATACATACTGGTATACCTGTAATACATACCTGTAAAAATACATAAATACATTGTTACATAAATACCTTTAATACAATGAAAATATACACTCCAACTCATTATCTTGTTATTTACCAAACTCAGTTCATAGCAGTCCAATTCAATACCACAGTTCACATATATATTCAATGTTCATTACACAATTGACACAGTCTATCCACCATCATTGAACAACAAACGAATCTTAGGTCTATTTAATTGCTTATTTAATAAATAAATTTTATTACTAGATACATTATATTCATATTCCTTTATGAAACGGTTATTAAACAAATATTTCCAGTCACGATAGAGTAGGGTTCCGTTTATCTCAGAATCATATATCATTAGTCGGTTATTTATTCTATAATTATCCTCATAATATTCCACCACAGGTAAGTACTTAATGCCTTTGTTCTCATTTATTATTTCCAATTCATTGTTATTATCAGGTAAGTATTCATCATTTTCATATACCACATCTAACCCTAACCTTTCTAACAATTGTCTGTAATTTCTGTTTACTTTAAATATTTCTATTACTCTCTTACTCTCACAATATCTCTCTATACTTTCTCTCTTAATACATTTCTCTCCATAACACCAAATTACACTTTCTCTCTCCAAATATGCAGGGGTCCCTATCATAAAAATATTGTTGCACCATTTATTAGGTACACAAAAACACCAAGAAACTTTATTTGTAGACCTTTCGTCTACCAAATATAAACTGAAGGAACTCTTGTCCTTATAAAATTTACATGAAGACTTGTCTTCACCCCCTAACACAACATCAAAAGAAAATTCTACCCCCTGCACTCCTTGTACTAAAATACTTTCTCTAAACTTTCTTTCTGACTTAATAAATTCAAACATTTCATTTTCACTCATTATACTTTCATTATCATTTTTATCCTTTTCTAACACCACATTCTTACTACTTGTAATATTTGAGTTATCTGTACATTAATTATTTGAATTATTATTTTTAAATATGTTGTTATCCAGTACAGCATTTTGCTGGGTACTACGATTTAGTACTTTCTGGCTTTCTAATTGACTTAAATTTACATCTAGTTTTGTGATGAGCTGGTCACATTTTTTAATCAGTTTGTCGTGACCTAATTTTATTTCATTCTTGATCTCATTGAACTTGATATCAAATTTATCGAATTTTTCATCAAATTTGTTTAATAAAAGCTGTATCATAACAGCAGTACCATCGGGTTTGCTATCTGACATAGCTGGAATGGATGTATCGGTTTTCGTTGTCTCTACAGACACAGGCGTATTTGCCTCGTCAGTCTGACTAGCTTGATTTGGTTGTACATCCATCTCGCCAGTCAAATTTACATCAGTTGTACTGATTTCTAACGTAATATTGTCATTAGTACTCATATTGTATTATTTTAGGTTACTAAAACATATTTATTTATAACCTACAATTTTAACCTTACCTTGCGCACGCTTTGCGAACTATTACGCTATTATTTCAAGTAACTGTTTCACATACCAGTAAGTGTACTCTACATAAAATTTTACTTTATGTCGAGTCCATGTTCGGCACGCGCCAATTGTAATCTATTACTTTTTATCGTTTAATTACTTATCGTAAAAAATGTATTTTCGTATGTACTAGTAAATAATCTCCGGCGCCATGTTTGTACAAGGTAACATGATCTAAATTTACTTTTCGGGCCAGAATTCGTGTAACACGAACCAGTTTTGTGAAACAAATTACCTGAAATAAAAACATACACCAAATAACATATATAAAGTATTTTATTAGTATTGAAACTGGTAGTTACTACATAGTGAAATATATAAGACCCACATATTGCGCCATGGGCGTTTCAAAAATCAAATTACCCTCCAAAATCCTAACATGTACTAAAAAATATGTTGTATTAGATAATTATGATATATATATGATAAATATAAATATACATCTTTAGATATTGTTTCGCACAACCCAGCACTTAGGAATTACGCAAGCACACACACACACTCTCTCTCTCTCTCTCTCTCTCTCTCTCTCTCTCTCTCTCTCATGGTACAACTTTTTATATTTTATGAGCTCATTTTATGTAAGTGAAATTTTGAATACTTGAATTTATTTATGATTTGTGATTTGGTCATTTCAAATGAAGTTTACGTGGAAATAAAATAAGTATCTGAGTGTGTTGTTGGAACGTTCTCACCAAATTCGTGTAGTTCCTGGTTGTTATAGTTGCAGTTTTGGTGCGGTAAAACTTCGCGTACGGTACCGCGAGTTTACCGATTGCACGTTACGGTCACATTTTTGAATTGACGCACTGTAGTTATATAGTTTATTAACCACCTACAGTGGTTTAAAAGTTAAAATTCACGTAAGAGTGAATGAGTTGCCGGCCGGCGTTGCTCACTGCTGCAGATGAAATGACGAAGAGTCTTTGTTAGATTTTGCCGAGGTGGGGTGAACCTACGTCACACGTTCTTTGTTAAAACTGTTGACAGCATCGTGTTGTTGAGGTAAACACATTCTCGGCCGCTGACGTAATTAAGGATCGGCACTCTTATCGCCACAAACTACATACTGTTTTTGTGATGCTTCACGGTTTTTTGCTATGAATCGGTTCAAATCCTGACAAATATTATTATACACTCCACTCACTATATATTCGTATCGGTTATTTAAGGTTGGTTTGATTATGACCAAATTAAGAAAATACAATAGCTATGGTTTTATTTACCATATTTAAAGTAATCACAAAATGTACCATGATTGTACCATCACAAAACCCCCTCAATGAAAGATTGTGTGTCGAAGCACAAAAACTTTCATTGACCCTTTCATACTTCCTAAAGGGATCAGCCAGGATAAGTCGCCACAACCCCCTTACAATTTTATATAAAAGAAAATAACAACTCACCCTTGGTCTGATGATGATGACCGTACCTACATGACCTTACTGGACTTCTCCTGCGAGATCCCAACACCATAAGGCCATTTAGGCTCTTAACGCCCCTGCTCTGACGCACTGGCCAGCTCAGGACCGCTGTCATATCACCAAACACTGAAACAATACATGAAAAATATTAAAATAGTGACTTGGTAAATCACTCCATCCTCAACTGATCTGGTTCCCCTTAGCTAAGTGCTGGTTTGTGCTAGGAAGCACTGGGTTAGCTTACTATAGTTATAAAAGATATACTACTAAAAATAATTCTCAAGAATTAGAAAGAATTTCCCTTCTTCATATTGACAAACCCTGAATTAATGAATGGTTTCGATTACTATCGATAATATTTATCTTCTTTCATTTTACAATTACTGTAATTATAACATAAACACATTGATATAATAAGAATTAAAATCTAATTGAAAATAGGAAAATTACCTTATAAATCTCTCAAACCTGGAGAAAAACAAATTATATTGATATAAAAGAATTAATAAATCTGTATATTTATTTATTTATAAATCTTATTGAATGATTAAAATAAAAAAAACATTATTATTATTATTATTATTTTTATTATTAACAGGTAATAATCTGTTATTAACAGCGCCAATTATTTTTATCTCTTCTTACACATTATTATAAAATAATATTTTCCATATTATAAAATCATGTTAAAAAAATTTACAACATAAATACATAATACATTTTACATAATACATTGATAATTAATAATTAACACTGATACAATACATGAAAATGATTTATTCATTTTAATCTTGATTTGCATATTCTATCTAAGTTTGCATTATAAAAAATTAATTGCATTTCAATTAATTAATCCATTAAACATCAATCATGTATGATAATTATAAAATTCACATTTATTATTATATTCATAATATTATTATTAGTATTCATTTTTCATTACCTACTACCTCTGTACTCTGAACCTTTTACCTATCTAACCTTTCACCTTCTACTCATTGTTTAGTCTGGGTAACTCCTATATTCATTATGCTCATTATATTTTTACTCACCTTCTTCTAACTGACCACCAAATTTACCTATCAATGACACCAATATCTCAATTATAGACACCATTACTAATTTCGTTTAAATCCTATGGCACCGCTCGTCTTTGCAATGGGTTGGGTGTTCCCTAACTGGCTATATACATTCATATTATTTTGCCCTTCCAAAATAATTCGGCAATCACTCCCTTAAACTACGCTATTACCTGCCACAACACTATTGGTTGGCTACTCCTTATCACCTCACCCCCACTACAGAATTCATCAACAACAAATATATGTTTATACTTTTACTTAAACACCTCTACAAATAATCGCTAACTACTGTGTCCCTAAATATCTAATAATTCTCTTTGTATAATTATCTAACTCCATTTACATTAATTGCATAACTCACCTGCTTCTTATCTATCCCCAGGCTCTATTCCTGTTTAAACACTTACTGCAATCATTGACCATTGTCTCCTATAAAATTCATCTCTTACCTACTTATAACAATACCTCTTTTCAAATATATATACTTATTTAAACATTCATTATTATTCATTAGTAATTACTTTCATTACCAATTAAAAATTTAAAATTATTATTATTAAACATGTTATATATGTAAAATATATAATAATACATACTGGTATACCTGTAATACATACCTGTAAAAATACATAAATACATTGTTACATAAATACCTTTAATACAATGAAAATATACACTCCAACTCATTATCTTGTTATTTACCAAACTCAGTTCATAGCAGTCCAATTCAATACCACAGTTCACATATATATTCAATGTTCATTACACAATTGACACAGTCTATCCACCATCATTGAACAACAAACGAATCTTAGGTCTATTTAATTGCTTATTTAATAAATAAATTTTATTACTAGATACATTATATTCATATTCCTTTATGAAACGGTTATTAAACAAATATTTCCAGTCACGATAGAGTAGGGTTCCGTTTATCTCAGAATCATATATCATTAGTCGGTTATTTATTCTATAATTATCCTCATAATATTCCACCACAGGTAAGTACTTAATGCCTTTGTTCTCATTTATTATTTCCAATTCATTGTTATTATCAGGTAAGTATTCATCATTTTCATATACCACATCTAACCCTAACCTTTCTAACAATTGTCTGTAATTTCTGTTTACTTTAAATATTTCTATTACTCTCTTACTCTCACAATATCTCTCTATACTTTCTCTCTTAATACATTTCTCTCCATAACACCAAATTACACTTTCTCTCTCCAAATATGCAGGGGTCCCTATCATAAAAATATTGTTGCACCATTTATTAGGTACACAAAAACACCAAGAAACTTTATTTGTAGACCTTTCGTCTACCAAATATAAACTGAAGGAACTCTTGTCCTTATAAAATTTACATGAAGACTTGTCTTCACCCCCTAACACAACATCAAAAGAAAATTCTACCCCCTGCACTCCTTGTACTAAAATACTTTCTCTAAACTTTCTTTCTGACTTAATAAATTCAAACATTTCATTTTCACTCATTATACTTTCATTATCATTTTTATCCTTTTCTAACACCACATTCTTACTACTTGTAATATTTGAGTTATCTGTACATTAATTATTTGAATTATTATTTTTAAATATGTTGTTATCCAGTACAGCATTTTGCTGGGTACTACGATTTAGTACTTTCTGGCTTTCTAATTGACTTAAATTTACATCTAGTTTTGTGATGAGCTGGTCACATTTTTTAATCAGTTTGTCGTGACCTAATTTTATTTCATTCTTGATCTCATTGAACTTGATATCAAATTTATCGAATTTTTCATCAAATTTGTTTAATAAAAGCTGTATCATAACAGCAGTACCATCGGGTTTGCTATCTGACATAGCTGGAATGGATGTATCGGTTTTCGTTGTCTCTACAGACACAGGCGTATTTGCCTCGTCAGTCTGACTAGCTTGATTTGGTTGTACATCCATCTCGCCAGTCAAATTTACATCAGTTGTACTGATTTCTAACGTAATATTGTCATTAGTACTCATATTGTATTATTTTAGGTTACTAAAACATATTTATTTATAACCTACAATTTTAACCTTACCTTGCGCACGCTTTGCGAACTATTACGCTATTATTTCAAGTAACTGTTTCACATACCAGTAAGTGTACTCTACATAAAATTTTACTTTATGTCGAGTCCATGTTCGGCACGCGCCAATTGTAATCTATTACTTTTTATCGTTTAATTACTTATCGTAAAAAATGTATTTTCGTATGTACTAGTAAATAATCTCCGGCGCCATGTTTGTACAAGGTAACATGATCTAAATTTACTTTTCGGGCCAGAATTCGTGTAACACGAACCAGTTTTGTGAAACAAATTACCTGAAATAAAAACATACACCAAATAACATATATAAAGTATTTTATTAGTATTGAAACTGGTAGTTACTACATAGTGAAATATATAAGACCCACATATTGCGCCATGGGCGTTTCAAAAATCAAATTACCCTCCAAAATCCTAACATGTACTAAAAAATATGTTGTATTAGATAATTATGATATATATATGATAAATATAAATATACATCTTTAGATATTGTTTCGCACAACCCAGCACTTAGGAATTACGCAAGCACACACACACACTCTCTCTCTCTCTCTCTCTCTCTCTCTCTCTCTCTCTCTCTCATGGTACAACTTTTTATATTTTATGAGCTCATTTTATGTAAGTGAAATTTTGAATACTTGAATTTATTTATGATTTGTGATTTGGTCATTTCAAATGAAGTTTACGTGGAAATAAAATAAGTATCTGAGTGTGTTGTTGGAACGTTCTCACCAAATTCGTGTAGTTCCTGGTTGTTATAGTTGCAGTTTTGGTGCGGTAAAACTTCGCGTACGGTACCGCGAGTTTACCGATTGCACGTTACGGTCACATTTTTGAATTGACGCACTGTAGTTATATAGTTTATTAACCACCTACAGTGGTTTAAAAGTTAAAATTCACGTAAGAGTGAATGAGTTGCCGGCCGGCGTTGCTCACTGCTGCAGATGAAATGACGAAGAGTCTTTGTTAGATTTTGCCGAGGTGGGGTGAACCTACGTCACACGTTCTTTGTTAAAACTGTTGACAGCATCGTGTTGTTGAGGTAAACACATTCTCGGCCGCTGACGTAATTAAGGATCGGCACTCTTATCGCCACAAACTACATACTGTTTTTGTGATGCTTCACGGTTTTTTGCTATGAATCGGTTCAAATCCTGACAAATATTATTATACACTCCACTCACTATATATTCGTATCGGTTATTTAAGGTTGGTTTGATTATGACCAAATTAAGAAAATACAATAGCTATGGTTTTATTTACCATATTTAAAGTAATCACAAAATGTACCATGATTGTACCATCACAAAACCCCCTCAATGAAAGATTGTGTGTCGAAGCACAAAAACTTTCATTGACCCTTTCATACTTCCTAAAGGGATCAGCCAGGATAAGTCGCCACAACCCCCTTACAATTTTATATAAAAGAAAATAACAACTCACCCTTGGTCTGATGATGATGACCGTACCTACATGACCTTACTGGACTTCTCCTGCGAGATCCCAACACCATAAGGCCATTTAGGCTCTTAACGCCCCTGCTCTGACGCACTGGCCAGCTCAGGACCGCTGTCATATCACCAAACACTGAAACAATACATGAAAAATATTAAAATAGTGACTTGGTAAATCACTCCATCCTCAACTGATCTGGTTCCCCTTAGCTAAGTGCTGGTTTGTGCTAGGAAGCACTGGGTTAGCTTACTATAGTTATAAAAGATATACTACTAAAAATAATTCTCAAGAATTAGAAAGAATTTCCCTTCTTCATATTGACAAACCCTGAATTAATGAATGGTTTCGATTACTATCGATAATATTTATCTTCTTTCATTTTACAATTACTGTAATTATAACATAAACACATTGATATAATAAGAATTAAAATCTAATTGAAAATAGGAAAATTACCTTATAAATCTCTCAAACCTGGAGAAAAACAAATTATATTGATATAAAAGAATTAATAAATCTGTATATTTATTTATTTATAAATCTTATTGAATGATTAAAATAAAAAAAACATTATTATTATTATTATTATTTTTATTATTAACAGGTAATAATCTGTTATTAACAGCGCCAATTATTTTTATCTCTTCTTACACATTATTATAAAATAATATTTTCCATATTATAAAATCATGTTAAAAAAATTTACAACATAAATACATAATACATTTTACATAATACATTGATAATTAATAATTAACACTGATACAATACATGAAAATGATTTATTCATTTTAATCTTGATTTGCATATTCTATCTAAGTTTGCATTATAAAAAATTAATTGCATTTCAATTAATTAATCCATTAAACATCAATCATGTATGATAATTATAAAATTCACATTTATTATTATATTCATAATATTATTATTAGTATTCATTTTTCATTACCTACTACCTCTGTACTCTGAACCTTTTACCTATCTAACCTTTCACCTTCTACTCATTGTTTAGTCTGGGTAACTCCTATATTCATTATGCTCATTATATTTTTACTCACCTTCTTCTAACTGACCACCAAATTTACCTATCAATGACACCAATATCTCAATTATAGACACCATTACTAATTTCGTTTAAATCCTATGGCACCGCTCGTCTTTGCAATGGGTTGGGTGTTCCCTAACTGGCTATATACATTCATATTATTTTGCCCTTCCAAAATAATTCGGCAATCACTCCCTTAAACTACGCTATTACCTGCCACAACACTATTGGTTGGCTACTCCTTATCACCTCACCCCCACTACAGAATTCATCAACAACAAATATATGTTTATACTTTTACTTAAACACCTCTACAAATAATCGCTAACTACTGTGTCCCTAAATATCTAATAATTCTCTTTGTATAATTATCTAACTCCATTTACATTAATTGCATAACTCACCTGCTTCTTATCTATCCCCAGGCTCTATTCCTGTTTAAACACTTACTGCAATCATTGACCATTGTCTCCTATAAAATTCATCTCTTACCTACTTATAACAATACCTCTTTTCAAATATATATACTTATTTAAACATTCATTATTATTCATTAGTAATTACTTTCATTACCAATTAAAAATTTAAAATTATTATTATTAAACATGTTATATATGTAAAATATATAATAATACATACTGGTATACCTGTAATACATACCTGTAAAAATACATAAATACATTGTTACATAAATACCTTTAATACAATGAAAATATACACTCCAACTCATTATCTTGTTATTTACCAAACTCAGTTCATAGCAGTCCAATTCAATACCACAGTTCACATATATATTCAATGTTCATTACACAATTGACACAGTCTATCCACCATCATTGAACAACAAACGAATCTTAGGTCTATTTAATTGCTTATTTAATAAATAAATTTTATTACTAGATACATTATATTCATATTCCTTTATGAAACGGTTATTAAACAAATATTTCCAGTCACGATAGAGTAGGGTTCCGTTTATCTCAGAATCATATATCATTAGTCGGTTATTTATTCTATAATTATCCTCATAATATTCCACCACAGGTAAGTACTTAATGCCTTTGTTCTCATTTATTATTTCCAATTCATTGTTATTATCAGGTAAGTATTCATCATTTTCATATACCACATCTAACCCTAACCTTTCTAACAATTGTCTGTAATTTCTGTTTACTTTAAATATTTCTATTACTCTCTTACTCTCACAATATCTCTCTATACTTTCTCTCTTAATACATTTCTCTCCATAACACCAAATTACACTTTCTCTCTCCAAATATGCAGGGGTCCCTATCATAAAAATATTGTTGCACCATTTATTAGGTACACAAAAACACCAAGAAACTTTATTTGTAGACCTTTCGTCTACCAAATATAAACTGAAGGAACTCTTGTCCTTATAAAATTTACATGAAGACTTGTCTTCACCCCCTAACACAACATCAAAAGAAAATTCTACCCCTGCACTCCTTGTACTAAAATACTTTCTCTAAACTTTCTTTCTGACTTAATAAATTCAAACATTTCATTTTCACTCATTATACTTTCATTATCATTTTTATCCTTTTCTAACACCACATTCTTACTACTTGTAATATTTGAGTTATCTGTACATTAATTATTTGAATTATTATTTTTAAATATGTTGTTATCCAGTACAGCATTTTGCTGGGTACTACGATTTAGTACTTTCTGGCTTTCTAATTGACTTAAATTTACATCTAGTTTTGTGATGAGCTGGTCACATTTTTTAATCAGTTTGTCGTGACCTAATTTTATTTCATTCTTGATCTCATTGAACTTGATATCAAATTTATCGAATTTTTCATCAAATTTGTTTAATAAAAGCTGTATCATAACAGCAGTACCATCGGGTTTGCTATCTGACATAGCTGGAATGGATGTATCGGTTTTCGTTGTCTCTACAGACACAGGCGTATTTGCCTCGTCAGTCTGACTAGCTTGATTTGGTTGTACATCCATCTCGCCAGTCAAATTTACATCAGTTGTACTGATTTCTAACGTAATATTGTCATTAGTACTCATATTGTATTATTTTAGGTTACTAAAACATATTTATTTATAACCTACAATTTTAACCTTACCTTGCGCACGCTTTGCGAACTATTACGCTATTATTTCAAGTAACTGTTTCACATACCAGTAAGTGTACTCTACATAAAATTTTATTTTATGTCGAGTCCATGTTCGGCACGCGCCAATTGTAATCTATTACTTTTTATCGTTTAATTACTTATCGTAAAAAATATATTTTCGTATGTACTAGTAAATAATCTCCGGCGCCATGTTTGTACAAGGTAACATGATCTAAATTTACTTTTCGGGCCAGAATTCGTGTAACACGAACCAGTTTTGTGAAACAAATTACCTGAAATAAAAACATACACCAAATAACATATATAAAGTATTTTATTAGTATTGAAACTGGTAGTTACTACATAGTGAAATATATAAGACCCACATATTGCGCCATGGGCGTTTCAAAAATCAAATTACCCTCCAAAATCCTAACATGTACTAAAAAATATGTTGTATTAGATAATTATGATATATATATGATATATATATATATACATCTTTAGATATTGTTTCGCACAACCCAGCACTTAGGAATTACGCAAGCACACACACACACTCTCTCTCTCTCTCTCTCTCTCTCTCTCTCTCTCTCTCTCATGGTACAACTTTTTATATTTTATGAGCTCATTTTATGTAAGTGAAATTTTGAATACTTGAATTTATTTATGATTTGTGATTTGGTCATTTCAAATGAAGTTTACGTGGAAATAAAATAAGTATCTGAGTGTGTTGTTGGAACGTTCTCACCAAATTCGTGTAGTTCCTGGTTGTTATAGTTGCAGTTTTGGTGCGGTAAAACTTCGCGTACGGTACCGCGAGTTTACCGATTGCACGTTACGGTCACATTTTTGAATTGACGCACTGTAGTTATATAGTTTATTAACCACCTACAGTGGTTTAAAAGTTAAAATTCACGTAAGAGTGAATGAGTTGCCGGCCGGCGTTGCTCACTGCTGCAGATGAAATGACGAAGAGTCTTTGTTAGATTTTGCCGAGGTGGGCTGAACCTACGTCACACGTTCTTTGTTAAAACTGTTGACAGCATCGTGTTGTTGAGGTAAACACATTCTCGGCCGCTGACGTAATTAAGGATCGGCACTCTTATCGCCACAAACTACATACTGTTTTTGTGATGCTTCACGGTTTTTTGCTATGAATCGGTTCAAATCCTGACAAATATTATTATACACTCCACTCACTATATATTCGTATCGGTTATTTAAGGTTGGTTTGATTATGACCAAATTAAGAAAATACAATAGCTATGGTTTTATTTACCATATTTAAAGTAATCACAAAATGTACCATGATTGTACCATCACAAAACCCCCTCAATGAAAGATTGTGTGTCGAAGCACAAAAACTTTCATTGACCCTTTCATACTTCCTAAAGGGATCAGCCAGGATAAGTCGCCACAACCCCCTTACAATTTTATATAAAAGAAAATAACAACTCACCCTTGGTCTGATGATGATGACCGTACCTACATGACCTTACTGGACTTCTCCTGCGAGATCCCAACACCATAAGGCCACTTAGGCTCTTAACGCCCCTGCTCTGACACACTGGCCAGCTCAGGACCGCTGTCATATCACCAAACACTGAAACAATACATGAAAAATATTAAAATAGTGACTTGGTAAATCACTCCATCCTCAACTGATCTGGTTCCCCTTAGCTAAGTGCTGGTTTGTGCTAGGAAGCACTGGGTTAGCTTACTATAGTTATAAAAGATATACTACTAAAAATAATTCTCAAGAATTAGAAAGAATTTCCCTTCTTCATATTGACAAACCCTGAATTAATGAATGGTGTCGATTACTATCGATAATATTTATCTTCTTTCATTTTACAATTACTGTAATTATAACATAAACACATTGATATAATAAGAATTAAAATCTAATTGAAAATAGGAAAATTACCTTATAAATCTCTCAAACCTGGAGAAAAACAAATTATATTGATATAAAAGAATTAATAAATCTGTATATTTATTTATTTATAAATCTTATTGAATGATTAAAATAAAAAAAACATTATTATTATTATTATTATTTTTATTATTAACAGGTAATAATCTGTTATTAACAGCGCCAATTATTTTTATCTCTTCTTACACATTATTATAAAATAATATTTTCCATATTATAAAATCATGTTAAAAAAATTTACAACATAAATACATAATACATTTTACATAATACATTGATAATTAATAATTAACACTGATACAATACATGAAAATGATTTATTCATTTTAATCTTGATTTGCATATTCTATCTAAGTTTGCATTATAAAAAATTAATTGCATTTCAATTAATTAATCCATTAAACATCAATCATGTATGATAATTATAAAATTCACATTTATTATTATATTCATAATATTATTATTAGTATTCATTTTTTATTACCTACTACCTCTGTACTCTGAACCTTTTACCTACCTAACCTTTCACCTTCTACTCATTGTTTAGTCTGGGTAACTCCTATATTCATTATGCTCATTATATTTTTACTCACCTTCTTCTAACTGACCACCAAATTTACCTATCAATGACACCAATATCTCAATTATAGACACCATTACTAATTTCGTTTAAATCCTATGGCACCGCTCGTCTTTGCAATGGGTTGGGTGTTCCCTAACTGGCTATATACATTCATATTATTTTGCCCTTCCAAAATAATTCGGCAATCACTCCCTTAAACTACGCTATTACCTGCCACAACACTATTGGTTGGCTACTCCTTATCACCTCACCCCCACTACAGAATTCATCAACAACAAATATATGTTTATACTTTTACTTAAACACCTCTACAAATAATCGCTAACTACTGTGTCCCTAAATATCTAATAATTCTCTTTGTATAATTATCTAACTCCATTTACATTAATTGCATAACTCACCTGCTTCTTATCTATCCCCAGGCTCTATTCCTGTTTAAACACTTACTGCAATCATTGACCATTGTCTCCTATAAAATTCATCTCTTACCTACTTATAACAATACCTCTTTTCAAATATATATACTTATTTAAACATTCATTATTATTCATTAGTAATTACTTTCATTACCAATTAAAAATTTAAAATTATTATTATTAAACATGTTATATATGTAAAATATATAATAATACATACTGGTATACCTGTAATACATACCTGTAAAAATACATAAATACATTGTTACATAAATACCTTTAATACAATGAAAATATACACTCCAACTCATTATCTTGTTATTTACCAAACTCAGTTCATAGCAGTCCAATTCAATACCACAGTTCACATATATATTGAATGTTCATTACACAATTGACACAGTCTATCCACCATCATTGAACAACAAACGAATCTTAGGTCTATTTAATTGCTTATTTAATAAATAAATTTTATTACTAGATACATTATATTCATATTCCTTTATGAAACGGTTATTAAACAAATATTTCCAGTCACGATAGAGTAGGGTTCCGTTTATCTCAGAATCATATATCATTAGTCGGTTATTTATTCTATAATTATCCTCATAATATTCCACCACAGGTAAGTACTTAATGCCTTTGTTCTCATTTATTATTTCCAATTCATTGTTATTATCAGGTAAGTATTCATCATTTTCATATACCACATCTAACCCTAACCTTTCTAACAATTGTCTGTAATTTCTGTTTACTTTAAATATTTCTATTACTCTCTTACTCTCACAATATCTCTCTATACTTTCTCTCTTAATACATTTCTCTCCATAACACCAAATTACACTTTCTCTCTCCAAATATGCAGGGGTCCCTATCATAAAAATATTGTTGCACCATTTATTAGGTACACAAAAACACCAAGAAACTTTATTTGTAGACCTTTCGTCTACCAAATATAAACTGAAGGAACTCTTGTCCTTATAAAATTTACATGAAGACTTGTCTTCACCCCCTAACACAACATCAAAAGAAAATTCTACCCCCTGCACTCCTTGTACTAAAATACTTTCTCTAAACTTTCTTTCTGACTTAATAAATTCAAACATTTCATTTTCACTCATTATACTTTCATTATCATTTTTATCCTTTTCTAACACCACATTCTTACTACTTGTAATATTTGAGTTATCTGTACATTAATTATTTGAATTATTATTTTTAAATATGTTGTTATCCAGTACAGCATTTTGCTGGGTACTACGATTTAGTACTTTCTGGCTTTCTAATTGACTTAAATTTACATCTAGTTTTGTGATGAGCTGGTCACATTTTTTAATCAGTTTGTCGTGACCTAATTTTATTTCATTCTTGATCTCATTGAACTTGATATCAAATTTATCGAATTTTTCATCAAATTTGTTTAATAAAAGCTGTATCATAACAGCAGTACCATCGGGTTTGCTATCTGACATAGCTGGAATGGATGTATCGGTTTTCGTTGTCTCTACAGACACAGGCGTATTTGCCTCGTCAGTCTGACTAGCTTGATTTGGTTGTACATCCATCTCGCCAGTCAAATTTACATCAGTTGTACTGATTTCTAACGTAATATTGTCATTAGTACTCATATTGTATTATTTTAGGTTACTAAAACATATTTATTTATAACCTACAATTTTAACCTTACCTTGCGCACGCTTTGCGAACTATTACGCTATTATTTCAAGTAACTGTTTCACATACCAGTAAGTGTACTCTACATAAAATTTTATTTTATGTCGAGTCCATGTTCGGCACGCGCCAATTGTAATCTATTACTTTTTATCGTTTAATTACTTATCGTAAAAAATATATTTTCGTATGTACTAGTAAATAATCTCCGGCGCCATGTTTGTACAAGGTAACATGATCTAAATTTACTTTTCGGGCCAGAATTCGTGTAACACGAACCAGTTTTGTGAAACAAATTACCTGAAATAAAAACATACACCAGATAACATATATAAAGTATTTTATTAGTATTGAAACTGGTAGTTACTACATAGTGAAATATATAAGACCCACATATTGCGCCATGGGCGTTTCAAAAATCAAATTACCCTCCAAAATCCTAACATGTACTAAAAAATATGTTGTATTAGATAATTATGATATATATATGATAAATATAAATATACATCTTTAGATATTGTTTCGCACAACCCAGCACTTAGGAATTACGCAAGCACACACACACTCTCTCTCTCTCTCTCTCTCTCTCTCTCTCTCATGGTACAACTGTTTATATTTTATGAGCTCATTTTATGTAAGTGAAATTTTGAATACTTGAATTTATTTATGATTTGTGATTTGGTCATTTCAAATGAAGTTTACGTGGAAATAAAATAAGTATCTGAGTGTGTTGTTGGAACGTTCTCACCAAATTCGTGTAGTTCCTGGTTGTTATAGTTGCAGTTTTGGTGCGGTAAAACTTCGCGTACGGTACCGCGAGTTTACCGATTGCACGTTACGGTCACATTTTTGAATTGACGCACTGTAGTTATATAGTTTATTAACCACCTACAGTGGTTTAAAAGTTAAAATTCACGTAAGAGTGAATGAGTTGCCGGCCGGCGTTGCTCACTGCTGCAGATGAAATGACGAAGAGTCTTTGTTAGATTTTGCCGAGGTGGGGTGAACCTACGTCACACGTTCTTTGTTAAAACTGTTGACAGCATCGTGTTGTTGAGGTAAACACATTCTCGGCCGCTGACGTAATTAAGGATCGGCACTCTTATCGCCACAAACTACATACTGTTTTTGTGATGCTTCACGGTTTTTTGCTATGAATCGGTTCAAATCCTGACAAATATTATTATACACTCCACTCACTATATATTCGTATCGGTTATTTAAGGTTGGTTTGATTATGACCAAATTAAGAAAATACAATAGCTATGGTTTTATTTACCATATTTAAAGTAATCACAAAATGTACCATGATTGTACCATCACAAAACCCCCTCAATGAAAGATTGTGTGTCGAAGCACAAAAACTTTCATTGACCCTTTCATACTTCCTAAAGGGATCAGCCAGGATAAGTCGCCACAACCCCCTTACAATTTTATATAAAAGAAAATAACAACTCACCCTTGGTCTGATGATGATGACCGTACCTACATGACCTTACTGGACTTCTCCTGCGAGATCCCAACACCATAAGGCCATTTAGGCTCTTAACGCCCCTGCTCTGACGCACTGGCCAGCTCAGGACCGCTGTCATATCACCAAACACTGAAACAATACATGAAAAATATTAAAATAGTGACTTGGTAAATCACTCCATCCTCAACTGATCTGGTTCCCCTTAGCTAAGTGCTGGTTTGTGCTAGGAAGCACTGGGTTAGCTTACTATAGTTATAAAAGATATACTACTAAAAATAATTCTCAAGAATTAGAAAGAATTTCCCTTCTTCATATTGACAAACCCTGAATTAATGAATGGTTTCGATTACTATCGATAATATTTATCTTCTTTCATTTTACAATTACTGTAATTATAACATAAACACATTGATATAATAAGAATTAAAATCTAATTGAAAATAGGAAAATTACCTTATAAATCTCTCAAACCTGGAGAAAAACAAATTATATTGATATAAAAGAATTAATAAATCTGTATATTTATTTATTTATAAATCTTATTGAATGATTAAAATAAAAAAAACATTATTATTATTATTATTATTTTTATTATTAACAGGTAATAATCTGTTATTAACAGCGCCAATTATTTTTATCTCTTCTTACACATTATTATAAAATAATATTTTCCATATTATAAAATCATGTTAAAAAAATTTACAACATAAATACATAATACATTTTACATAATACATTGATAATTAATAATTAACACTGATACAATACATGAAAATGATTTATTCATTTTAATCTTGATTTGCATATTCTATCTAAGTTTGCATTATAAAAAATTAATTGCATTTCAATTAATTAATCCATTAAACATCAATCATGTATGATAATTATAAAATTCACATTTATTATTATATTCATAATATTATTATTAGTATTCATTTTTCATTACCTACTACCTCTGTACTCTGAACCTTTTACCTATCTAACCTTTCACCTTCTACTCATTGTTTAGTCTGGGTAACTCCTATATTCATTATGCTCATTATATTTTTACTCACCTTCTTCTAACTGACCACCAAATTTACCTATCAATGACACCAATATCTCAATTATAGACACCATTACTAATTTCGTTTAAATCCTATGGCACCGCTCGTCTTTGCAATGGGTTGGGTGTTCCCTAACTGGCTATATACATTCATATTATTTTGCCCTTCCAAAATAATTCGGCAATCACTCCCTTAAACTACGCTATTACCTGCCACAACACTATTGGTTGGCTACTCCTTATCACCTCACCCCCACTACAGAATTCATCAACAACAAATATATGTTTATACTTTTACTTAAACACCTCTACAAATAATCGCTAACTACTGTGTCCCTAAATATCTAATAATTCTCTTTGTATAATTATCTAACTCCATTTACATTAATTGCATAACTCACCTGCTTCTTATCTATCCCCAGGCTCTATTCCTGTTTAAACACTTACTGCAATCATTGACCATTGTCTCCTATAAAATTCATCTCTTACCTACTTATAACAATACCTCTTTTCAAATATATATACTTATTTAAACATTCATTATTATTCATTAGTAATTACTTTCATTACCAATTAAAAATTTAAAATTATTATTATTAAACATGTTATATATGTAAAATATATAATAATACATACTGGTATACCTGTAATACATACCTGTAAAAATACATAAATACATTGTTACATAAATACCTTTAATACAATGAAAATATACACTCCAACTCATTATCTTGTTATTTACCAAACTCAGTTCATAGCAGTCCAATTCAATACCACAGTTCACATATATATTCAATGTTCATTACACAATTGACACAGTCTATCCACCATCATTGAACAACAAACGAATCTTAGGTCTATTTAATTGCTTATTTAATAAATAAATTTTATTACTAGATACATTATATTCATATTCCTTTATGAAACGGTTATTAAACAAATATTTCCAGTCACGATAGAGTAGGGTTCCGTTTATCTCAGAATCATATATCATTAGTCGGTTATTTATTCTATAATTATCCTCATAATATTCCACCACAGGTAAGTACTTAATGCCTTTGTTCTCATTTATTATTTCCAATTCATTGTTATTATCAGGTAAGTATTCATCATTTTCATATACCACATCTAACCCTAACCTTTCTAACAATTGTCTGTAATTTCTGTTTACTTTAAATATTTCTATTACTCTCTTACTCTCACAATATCTCTCTATACTTTCTCTCTTAATACATTTCTCTCCATAACACCAAATTACACTTTCTCTCTCCAAATATGCAGGGGTCCCTATCATAAAAATATTGTTGCACCATTTATTAGGTACACAAAAACACCAAGAAACTTTATTTGTAGACCTTTCGTCTACCAAATATAAACTGAAGGAACTCTTGTCCTTATAAAATTTACATGAAGACTTGTCTTCACCCCCTAACACAACATCAAAAGAAAATTCTACCCCCTGCACTCCTTGTACTAAAATACTTTCTCTAAACTTTCTTTCTGACTTAATAAATTCAAACATTTCATTTTCACTCATTATACTTTCATTATCATTTTTATCCTTTTCTAACACCACATTCTTACTACTTGTAATATTTGAGTTATCTGTACATTAATTATTTGAATTATTATTTTTAAATATGTTGTTATCCAGTACAGCATTTTGCTGGGTACTACGATTTAGTACTTTCTGGCTTTCTAATTGACTTAAATTTACATCTAGTTTTGTGATGAGCTGGTCACATTTTTTAATCAGTTTGTCGTGACCTAATTTTATTTCATTCTTGATCTCATTGAACTTGATATCAAATTTATCGAATTTTTCATCAAATTTGTTTAATAAAAGCTGTATCATAACAGCAGTACCATCGGGTTTGCTATCTGACATAGCTGGAATGGATGTATCGGTTTTCGTTGTCTCTACAGACACAGGCGTATTTGCCTCGTCAGTCTGACTAGCTTGATTTGGTTGTACATCCATCTCGCCAGTCAAATTTACATCAGTTGTACTGATTTCTAACGTAATATTGTCATTAGTACTCATATTGTATTATTTTAGGTTACTAAAACATATTTATTTATAACCTACAATTTTAACCTTACCTTGCGCACGCTTTGCGAACTATTACGCTATTATTTCAAGTAACTGTTTCACATACCAGTAAGTGTACTCTACATAAAATTTTATTTTATGTCGAGTCCATGTTCGGCACGCGCCAATTGTAATCTATTACTTTTTATCGTTTAATTACTTATCGTAAAAAATATATTTTCGTATGTACTAGTAAATAATCTCCGGCGCCATGTTTGTACAAGGTAACATGATCTAAATTTACTTTTCGGGCCAGAATTCGTGTAACACGAACCAGTTTTGTGAAACAAATTACCTGAAATAAAAACATACACCAAATAACATATATAAAGTATTTTATTAGTATTGAAACTGGTAGTTACTACATAGTGAAATATATAAGACCCACATATTGCGCCATGGGCGTTTCAAAAATCAAATTACCCTCCAAAATCCTAACATGTACTAAAAAATATGTTGTATTAGATAATTATGATATATATATGATAAATATAAATATACATCTTTAGATATTGTTTCGCACAACCCAGCACTTAGGAATTACGCAAGCACACACACACACACTCTCTCTCTCTCTCTCTCTCTCTCTCTCTCTCTCATGGTACAACTTTTTATATTTTATGAGCTCATTTTATGTAAGTGAAATTTTGAATACTTGAATTTATTTATGATTTGTGATTTGGTCATTTCAAATGAAGTTTACGTGGAAATAAAATAAGTATCTGAGTGTGTTGTTGGAACGTTCTCACCAAATTCGTGTAGTTCCTGGTTGTTATAGTTGCAGTTTTGGTGCGGTAAAACTTCGCGTACGGTACCGCGAGTTTACCGATTGCACGTTACGGTCACATTTTTGAATTGACGCACTGTAGTTATATAGTTTATTAACCACCTACAGTGGTTTAAAAGTTAAAATTCACGTAAGAGTGAATGAGTTGCCGGCCGGCGTTGCTCACTGCTGCAGATGAAATGACGAAGAGTCTTTGTTAGATTTTGCCGAGGTGGGGTGAACCTACGTCACACGTTCTTTGTTAAAACTGTTGACAGCATCGTGTTGTTGAGGTAAACACATTCTCGGCCGCTGACGTAATTAAGGATCGGCACTCTTATCGCCACAAACTACATACTGTTTTTGTGATGCTTCACGGTTTTTTGCTATGAATCGGTTCAAATCCTGACAAATATTATTATACACTCCACTCACTATATATTCGTATCGGTTATTTAAGGTTGGTTTGATTATGACCAAATTAAGAAAATACAATAGCTATGGTTTTATTTACCATATTTAAAGTAATCACAAAATGTACCATGATTGTACCATCACAAAACCCCCTCAATGAAAGATTGTGTGTCGAAGCACAAAAACTTTCATTGACCCTTTCATACTTCCTAAAGGGATCAGCCAGGATAAGTCGCCACAACCCCCTTACAATTTTATATAAAAGAAAATAACAACTCACCCTTGGTCTGATGATGATGACCGTACCTACATGACCTTACTGGACTTCTCCTGCGAGATCCCAACACCATAAGGCCACTTAGGCTCTTAACGCCCCTGCTCTGACACACTGGCCAGCTCAGGACCGCTGTCATATCACCAAACACTGAAACAATACATGAAAAATATTAAAATAGTGACTTGGTAAATCACTCCATCCTCAACTGATCTGGTTCCCCTTAGCTAAGTGCTGGTTTGTGCTAGGAAGCACTGGGTTAGCTTACTATAGTTATAAAAGATATACTACTAAAAATAATTCTCAAGAATTAGAAAGAATTTCCCTTCTTCATATTGACAAACCCTGAATTAATGAATGGTGTCGATTACTATCGATAATATTTATCTTCTTTCATTTTACAATTACTGTAATTATAACATAAACACATTGATATAATAAGAATTAAAATCTAATTGAAAATAGGAAAATTACCTTATAAATCTCTCAAACCTGGAGAAAAACAAATTATATTGATATAAAAGAATTAATAAATCTGTATATTTATTTATTTATAAATCTTATTGAATGATTAAAATAAAAAAAACATTATTATTATTATTATTATTTTTATTATTAACAGGTAATAATCTGTTATTAACAGCGCCAATTATTTTTATCTCTTCTTACACATTATTATAAAATAATATTTTCCATATTATAAAATCATGTTAAAAAAATTTACAACATAAATACATAATACATTTTACATAATACATTGATAATTAATAATTAACACTGATACAATACATGAAAATGATTTATTCATTTTAATCTTGATTTGCATATTCTATCTAAGTTTGCATTATAAAAAATTAATTGCATTTCAATTAATTAATCCATTAAACATCAATCATGTATGATAATTATAAAATTCACATTTATTATTATATTCATAATATTATTATTAGTATTCATTTTTTATTACCTACTACCTCTGTACTCTGAACCTTTTACCTACCTAACCTTTCACCTTCTACTCATTGTTTAGTCTGGGTAACTCCTATATTCATTATGCTCATTATATTTTTACTCACCTTCTTCTAACTGACCACCAAATTTACCTATCAATGACACCAATATCTCAATTATAGACACCATTACTAATTTCGTTTAAATCCTATGGCACCGCTCGTCTTTGCAATGGGTTGGGTGTTCCCTAACTGGCTATATACATTCATATTATTTTGCCCTTCCAAAATAATTCGGCAATCACTCCCTTAAACTACGCTATTACCTGCCACAACACTATTGGTTGGCTACTCCTTATCACCTCACCCCCACTACAGAATTCATCAACAACAAATATATGTTTATACTTTTACTTAAACACCTCTACAAATAATCGCTAACTACTGTGTCCCTAAATATCTAATAATTCTCTTTGTATAATTATCTAACTCCATTTACATTAATTGCATAACTCACCTGCTTCTTATCTATCCCCAGGCTCTATTCCTGTTTAAACACTTACTGCAATCATTGACCATTGTCTCCTATAAAATTCATCTCTTACCTACTTATAACAATACCTCTTTTCAAATATATATACTTATTTAAACATTCATTATTATTCATTAGTAATTACTTTCATTACCAATTAAAAATTTAAAATTATTATTATTAAACATGTTATATATGTAAAATATATAATAATACATACTGGTATACCTGTAATACATACCTGTAAAAATACATAAATACATTGTTACATAAATACCTTTAATACAATGAAAATATACACTCCAACTCATTATCTTGTTATTTACCAAACTCAGTTCATAGCATTCCAATTCAATACCACAGTTCACATATATATTCAATGTTCATTACACAATTGACACAGTCTATCCACCATCATTGAACAACAAACGAATCTTAGGTCTATTTAATTGCTTATTTAATAAATAAATTTTATTACTAGATACATTATATTCATATTCCTTTATGAAACGGTTATTAAACAAATATTTCCAGTCACGATAGAGTAGGGTTCCGTTTATCTCAGAATCATATATCATTAGTCGGTTATTTATTCTATAATTATCCTCATAATATTCCACCACAGGTAAGTACTTAATGCCTTTGTTCTCATTTATTATTTCCAATTCATTGTTATTATCAGGTAAGTATTCATCATTTTCATATACCACATCTAACCCTAACCTTTCTAACAATTGTCTGTAATTTCTGTTTACTTTAAATATTTCTATTACTCTCTTACTCTCACAATATCTCTCTATACTTTCTCTCTTAATACATTTCTCTCCATAACACCAAATTACACTTTCTCTCTCCAAATATGCAGGGGTCCCTATCATAAAAATATTGTTGCACCATTTATTAGGTACACAAAAACACCAAGAAACTTTATTTGTAGACCTTTCGTCTACCAAATATAAACTGAAGGAACTCTTGTCCTTATAAAATTTACATGAAGACTTGTCTTCACCCCCTAACACAACATCAAAAGAAAATTCTACCCCCTGCACTCCTTGTACTAAAATACTTTCTCTAAACTTTCTTTCTGACTTAATAAATTCAAACATTTCATTTTCACTCATTATACTTTCATTATCATTTTTATCCTTTTCTAACACCACATTCTTACTACTTGTAATATTTGAGTTATCTGTACATTAATTATTTGAATTATTATTTTTAAATATGTTGTTATCCAGTACAGCATTTTGCTGGGTACTACGATTTAGTACTTTCTGGCTTTCTAATTGACTTAAATTTACATCTAGTTTTGTGATGAGCTGGTCACATTTTTTAATCAGTTTGTCGTGACCTAATTTTATTTCATTCTTGATCTCATTGAACTTGATATCAAATTTATCGAATTTTTCATCAAATTTGTTTAATAAAAGCTGTATCATAACAGCAGTACCATCGGGTTTGCTATCTGACATAGCTGGAATGGATGTATCGGTTTTCGTTGTCTCTACAGACACAGGCGTATTTGCCTCGTCAGTCTGACTAGCTTGATTTGGTTGTACATCCATCTCGCCAGTCAAATTTACATCAGTTGTACTGATTTCTAACGTAATATTGTCATTAGTACTCATATTGTATTATTTTAGGTTACTAAAACATATTTATTTATAACCTACAATTTTAACCTTACCTTGCGCACGCTTTGCGAACTATTACGCTATTATTTCAAGTAACTGTTTCACATACCAGTAAGTGTACTCTACATAAAATTTTATTTTATGTCGAGTCCATGTTCGGCACGCGCCAATTGTAATCTATTACTTTTTATCGTTTAATTACTTATCGTAAAAAATATATTTTCGTATGTACTAGTAAATAATCTCCGGCGCCATGTTTGTACAAGGTAACATGATCTAAATTTACTTTTCGGGCCAGAATTCGTGTAACACGAACCAGTTTTGTGAAACAAATTACCTGAAATAAAAACATACACCAAATAACATATATAAAGTATTTTATTAGTATTGAAACTGGTAGTTACTACATAGTGAAATATATAAGACCCACATATTGCGCCATGGGCGTTTCAAAAATCAAATTACCCTCCAAAATCCTAACATGTACTAAAAAATATGTTGTATTAGATAATTATGATATATATATGATAAATATAAATATACATCTTTAGATATTGTTTCGCACAACCCAGCACTTAGGAATTACGCAAGCACACACACACACACTCTCTCTCTCTCTCTCTCTCTCTCTCTCTCTCTCATGGTACAACTTTTTATATTTTATGAGCTCATTTTATGTAAGTGAAATTTTGAATACTTGAATTTATTTATGATTTGTGATTTGGTCATTTCAAATGAAGTTTACGTGGAAATAAAATAAGTATCTGAGTGTGTTGTTGGAACGTTCTCACCAAATTCGTGTAGTTCCTGGTTGTTATAGTTGCAGTTTTGGTGCGGTAAAACTTCGCGTACGGTACCGCGAGTTTACCGATTGCACGTTACGGTCACATTTTTGAATTGACGCACTGTAGTTATATAGTTTATTAACCACCTACAGTGGTTTAAAAGTTAAAATTCACGTAAGAGTGAATGAGTTGCCGGCCGGCGTTGCTCACTGCTGCAGATGAAATGACGAAGAGTCTTTGTTAGATTTTGCCGAGGTGGGGTGAACCTACGTCACACGTTCTTTGTTAAAACTGTTGACAGCATCGTGTTGTTGAGGTAAACACATTCTCGGCCGCTGACGTAATTAAGGATCGGCACTCTTATCGCCACAAACTACATACTGTTTTTGTGATGCTTCACGGTTTTTTGCTATGAATCGGTTCAAATCCTGACAAATATTATTATACACTCCACTCACTATATATTCGTATCGGTTATTTAAGGTTGGTTTGATTATGACCAAATTAAGAAAATACAATAGCTATGGTTTTATTTACCATATTTAAAGTAATCACAAAATGTACCATGATTGTACCATCACAAAACCCCCTCAATGAAAGATTGTGTGTCGAAGCACAAAAACTTTCATTGACCCTTTCATACTTCCTAAAGGGATCAGCCAGGATAAGTCGCCACAACCCCCTTACAATTTTATATAAAAGAAAATAACAACTCACCCTTGGTCTGATGATGATGACCGTACCTACATGACCTTACTGGACTTCTCCTGCGAGATCCCAACACCATAAGGCCACTTAGGCTCTTAACGCCCCTGCTCTGACACACTGGCCAGCTCAGGACCGCTGTCATATCACCAAACACTGAAACAATACATGAAAAATATTAAAATAGTGACTTGGTAAATCACTCCATCCTCAACTGATCTGGTTCCCCTTAGCTAAGTGCTGGTTTGTGCTAGGAAGCACTGGGTTAGCTTACTATAGTTATAAAAGATATACTACTAAAAATAATTCTCAAGAATTAGAAAGAATTTCCCTTCTTCATATTGACAAACCCTGAATTAATGAATGGTGTCGATTACTATCGATAATATTTATCTTCTTTCATTTTACAATTACTGTAATTATAACATAAACACATTGATATAATAAGAATTAAAATCTAATTGAAAATAGGAAAATTACCTTATAAATCTCTCAAACCTGGAGAAAAACAAATTATATTGATATAAAAGAATTAATAAATCTGTATATTTATTTATTTATAAATCTTATTGAATGATTAAAATAAAAAAAACATTATTATTATTATTATTATTTTTATTATTAACAGGTAATAATCTGTTATTAACAGCGCCAATTATTTTTATCTCTTCTTACACATTATTATAAAATAATATTTTCCATATTATAAAATCATGTTAAAAAAATTTACAACATAAATACATAATACATTTTACATAATACATTGATAATTAATAATTAACACTGATACAATACATGAAAATGATTTATTCATTTTAATCTTGATTTGCATATTCTATCTAAGTTTGCATTATAAAAAATTAATTGCATTTCAATTAATTAATCCATTAAACATCAATCATGTATGATAATTATAAAATTCACATTTATTATTATATTCATAATATTATTATTAGTATTCATTTTTTATTACCTACTACCTCTGTACTCTGAACCTTTTACCTACCTAACCTTTCACCTTCTACTCATTGTTTAGTCTGGGTAACTCCTATATTCATTATGCTCATTATATTTTTACTCACCTTCTTCTAACTGACCACCAAATTTACCTATCAATGACACCAATATCTCAATTATAGACACCATTACTAATTTCGTTTAAATCCTATGGCACCGCTCGTCTTTGCAATGGGTTGGGTGTTCCCTAACTGGCTATATACATTCATATTATTTTGCCCTTCCAAAATAATTCGGCAATCACTCCCTTAAACTACGCTATTACCTGCCACAACACTATTGGTTGGCTACTCCTTATCACCTCACCCCCACTACAGAATTCATCAACAACAAATATATGTTTATACTTTTACTTAAACACCTCTACAAATAATCGCTAACTACTGTGTCCCTAAATATCTAATAATTCTCTTTGTATAATTATCTAACTCCATTTACATTAATTGCATAACTCACCTGCTTCTTATCTATCCCCAGGCTCTATTCCTGTTTAAACACTTACTGCAATCATTGACCATTGTCTCCTATAAAATTCATCTCTTACCTACTTATAACAATACCTCTTTTCAAATATATATACTTATTTAAACATTCATTATTATTCATTAGTAATTACTTTCATTACCAATTAAAAATTTAAAATTATTATTATTAAACATGTTATATATGTAAAATATATAATAATACATACTGGTATACCTGTAATACATACCTGTAAAAATACATAAATACATTGTTACATAAATACCTTTAATACAATGAAAATATACACTCCAACTCATTATCTTGTTATTTACCAAACTCAGTTCATAGCAGTCCAATTCAATACCACAGTTCACATATATATTCAATGTTCATTACACAATTGACACAGTCTATCCACCATCATTGAACAACAAACGAATCTTAGGTCTATTTAATTGCTTATTTAATAAATAAATTTTATTACTAGATACATTATATTCATATTCCTTTATGAAACGGTTATTAAACAAATATTTCCAGTCACGATAGAGTAGGGTTCCGTTTATCTCAGAATCATATATCATTAGTCGGTTATTTATTCTATAATTATCCTCATAATATTCCACCACAGGTAAGTACTTAATGCCTTTGTTCTCATTTATTATTTCCAATTCATTGTTATTATCAGGTAAGTATTCATCATTTTCATATACCACATCTAACCCTAACCTTTCTAACAATTGTCTGTAATTTCTGTTTACTTTAAATATTTCTATTACTCTCTTACTCTCACAATATCTCTCTATACTTTCTCTCTTAATACATTTCTCTCCATAACACCAAATTACACTTTCTCTCTCCAAATATGCAGGGGTCCCTATCATAAAAATATTGTTGCACCATTTATTAGGTACACAAAAACACCAAGAAACTTTATTTGTAGACCTTTCGTCTACCAAATATAAACTGAAGGAACTCTTGTCCTTATAAAATTTACATGAAGACTTGTCTTCACCCCCTAACACAACATCAAAAGAAAATTCTACCCCCTGCACTCCTTGTACTAAAATACTTTCTCTAAACTTTCTTTCTGACTTAATAAATTCAAACATTTCATTTTCACTCATTATACTTTCATTATCATTTTTATCCTTTTCTAACACCACATTCTTACTACTTGTAATATTTGAGTTATCTGTACATTAATTATTTGAATTATTATTTTTAAATATGTTGTTATCCAGTACAGCATTTTGCTGGGTACTACGATTTAGTACTTTCTGGCTTTCTAATTGACTTAAATTTACATCTAGTTTTGTGATGAGCTGGTCACATTTTTTAATCAGTTTGTCGTGACCTAATTTTATTTCATTCTTGATCTCATTGAACTTGATATCAAATTTATCGAATTTTTCATCAAATTTGTTTAATAAAAGCTGTATCATAACAGCAGTACCATCGGGTTTGCTATCTGACATAGCTGGAATGGATGTATCGGTTTTCGTTGTCTCTACAGACACAGGCGTATTTGCCTCGTCAGTCTGACTAGCTTGATTTGGTTGTACATCCATCTCGCCAGTCAAATTTACATCAGTTGTACTGATTTCTAACGTAATATTGTCATTAGTACTCATATTGTATTATTTTAGGTTACTAAAACATATTTATTTATAACCTACAATTTTAACCTTACCTTGCGCACGCTTTGCGAACTATTACGCTATTATTTCAAGTAACTGTTTCACATACCAGTAAGTGTACTCTACATAAAATTTTATTTTATGTCGAGTCCATGTTCGGCACGCGCCAATTGTAATCTATTACTTTTTATCGTTTAATTACTTATCGTAAAAAATGTATTTTCGTATGTACTAGTAAATAATCTCCGGCGCCATGTTTGTACAAGGTAACATGATCTAAATTTACTTTTCGGGCCAGAATTCGTGTAACACGAACCAGTTTTGTGAAACAAATTACCTGAAATAAAAACATACACCAAATAACATATATAAAGTATTTTATTAGTATTGAAACTGGTAGTTACTACATAGTGAAATATATAAGACCCACATATTGCGCCATGGGCGTTTCAAAAATCAAATTACCCTCCAAAATCCTAACATGTACTAAAAAATATGTTGTATTAGATAATTATGATATATATATGATAAATATAAATATACATCTTTAGATATTGTTTCGCACAACCCAGCACTTAGGAATTACGCAAGCACACACACACACTCTCTCTCTCTCTCTCTCTCTCTCTCTCTCTCTCTCTCTCTCATGGTACAACTTTTTATATTTTATGAGCTCATTTTATGTAAGTGAAATTTTGAATACTTGAATTTATTTATGATTTGTGATTTGGTCATTTCAAATGAAGTTTACGTGGAAATAAAATAAGTATCTGAGTGTGTTGTTGGAACGTTCTCACCAAATTCGTGTAGTTCCTGGTTGTTATAGTTGCAGTTTTGGTGCGGTAAAACTTCGCGTACGGTACCGCGAGTTTACCGATTGCACGTTACGGTCACATTTTTGAATTGACGCACTGTAGTTATATAGTTTATTAACCACCTACAGTGGTTTAAAAGTTAAAATTCACGTAAGAGTGAATGAGTTGCCGGCCGGCGTTGCTCACTGCTGCAGATGAAATGACGAAGAGTCTTTGTTAGATTTTGCCGAGGTGGGGTGAACCTACGTCACACGTTCTTTGTTAAAACTGTTGACAGCATCGTGTTGTTGAGGTAAACACATTCTCGGCCGCTGACGTAATTAAGGATCGGCACTCTTATCGCCACAAACTACATACTGTTTTTGTGATGCTTCACGGTTTTTTGCTATGAATCGGTTCAAATCCTGACAAATATTATTATACACTCCACTCACTATATATTCGTATCGGTTATTTAAGGTTGGTTTGATTATGACCAAATTAAGAAAATACAATAGCTATGGTTTTATTTACCATATTTAAAGTAATCACAAAATGTACCATGATTGTACCATCACAAAACCCCCTCAATGAAAGATTGTGTGTCGAAGCACAAAAACTTTCATTGACCCTTTCATACTTCCTAAAGGGATCAGCCAGGATAAGTCGCCACAACCCCCTTACAATTTTATATAAAAGAAAATAACAACTCACCCTTGGTCTGATGATGATGACCGTACCTACATGACCTTACTGGACTTCTCCTGCGAGATCCCAACACCATAAGGCCATTTAGGCTCTTAACGCCCCTGCTCTGACGCACTGGCCAGCTCAGGACCGCTGTCATATCACCAAACACTGAAACAATACATGAAAAATATTAAAATAGTGACTTGGTAAATCACTCCATCCTCAACTGATCTGGTTCCCCTTAGCTAAGTGCTGGTTTGTGCTAGGAAGCACTGGGTTAGCTTACTATAGTTATAAAAGATATACTACTAAAAATAATTCTCAAGAATTAGAAAGAATTTCCCTTCTTCATATTGACAAACCCTGAATTAATGAATGGTTTCGATTACTATCGATAATATTTATCTTCTTTCATTTTACAATTACTGTAATTATAACATAAACACATTGATATAATAAGAATTAAAATCTAATTGAAAATAGGAAAATTACCTTATAAATCTCTCAAACCTGGAGAAAAACAAATTATATTGATATAAAAGAATTAATAAATCTGTATATTTATTTATTTATAAATCTTATTGAATGATTAAAATAAAAAAAACATTATTATTATTATTATTATTTTTATTATTAACAGGTAATAATCTGTTATTAACAGCGCCAATTATTTTTATCTCTTCTTACACATTATTATAAAATAATATTTTCCATATTATAAAATCATGTTAAAAAAATTTACAACATAAATACATAATACATTTTACATAATACATTGATAATTAATAATTAACACTGATACAATACATGAAAATGATTTATTCATTTTAATCTTGATTTGCATATTCTATCTAAGTTTGCATTATAAAAAATTAATTGCATTTCAATTAATTAATCCATTAAACATCAATCATGTATGATAATTATAAAATTCACATTTATTATTATATTCATAATATTATTATTAGTATTCATTTTTCATTACCTACTACCTCTGTACTCTGAACCTTTTACCTATCTAACCTTTCACCTTCTACTCATTGTTTAGTCTGGGTAACTCCTATATTCATTATGCTCATTATATTTTTACTCACCTTCTTCTAACTGACCACCAAATTTACCTATCAATGACACCAATATCTCAATTATAGACACCATTACTAATTTCGTTTAAATCCTATGGCACCGCTCGTCTTTGCAATGGGTTGGGTGTTCCCTAACTGGCTATATACATTCATATTATTTTGCCCTTCCAAAATAATTCGGCAATCACTCCCTTAAACTACGCTATTACCTGCCACAACACTATTGGTTGGCTACTCCTTATCACCTCACCCCCACTACAGAATTCATCAACAACAAATATATGTTTATACTTTTACTTAAACACCTCTACAAATAATCGCTAACTACTGTGTCCCTAAATATCTAATAATTCTCTTTGTATAATTATCTAACTCCATTTACATTAATTGCATAACTCACCTGCTTCTTATCTATCCCCAGGCTCTATTCCTGTTTAAACACTTACTGCAATCATTGACCATTGTCTCCTATAAAATTCATCTCTTACCTACTTATAACAATACCTCTTTTCAAATATATATACTTATTTAAACATTCATTATTATTCATTAGTAATTACTTTCATTACCAATTAAAAATTTAAAATTATTATTATTAAACATGTTATATATGTAAAATATATAATAATACATACTGGTATACCTGTAATACATACCTGTAAAAATACATAAATACATTGTTACATAAATACCTTTAATACAATGAAAATATACACTCCAACTCATTATCTTGTTATTTACCAAACTCAGTTCATAGCAGTCCAATTCAATACCACAGTTCACATATATATTCAATGTTCATTACACAATTGACACAGTCTATCCACCATCATTGAACAACAAACGAATCTTAGGTCTATTTAATTGCTTATTTAATAAATAAATTTTATTACTAGATACATTATATTCATATTCCTTTATGAAACGGTTATTAAACAAATATTTCCAGTCACGATAGAGTAGGGTTCCGTTTATCTCAGAATCATATATCATTAGTCGGTTATTTATTCTATAATTATCCTCATAATATTCCACCACAGGTAAGTACTTAATGCCTTTGTTCTCATTTATTATTTCCAATTCATTGTTATTATCAGGTAAGTATTCATCATTTTCATATACCACATCTAACCCTAACCTTTCTAACAATTGTCTGTAATTTCTGTTTACTTTAAATATTTCTATTACTCTCTTACTCTCACAATATCTCTCTATACTTTCTCTCTTAATACATTTCTCTCCATAACACCAAATTACACTTTCTCTCTCCAAATATGCAGGGGTCCCTATCATAAAAATATTGTTGCACCATTTATTAGGTACACAAAAACACCAAGAAACTTTATTTGTAGACCTTTCGTCTACCAAATATAAACTGAAGGAACTCTTGTCCTTATAAAATTTACATGAAGACTTGTCTTCACCCCCTAACACAACATCAAAAGAAAATTCTACCCCCTGCACTCCTTGTACTAAAATACTTTCTCTAAACTTTCTTTCTGACTTAATAAATTCAAACATTTCATTTTCACTCATTATACTTTCATTATCATTTTTATCCTTTTCTAACACCACATTCTTACTACTTGTAATATTTGAGTTATCTGTACATTAATTATTTGAATTATTATTTTTAAATATGTTGTTATCCAGTACAGCATTTTGCTGGGTACTACGATTTAGTACTTTCTGGCTTTCTAATTGACTTAAATTTACATCTAGTTTTGTGATGAGCTGGTCACATTTTTTAATCAGTTTGTCGTGACCTAATTTTATTTCATTCTTGATCTCATTGAACTTGATATCAAATTTATCGAATTTTTCATCAAATTTGTTTAATAAAAGCTGTATCATAACAGCAGTACCATCGGGTTTGCTATCTGACATAGCTGGAATGGATGTATCGGTTTTCGTTGTCTCTACAGACACAGGCGTATTTGCCTCGTCAGTCTGACTAGCTTGATTTGGTTGTACATCCATCTCGCCAGTCAAATTTACATCAGTTGTACTGATTTCTAACGTAATATTGTCATTAGTACTCATATTGTATTATTTTAGGTTACTAAAACATATTTATTTATAACCTACAATTTTAACCTTACCTTGCGCACGCTTTGCGAACTATTACGCTATTATTTCAAGTAACTGTTTCACATACCAGTAAGTGTACTCTACATAAAATTTTATTTTATGTCGAGTCCATGTTCGGCACGCGCCAATTGTAATCTATTACTTTTTATCGTTTAATTACTTATCGTAAAAAATGTATTTTCGTATGTACTAGTAAATAATCTCCGGCGCCATGTTTGTACAAGGTAACATGATCTAAATTTACTTTTCGGGCCAGAATTCGTGTAACACGAACCAGTTTTGTGAAACAAATTACCTGAAATAAAAACATACACCAAATAACATATATAAAGTATTTTATTAGTATTGAAACTGGTAGTTACTACATAGTGAAATATATAAGACCCACATATTGCGCCATGGGCGTTTCAAAAATCAAATTACCCTCCAAAATCCTAACATGTACTAAAAAATATGTTGTATTAGATAATTATGATATATATATGATAAATATAAATATACATCTTTAGATATTGTTTCGCACAACCCAGCACTTAGGAATTACGCAAGCACACACACACACACTCTCTCTCTCTCTCTCTCTCTCTCTCTCTCTCATGGTACAACTTTTTATATTTTATGAGCTCATTTTATGTAAGTGAAATTTTGAATACTTGAATTTATTTATGATTTGTGATTTGGTCATTTCAAATGAAGTTTACGTGGAAATAAAATAAGTATCTGAGTGTGTTGTTGGAACGTTCTCACCAAATTCGTGTAGTTCCTGGTTGTTATAGTTGCAGTTTTGGTGCGGTAAAACTTCGCGTACGGTACCGCGAGTTTACCGATTGCACGTTACGGTCACATTTTTGAATTGACGCACTGTAGTTATATAGTTTATTAACCACCTACAGTGGTTTAAAAGTTAAAATTCACGTAAGAGTGAATGAGTTGCCGGCCGGCGTTGCTCACTGCTGCAGATGAAATGACGAAGAGTCTTTGTTAGATTTTGCCGAGGTGGGGTGAACCTACGTCACACGTTCTTTGTTAAAACTGTTGACAGCATCGTGTTGTTGAGGTAAACACATTCTCGGCCGCTGACGTAATTAAGGATCGGCACTCTTATCGCCACAAACTACATACTGTTTTTGTGATGCTTCACGGTTTTTTGCTATGAATCGGTTCAAATCCTGACAAATATTATTATACACTCCACTCACTATATATTCGTATCGGTTATTTAAGGTTGGTTTGATTATGACCAAATTAAGAAAATACAATAGCTATGGTTTTATTTACCATATTTAAAGTAATCACAAAATGTACCATGATTGTACCATCACAAAACCCCCTCAATGAAAGATTGTGTGTCGAAGCACAAAAACTTTCATTGACCCTTTCATACTTCCTAAAGGGATCAGCCAGGATAAGTCGCCACAACCCCCTTACAATTTTATATAAAAGAAAATAACAACTCACCCTTGGTCTGATGATGATGACCGTACCTACATGACCTTACTGGACTTCTCCTGCGAGATCCCAACACCATAAGGCCACTTAGGCTCTTAACGCCCCTGCTCTGACACACTGGCCAGCTCAGGACCGCTGTCATATCACCAAACACTGAAACAATACATGAAAAATATTAAAATAGTGACTTGGTAAATCACTCCATCCTCAACTGATCTGGTTCCCCTTAGCTAAGTGCTGGTTTGTGCTAGGAAGCACTGGGTTAGCTTACTATAGTTATAAAAGATATACTACTAAAAATAATTCTCAAGAATTAGAAAGAATTTCCCTTCTTCATATTGACAAACCCTGAATTAATGAATGGTGTCGATTACTATCGATAATATTTATCTTCTTTCATTTTACAATTACTGTAATTATAACATAAACACATTGATATAATAAGAATTAAAATCTAATTGAAAATAGGAAAATTACCTTATAAATCTCTCAAACCTGGAGAAAAACAAATTATATTGATATAAAAGAATTAATAAATCTGTATATTTATTTATTTATAAATCTTATTGAATGATTAAAATAAAAAAAACATTATTATTATTATTATTATTTTTATTATTAACAGGTAATAATCTGTTATTAACAGCGCCAATTATTTTTCTCTTCTTACACATTATTATAAAATAATATTTTCCATATTATAAAATCATGTTAAAAAAATTTACAACATAAATACATAATACATTTTACATAATACATTGATAATTAATAATTAACACTGATACAATACATGAAAATGATTTATTCATTTTAATCTTGATTTGCATATTCTATCTAAGTTTGCATTATAAAAAATTAATTGCATTTCAATTAATTAATCCATTAAACATCAATCATGTATGATAATTATAAAATTCACATTTATTATTATATTCATAATATTATTATTAGTATTCATTTTTTATTACCTACTACCTCTGTACTCTGAACCTTTTACCTACCTAACCTTTCACCTTCTACTCATTGTTTAGTCTGGGTAACTCCTATATTCATTATGCTCATTATATTTTTACTCACCTTCTTCTAACTGACCACCAAATTTACCTATCAATGACACCAATATCTCAATTATAGACACCATTACTAATTTCGTTTAAATCCTATGGCACCGCTCGTCTTTGCAATGGGTTGGGTGTTCCCTAACTGGCTATATACATTCATATTATTTTGCCCTTCCAAAATAATTCGGCAATCACTCCCTTAAACTACGCTATTACCTGCCACAACACTATTGGTTGGCTACTCCTTATCACCTCACCCCCACTACAGAATTCATCAACAACAAATATATGTTTATACTTTTACTTAAACACCTCTACAAATAATCGCTAACTACTGTGTCCCTAAATATCTAATAATTCTCTTTGTATAATTATCTAACTCCATTTACATTAATTGCATAACTCACCTGCTTCTTATCTATCCCCAGGCTCTATTCCTGTTTAAACACTTACTGCAATCATTGACCATTGTCTCCTATAAAATTCATCTCTTACCTACTTATAACAATACCTCTTTTCAAATATATATACTTATTTAAACATTCATTATTATTCATTAGTAATTACTTTCATTACCAATTAAAAATTTTAAATTATTATTATTAAACATGTTATATATGTAAAATATATAATAATACATACTGGTATACCTGTAATACATACCTGTAAAAATACATAAATACATTGTTACATAAATACCTTTAATACAATGAAAATATACACTCCAACTCATTATCTTGTTATTTACCAAACTCAGTTCATAGCAGTCCAATTCAATACCACAGTTCACATATATATTCAATGTTCATTACACAATTGACACAGTCTATCCACCATCATTGAACAACAAACGAATCTTAGGTCTATTTAATTGCTTATTTAATAAATAAATTTTATTACTAGATACATTATATTCATATTCCTTTATGAAACGGTTATTAAACAAATATTTCCAGTCACGATAGAGTAGGGTTCCGTTTATCTCAGAATCATATATCATTAGTCGGTTATTTATTCTATAATTATCCTCATAATATTCCACCACAGGTAAGTACTTAATGCCTTTGTTCTCATTTATTATTTCCAATTCATTGTTATTATCAGGTAAGTATTCATCATTTTCATATACCACATCTAACCCTAACCTTTCTAACAATTGTCTGTAATTTCTGTTTACTTTAAATATTTCTATTACTCTCTTACTCTCACAATATCTCTCTATACTTTCTCTCTTAATACATTTCTCTCCATAACACCAAATTACACTTTCTCTCTCCAAATATGCAGGGGTCCCTATCATAAAAATATTGTTGCACCATTTATTAGGTACACAAAAACACCAAGAAACTTTATTTGTAGACCTTTCGTCTACCAAATATAAACTGAAGGAACTCTTGTCCTTATAAAATTTACATGAAGACTTGTCTTCACCCCCTAACACAACATCAAAAGAAAATTCTACCCCCTGCACTCCTTGTACTAAAATACTTTCTCTAAACTTTCTTTCTGACTTAATAAATTCAAACATTTCATTTTCACTCATTATACTTTCATTATCATTTTTATCCTTTTCTAACACCACATTCTTACTACTTGTAATATTTGAGTTATCTGTACATTAATTATTTGAATTATTATTTTTAAATATGTTGTTATCCAGTACAGCATTTTGCTGGGTACTACGATTTAGTACTTTCTGGCTTTCTAATTGACTTAAATTTACATCTAGTTTTGTGATGAGCTGGTCACATTTTTTAATCAGTTTGTCGTGACCTAATTTTATTTCATTCTTGATCTCATTGAACTTGATATCAAATTTATCGAATTTTTCATCAAATTTGTTTAATAAAAGCTGTATCATAACAGCAGTACCATCGGGTTTGCTATCTGACATAGCTGGAATGGATGTATCGGTTTTCGTTGTCTCTACAGACACAGGCGTATTTGCCTCGTCAGTCTGACTAGCTTGATTTGGTTGTACATCCATCTCGCCAGTCAAATTTACATCAGTTGTACTGATTTCTAACGTAATATTGTCATTAGTACTCATATTGTATTATTTTAGGTTACTAAAACATATTTATTTATAACCTACAATTTTAACCTTACCTTGCGCACGCTTTGCGAACTATTACGCTATTATTTCAAGTAACTGTTTCACATACCAGTAAGTGTACTCTACATAAAATTTTATTTTATGTCGAGTCCATGTTCGGCACGCGCCAATTGTAATCTATTACTTTTTATCGTTTAATTACTTATCGTAAAAAATGTATTTTCGTATGTACTAGTAAATAATGTCCGGCGCCATGTTTGTACAAGGTAACATGATCTAAATTTACTTTTCGGGCCAGAATTCGTGTAACACGAACCAGTTTTGTGAAACAAATTACCTGAAATAAAAACATACACCAAATAACATATATAAAGTATTTTATTAGTATTGAAACTGGTAGTTACTACATAGTGAAATATATAAGACCCACATATTGCGCCATGGGCGTTTCAAAAATCAAATTACCCTCCAAAATCCTAACATGTACTAAAAAATATGTTGTATTAGATAATTATGATATATATATGATAAATATAAATATACATCTTTAGATATTGTTTCGCACAACCCAGCACTTAGGAATTACGCAAGCACACACACACACTCTCTCTCTCTCTCTCTCTCTCTCTCTCTCTCTCTCTCTCTCTCATGGTACAACTTTTTATATTTTATGAGCTCATTTTATGTAAGTGAAATTTTGAATACTTGAATTTATTTATGATTTGTGATTTGGTCATTTCAAATGAAGTTTACGTGGAAATAAAATAAGTATCTGAGTGTGTTGTTGGAACGTTCTCACCAAATTCGTGTAGTTCCTGGTTGTTATAGTTGCAGTTTTGGTGCGGTAAAACTTCGCGTACGGTACCGCGAGTTTACCGATTGCACGTTACGGTCACATTTTTGAATTGACGCACTGTAGTTATATAGTTTATTAACCACCTACAGTGGTTTAAAAGTTAAAATTCACGTAAGAGTGAATGAGTTGCCGGCCGGCGTTGCTCACTGCTGCAGATGAAATGACGAAGAGTCTTTGTTAGATTTTGCCGAGGTGGGGTGAACCTACGTCACACGTTCTTTGTTAAAACTGTTGACAGCATCGTGTTGTTGAGGTAAACACATTCTCGGCCGCTGACGTAATTAAGGATCGGCACTCTTATCGCCACAAACTACATACTGTTTTTGTGATGCTTCACGGTTTTTTGCTATGAATCGGTTCAAATCCTGACAAATATTATTATACACTCCACTCACTATATATTCGTATCGGTTATTTAAGGTTGGTTTGATTATGACCAAATTAAGAAAATACAATAGCTATGGTTTTATTTACCATATTTAAAGTAATCACAAAATGTACCATGATTGTACCATCACAAAACCCCCTCAATGAAAGATTGTGTGTCGAAGCACAAAAACTTTCATTGACCCTTTCATACTTCCTAAAGGGATCAGCCAGGATAAGTCGCCACAACCCCCTTACAATTTTATATAAAAGAAAATAACAACTCACCCTTGGTCTGATGATGATGACCGTACCTACATGACCTTACTGGACTTCTCCTGCGAGATCCCAACACCATAAGGCCATTTAGGCTCTTAACGCCCCTGCTCTGACGCACTGGCCAGCTCAGGACCGCTGTCATATCACCAAACACTGAAACAATACATGAAAAATATTAAAATAGTGACTTGGTAAATCACTCCATCCTCAACTGATCTGGTTCCCCTTAGCTAAGTGCTGGTTTGTGCTAGGAAGCACTGGGTTAGCTTACTATAGTTATAAAAGATATACTACTAAAAATAATTCTCAAGAATTAGAAAGAATTTCCCTTCTTCATATTGACAAACCCTGAATTAATGAATGGTTTCGATTACTATCGATAATATTTATCTTCTTTCATTTTACAATTACTGTAATTATAACATAAACACATTGATATAATAAGAATTAAAATCTAATTGAAAATAGGAAAATTACCTTATAAATCTCTCAAACCTGGAGAAAAACAAATTATATTGATATAAAAGAATTAATAAATCTGTATATTTATTTATTTATAAATCTTATTGAATGATTAAAATAAAAAAAACATTATTATTATTATTATTATTTTTATTATTAACAGGTAATAATCTGTTATTAACAGCGCCAATTATTTTTATCTCTTCTTACACATTATTATAAAATAATATTTTCCATATTATAAAATCATGTTAAAAAAATTTACAACATAAATACATAATACATTTTACATAATACATTGATAATTAATAATTAACACTGATACAATACATGAAAATGATTTATTCATTTTAATCTTGATTTGCATATTCTATCTAAGTTTGCATTATAAAAAATTAATTGCATTTCAATTAATTAATCCATTAAACATCAATCATGTATGATAATTATAAAATTCACATTTATTATTATATTCATAATATTATTATTAGTATTCATTTTTCATTACCTACTACCTCTGTACTCTGAACCTTTTACCTATCTAACCTTTCACCTTCTACTCATTGTTTAGTCTGGGTAACTCCTATATTCATTATGCTCATTATATTTTTACTCACCTTCTTCTAACTGACCACCAAATTTACCTATCAATGACACCAATATCTCAATTATAGACACCATTACTAATTTCGTTTAAATCCTATGGCACCGCTCGTCTTTGCAATGGGTTGGGTGTTCCCTAACTGGCTATATACATTCATATTATTTTGCCCTTCCAAAATAATTCGGCAATCACTCCCTTAAACTACGCTATTACCTGCCACAACACTATTGGTTGGCTACTCCTTATCACCTCACCCCCACTACAGAATTCATCAACAACAAATATATGTTTATACTTTTACTTAAACACCTCTACAAATAATCGCTAACTACTGTGTCCCTAAATATCTAATAATTCTCTTTGTATAATTATCTAACTCCATTTACATTAATTGCATAACTCACCTGCTTCTTATCTATCCCCAGGCTCTATTCCTGTTTAAACACTTACTGCAATCATTGACCATTGTCTCCTATAAAATTCATCTCTTACCTACTTATAACAATACCTCTTTTCAAATATATATACTTATTTAAACATTCATTATTATTCATTAGTAATTACTTTCATTACCAATTAAAAATTTAAAATTATTATTATTAAACATGTTATATATGTAAAATATATAATAATACATACTGGTATACCTGTAATACATACCTGTAAAAATACATAAATACATTGTTACATAAATACCTTTAATACAATGAAAATATACACTCCAACTCATTATCTTGTTATTTACCAAACTCAGTTCATAGCAGTCCAATTCAATACCACAGTTCACATATATATTCAATGTTCATTACACAATTGACACAGTCTATCCACCATCATTGAACAACAAACGAATCTTAGGTCTATTTAATTGCTTATTTAATAAATAAATTTTATTACTAGATACATTATATTCATATTCCTTTATGAAACGGTTATTAAACAAATATTTCCAGTCACGATAGAGTAGGGTTCCGTTTATCTCAGAATCATATATCATTAGTCGGTTATTTATTCTATAATTATCCTCATAATATTCCACCACAGGTAAGTACTTAATGCCTTTGTTCTCATTTATTATTTCCAATTCATTGTTATTATCAGGTAAGTATTCATCATTTTCATATACCACATCTAACCCTAACCTTTCTAACAATTGTCTGTAATTTCTGTTTACTTTAAATATTTCTATTACTCTCTTACTCTCACAATATCTCTCTATACTTTCTCTCTTAATACATTTCTCTCCATAACACCAAATTACACTTTCTCTCTCCAAATATGCAGGGGTCCCTATCATAAAAATATTGTTGCACCATTTATTAGGTACACAAAAACACCAAGAAACTTTATTTGTAGACCTTTCGTCTACCAAATATAAACTGAAGGAACTCTTGTCCTTATAAAATTTACATGAAGACTTGTCTTCACCCCCTAACACAACATCAAAAGAAAATTCTACCCCCTGCACTCCTTGTACTAAAATACTTTCTCTAAACTTTCTTTCTGACTTAATAAATTCAAACATTTCATTTTCACTCATTATACTTTCATTATCATTTTTATCCTTTTCTAACACCACATTCTTACTACTTGTAATATTTGAGTTATCTGTACATTAATTATTTGAATTATTATTTTTAAATATGTTGTTATCCAGTACAGCATTTTGCTGGGTACTACGATTTAGTACTTTCTGGCTTTCTAATTGACTTAAATTTACATCTAGTTTTGTGATGAGCTGGTCACATTTTTTAATCAGTTTGTCGTGACCTAATTTTATTTCATTCTTGATCTCATTGAACTTGATATCAAATTTATCGAATTTTTCATCAAATTTGTTTAATAAAAGCTGTATCATAACAGCAGTACCATCGGGTTTGCTATCTGACATAGCTGGAATGGATGTATCGGTTTTCGTTGTCTCTACAGACACAGGCGTATTTGCCTCGTCAGTCTGACTAGCTTGATTTGGTTGTACATCCATCTCGCCAGTCAAATTTACATCAGTTGTACTGATTTCTAACGTAATATTGTCATTAGTACTCATATTGTATTATTTTAGGTTACTAAAACATATTTATTTATAACCTACAATTTTAACCTTACCTTGCGCACGCTTTGCGAACTATTACGCTATTATTTCAAGTAACTGTTTCACATACCAGTAAGTGTACTCTACATAAAATTTTATTTTATGTCGAGTCCATGTTCGGCACGCGCCAATTGTAATCTATTACTTTTTATCGTTTAATTACTTATCGTAAAAAATGTATTTTCGTATGTACTAGTAAATAATCTCCGGCGCCATGTTTGTACAAGGTAACATGATCTAAATTTACTTTTCGGGCCAGAATTCGTGTAACACGAACCAGTTTTGTGAAACAAATTACCTGAAATAAAAACATACACCAAATAACATATGTAAAGTATTTTATTAGTATTGAAACTGGTAGTTACTACATAGTGAAATATATAAGACCCACATATTGCGCCATGGGCGTTTCAAAAATCAAATTACCCTCCAAAATCCTAACATGTACTAAAAAATATGTTGTATTAGATAATTATGATATATATATGATAAATATAAATATACATCTTTAGATATTGTTTCGCACAACCCAGCACTTAGGAATTACGCAAGCACACACACACACACTCTCTCTCTCTCTCTCTCTCTCTCTCTCTCATGGTACAACTTTTTATATTTTATGAGCTCATTTTATGTAAGTGAAATTTTGAATACTTGAATTTATTTATGATTTGTGATTTGGTCATTTCAAATGAAGTTTACGTGGAAATAAAATAAGTATCTGAGTGTGTTGTTGGAACGTTCTCACCAAATTCGTGTAGTTCCTGGTTGTTATAGTTGCAGTTTTGGTGCGGTAAAACTTCGCGTACGGTACCGCGAGTTTACCGATTGCACGTTACGGTCACATTTTTGAATTGACGCACTGTAGTTATATAGTTTATTAACCACCTACAGTGGTTTAAAAGTTAAAATTCACGTAAGAGTGAATGAGTTGCCGGCCGGCGTTGCTCACTCCTGCAGATGAAATGACGAAGAGTCTTTGTTAGATTTTGCCGAGGTGGGGTGAACCTACGTCACACGTTCTTTGTTAAAACTGTTGACAGCATCGTGTTGTTGAGGTAAACACATTCTCGGCCGCTGACGTAATTAAGGATCGGCACTCTTATCGCCACAAACTACATACTGTTTTTGTGATGCTTCACGGTTTTTTGCTATGAATCGGTTCAAATCCTGACAAATATTATTATACACTCCACTCACTATATATTCGTATCGGTTATTTAAGGTTGGTTTGATTATGACCAAATTAAGAAAATACAATAGCTATGGTTTTATTTACCATATTTAAAGTAATCACAAAATGTACCATGATTGTACCATCACAAAACCCCCTCAATGAAAGATTGTGTGTCGAAGCACAAAAACTTTCATTGACCCTTTCATACTTCCTAAAGGGATCAGCCAGGATAAGTCGCCACAACCCCCTTACAATTTTATATAAAAGAAAATAACAACTCACCCTTGGTCTGATGATGATGACCGTACCTACATGACCTTACTGGACTTCTCCTGCGAGATCCCAACACCATAAGGCCACTTAGGCTCTTAACGCCCCTGCTCTGACACACTGGCCAGCTCAGGACCGCTGTCATATCACCAAACACTGAAACAATACATGAAAAATATTAAAATAGTGACTTGGTAAATCACTCCATCCTCAACTGATCTGGTTCCCCTTAGCTAAGTGCTGGTTTGTGCTAGGAAGCACTGGGTTAGCTTACTATAGTTATAAAAGATATACTACTAAAAATAATTCTCAAGAATTAGAAAGAATTTCCCTTCTTCATATTGACAAACCCTGAATTAATGAATGGTGTCGATTACTATCGATAATATTTATCTTCTTTCATTTTACAATTACTGTAATTATAACATAAACACATTGATATAATAAGAATTAAAATCTAATTGAAAATAGGAAAATTACCTTATAAATCTCTCAAACCTGGAGAAAAACAAATTATATTGATATAAAAGAATTAATAAATCTGTATATTTATTTATTTATAAATCTTATTGAATGATTAAAATAAAAAAAACATTATTATTATTATTATTATTTTTATTATTAACAGGTAATAATCTGTTATTAACAGCGCCAATTATTTTTATCTCTTCTTACACATTATTATAAAATAATATTTTCCATATTATAAAATCATGTTAAAAAAATTTACAACATAAATACATAATACATTTTACATAATACATTGATAATTAATAATTAACACTGATACAATACATGAAAATGATTTATTCATTTTAATCTTGATTTGCATATTCTATCTAAGTTTGCATTATAAAAAATTAATTGCATTTCAATTAATTAATCCATTAAACATCAATCATGTATGATAATTATAAAATTCACATTTATTATTATATTCATAATATTATTATTAGTATTCATTTTTTATTACCTACTACCTCTGTACTCTGAACCTTTTACCTACCTAACCTTTCACCTTCTACTCATTGTTTAGTCTGGGTAACTCCTATATTCATTATGCTCATTATATTTTTACTCACCTTCTTCTAACTGACCACCAAATTTACCTATCAATGACACCAATATCTCAATTATAGACACCATTACTAATTTCGTTTAAATCCTATGGCACCGCTCGTCTTTGCAATGGGTTGGGTGTTCCCTAACTGGCTATATACATTCATATTATTTTGCCCTTCCAAAATAATTCGGCAATCACTCCCTTAAACTACGCTATTACCTGCCACAACACTATTGGTTGGCTACTCCTTATCACCTCACCCCCACTACAGAATTCATCAACAACAAATATATGTTTATACTTTTACTTAAACACCTCTACAAATAATCGCTAACTACTGTGTCCCTAAATATCTAATAATTCTCTTTGTATAATTATCTAACTCCATTTACATTAATTGCATAACTCACCTGCTTCTTATCTATCCCCAGGCTCTATTCCTGTTTAAACACTTACTGCAATCATTGACCATTGTCTCCTATAAAATTCATCTCTTACCTACTTATAACAATACCTCTTTTCAAATATATATACTTATTTAAACATTCATTATTATTCATTAGTAATTACTTTCATTACCAATTAAAAATTTAAAATTATTATTATTAAACATGTTATATATGTAAAATATATAATAATACATACTGGTATACCTGTAATACATACCTGTAAAAATACATAAATACATTGTTACATAAATACCTTTAATACAATGAAAATATACACTCCAACTCATTATCTTGTTATTTACCAAACTCAGTTCATAGCAGTCCAATTCAATACCACAGTTCACATATATATTCAATGTTCATTACACAATTGACACAGTCTATCCACCATCATTGAACAACAAACGAATCTTAGGTCTATTTAATTGCTTATTTAATAAATAAATTTTATTACTAGATACATTATATTCATATTCCTTTATGAAACGGTTATTAAACAAATATTTCCAGTCACGATAGAGTAGGGTTCCGTTTATCTCAGAATCATATATCATTAGTCGGTTATTTATTCTATAATTATCCTCATAATATTCCACCACAGGTAAGTACTTAATGCCTTTGTTCTCATTTATTATTTCCAATTCATTGTTATTATCAGGTAAGTATTCATCATTTTCATATACCACATCTAACCCTAACCTTTCTAACAATTGTCTGTAATTTCTGTTTACTTTAAATATTTCTATTACTCTCTTACTCTCACAATATCTCTCTATACTTTCTCTCTTAATACATTTCTCTCCATAACACCAAATTACACTTTCTCTCTCCAAATATGCAGGGGTCCCTATCATAAAAATATTGTTGCACCATTTATTAGGTACACAAAAACACCAAGAAACTTTATTTGTAGACCTTTCGTCTACCAAATATAAACTGAAGGAACTCTTGTCCTTATAAAATTTACATGAAGACTTGTCTTCACCCCCTAACACAACATCAAAAGAAAATTCTACCCCCTGCACTCCTTGTACTAAAATACTTTCTCTAAACTTTCTTTCTGACTTAATAAATTCAAACATTTCATTTTCACTCATTATACTTTCATTATCATTTTTATCCTTTTCTAACACCACATTCTTACTACTTGTAATATTTGAGTTATCTGTACATTAATTATTTGAATTATTATTTTTAAATATGTTGTTATCCAGTACAGCATTTTGCTGGGTACTACGATTTAGTACTTTCTGGCTTTCTAATTGACTTAAATTTACATCTAGTTTTGTGATGAGCTGGTCACATTTTTTAATCAGTTTGTCGTGACCTAATTTTATTTCATTCTTGATCTCATTGAACTTGATATCAAATTTATCGAATTTTTCATCAAATTTGTTTAATAAAAGCTGTATCATAACAGCAGTACCATCGGGTTTGCTATCTGACATAGCTGGAATGGATGTATCGGTTTTCGTTGTCTCTACAGACACAGGCGTATTTGCCTCGTCAGTCTGACTAGCTTGATTTGGTTGTACATCCATCTCGCCAGTCAAATTTACATCAGTTGTACTGATTTCTAACGTAATATTGTCATTAGTACTCATATTGTATTATTTTAGGTTACTAAAACATATTTATTTATAACCTACAATTTTAACCTTACCTTGCGCACGCTTTGCGAACTATTACGCTATTATTTCAAGTAACTGTTTCACATACCAGTAAGTGTACTCTACATAAAATTTTATTTTATGTCGAGTCCATGTTCGGCACGCGCCAATTGTAATCTATTACTTTTTATCGTTTAATTACTTATCGTAAAAAATGTATTTTCGTATGTACTAGTAAATAATCTCCGGCGCCATGTTTGTACAAGGTAACATGATCTAAATTTACTTTTCGGGCCAGAATTCGTGTAACACGAACCAGTTTTGTGAAACAAATTACCTGAAATAAAAACATACACCAAATAACATATATAAAGTATTTTATTAGTATTGAAACTGGTAGTTACTACATAGTGAAATATATAAGACCCACATATTGCGCCATGGGCGTTTCAAAAATCAAATTACCCTCCAAAATCCTAACATGTACTAAAAAATATGTTGTATTAGATAATTATGATATATATATGATAAATATAAATATACATCTTTAGATATTGTTTCGCACAACCCAGCACTTAGGAATTACGCAAGCACACACACACACTCTCTCTCTCTCTCTCTCTCTCTCTCTCTCTCTCTCTCTCTCATGGTACAACTTTTTATATTTTATGAGCTCATTTTATGTAAGTGAAATTTTGAATACTTGAATTTATTTATGATTTGTGATTTGGTCATTTCAAATGAAGTTTACGTGGAAATAAAATAAGTATCTGAGTGTGTTGTTGGAACGTTCTCACCAAATTCGTGTAGTTCCTGGTTGTTATAGTTGCAGTTTTGGTGCGGTAAAACTTCGCGTACGGTACCGCGAGTTTACCGATTGCACGTTACGGTCACATTTTTGAATTGACGCACTGTAGTTATATAGTTTATTAACCACCTACAGTGGTTTAAAAGTTAAAATTCACGTAAGAGTGAATGAGTTGCCGGCCGGCGTTGCTCACTGCTGCAGATGAAATGACGAAGAGTCTTTGTTAGATTTTGCCGAGGTGGGGTGAACCTACGTCACACGTTCTTTGTTAAAACTGTTGACAGCATCGTGTTGTTGAGGTAAACACATTCTCGGCCGCTGACGTAATTAAGGATCGGCACTCTTATCGCCACAAACTACATACTGTTTTTGTGATGCTTCACGGTTTTTTGCTATGAATCGGTTCAAATCCTGACAAATATTATTATACACTCCACTCACTATATATTCGTATCGGTTATTTAAGGTTGGTTTGATTATGACCAAATTAAGAAAATACAATAGCTATGGTTTTATTTACCATATTTAAAGTAATCACAAAATGTACCATGATTGTACCATCACAAAACCCCCTCAATGAAAGATTGTGTGTCGAAGCACAAAAACTTTCATTGACCCTTTCATACTTCCTAAAGGGATCAGCCAGGATAAGTCGCCACAACCCCCTTACAATTTTATATAAAAGAAAATAACAACTCACCCTTGGTCTGATGATGATGACCGTACCTACATGACCTTACTGGACTTCTCCTGCGAGATCCCAACACCATAAGGCCACTTAGGCTCTTAACGCCCCTGCTCTGACACACTGGCCAGCTCAGGACCGCTGTCATATCACCAAACACTGAAACAATACATGAAAAATATTAAAATAGTGACTTGGTAAATCACTCCATCCTCAACTGATCTGGTTCCCCTTAGCTAAGTGCTGGTTTGTGCTAGGAAGCACTGGGTTAGCTTACTATAGTTATAAAAGATATACTACTAAAAATAATTCTCAAGAATTAGAAAGAATTTCCCTTCTTCATATTGACAAACCCTGAATTAATGAATGGTGTCGATTACTATCGATAATATTTATCTTCTTTCATTTTACAATTACTGTAATTATAACATAAACACATTGATATAATAAGAATTAAAATCTAATTGAAAATAGGAAAATTACCTTATAAATCTCTCAAACCTGGAGAAAAACAAATTATATTGATATAAAAGAATTAATAAATCTGTATATTTATTTATTTATAAATCTTATTGAATGATTAAAATAAAAAAAAACATTATTATTATTATTATTATTTTTATTATTAACAGGTAATAATCTGTTATTAACAGCGCCAATTATTTTTATCTCTTCTTACACATTATTATAAAATAATATTTTCCATATTATAAAATCATGTTAAAAAAATTTACAACATAAATACATAATACATTTTACATAATACATTGATAATTAATAATTAACACTGATACAATACATGAAAATGATTTATTCATTTTAATCTTGATTTGCATATTCTATCTAAGTTTGCATTATAAAAAATTAATTGCATTTCAATTAATTAATCCATTAAACATCAATCATGTATGATAATTATAAAATTCACATTTATTATTATATTCATAATATTATTATTAGTATTCATTTTTCATTACCTACTACCTCTGTACTCTGAACCTTTTACCTACCTAACCTTTCACCTTCTACTCATTGTTTAGTCTGGGTAACTCCTATATTCATTATGCTCATTATATTTTTACTCACCTTCTTCTAACTGACCACCAAATTTACCTATCAATGACACCAATATCTCAATTATAGACACCATTACTAATTTCGTTTAAATCCTATGGCACCGCTCGTCTTTGCAATGGGTTGGGTGTTCCCTAACTGGCTATATACATTCATATTATTTTGCCCTTCCAAAATAATTCGGCAATCACTCCCTTAAACTACGCTATTACCTGCCACAACACTATTGGTTGGCTACTCCTTATCACCTCACCCCCACTACAGAATTCATCAACAACAAATATATGTTTATACTTTTACTTAAACACCTCTACAAATAATCGCTAACTACTGTGTCCCTAAATATCTAATAATTCTCTTTGTATAATTATCTAACTCCATTTACATTAATTGCATAACTCACCTGCTTCTTATCTATCCCCAGGCTCTATTCCTGTTTAAACACTTACTGCAATCATTGACCATTGTCTCCTATAAAATTCATCTCTTACCTACTTATAACAATACCTCTTTTCAAATATATATACTTATTTAAACATTCATTATTATTCATTAGTAATTACTTTCATTACCAATTAAAAATTTAAAATTATTATTATTAAACATGTTATATATGTAAAATATATAATAATACATACTGGTATACCTGTAATACATACCTGTAAAAATACATAAATACATTGTTACATAAATACCTTTAATACAATGAAAATATACACTCCAACTCATTATCTTGTTATTTACCAAACTCAGTTCATAGCAGTCCAATTCAATACCACAGTTCACATATATATTCAATGTTCATTACACAATTGACACAGTCTATCCACCATCATTGAACAACAAACGAATCTTAGGTCTATTTAATTGCTTATTTAATAAATAAATTTTATTACTAGATACATTATATTCATATTCCTTTATGAAACGGTTATTAAACAAATATTTCCAGTCACGATAGAGTAGGGTTCCGTTTATCTCAGAATCATATATCATTAGTCGGTTATTTATTCTATAATTATCCTCATAATATTCCACCACAGGTAAGTACTTAATGCCTTTGTTCTCATTTATTATTTCCAATTCATTGTTATTATCAGGTAAGTATTCATCATTTTCATATACCACATCTAACCCTAACCTTTCTAACAATTGTCTGTAATTTCTGTTTACTTTAAATATTTCTATTACTCTCTTACTCTCACAATATCTGTCTATACTTTCTCTCTTAATACATTTCTCTCCATAACACCAAATTACACTTTCTCTCTCCAAATATGCAGGGGTCCCTATCATAAAAATATTGTTGCACCATTTATTAGGTACACAAAAACACCAAGAAACTTTATTTGTAGACCTTTCGTCTACCAAATATAAACTGAAGGAACTCTTGTCCTTATAAAATTTACATGAAGACTTGTCTTCACCCCCTAACACAACATCAAAAGAAAATTCTACCCCCTGCACTCCTTGTACTAAAATACTTTCTCTAAACTTTCTTTCTGACTTAATAAATTCAAACATTTCATTTTCACTCATTATACTTTCATTATCATTTTTATCCTTTTCTAACACCACATTCTTACTACTTGTAATATTTGAGTTATCTGTACATTAATTATTTGAATTATTATTTTTAAATATGTTGTTATCCAGTACAGCATTTTGCTGGGTACTACGATTTAGTACTTTCTGGCTTTCTAATTGACTTAAATTTACATCTAGTTTTGTGATGAGCTGGTCACATTTTTTAATCAGTTTGTCGTGACCTAATTTTATTTCATTCTTGATCTCATTGAACTTGATATCAAATTTATCGAATTTTTCATCAAATTTGTTTAATAAAAGCTGTATCATAACAGCAGTACCATCGGGTTTGCTATCTGACATAGCTGGAATGGATGTATCGGTTTTCGTTGTCTCTACAGACACAGGCGTATTTGCCTCGTCAGTCTGACTAGCTTGATTTGGTTGTACATCCATCTCGCCAGTCAAATTTACATCAGTTGTACTGATTTCTAACGTAATATTGTCATTAGTACTCATATTGTATTATTTTAGGTTACTAAAACATATTTATTTATAACCTACAATTTTAACCTTACCTTGCGCACGCTTTGCGAACTATTACGCTATTATTTCAAGTAACTGTTTCACATACCAGTAAGTGTACTCTACATAAAATTTTATTTTATGTCGAGTCCATGTTCGGCACGCGCCAATTGTAATCTATTACTTTTTATCGTTTAATTACTTATCGTAAAAAATGTATTTTCGTATGTACTAGTAAATAATCTCCGGCGCCATGTTTGTACAAGGTAACATGATCTAAATTTACTTTTCGGGCCAGAATTCGTGTAACACGAACCAGTTTTGTGAAACAAATTACCTGAAATAAAAACATACACCAAATAACATATATAAAGTATTTTATTAGTATTGAAACTGGTAGTTACTACATAGTGAAATATATAAGACCCACATATTGCGCCATGGGCGTTTCAAAAATCAAATTACCCTCCAAAATCCTAACATGTACTAAAAAATATGTTGTATTAGATAATTATGATATATATATGATAAATATAAATATACATCTTTAGATATTGTTTCGCACAACCCAGCACTTAGGAATTACGCAAGCACACACACACACTCTCTCTCTCTCTCTCTCTCTCTCTCTCTCTCTCTCTCTCTCTCTCTCTCTCATGGTACAACTTTTTATATTTTATGAGCTCATTTTATGTAAGTGAAATTTTGAATACTTGAATTTATTTATGATTTGTGATTTGGTCATTTCAAATGAAGTTTACGTGGAAATAAAATAAGTATCTGAGTGTGTTGTTGGAACGTTCTCACCAAATTCGTGTAGTTCCTGGTTGTTATAGTTGCAGTTTTGGTGCGGTAAAACTTCGCGTACGGTACCGCGAGTTTACCGATTGCACGTTACGGTCACATTTTTGAATTGACGCACTGTAGTTATATAGTTTATTAACCACCTACAGTGGTTTAAAAGTTAAAATTCACGTAAGAGTGAATGAGTTGCCGGCCGGCGTTGCTCACTGCTGCAGATGAAATGACGAAGAGTCTTTGTTAGATTTTGCCGAGGTGGGGTGAACCTACGTCACACGTTCTTTGTTAAAACTGTTGACAGCATCGTGTTGTTGAGGTAAACACATTCTCGGCCGCTGACGTAATTAAGGATCGGCACTCTTATCGCCACAAACTACATACTGTTTTTGTGATGCTTCACGGTTTTTTGCTATGAATCGGTTCAAATCCTGACAAATATTATTATACACTCCACTCACTATATATTCGTATCGGTTATTTAAGGTTGGTTTGATTATGACCAAATTAAGAAAATACAATAGCTATGGTTTTATTTACCATATTTAAAGTAATCACAAAATGTACCATGATTGTACCATCACAAAACCCCCTCAATGAAAGATTGTGTGTCGAAGCACAAAAACTTTCATTGACCCTTTCATACTTCCTAAAGGGATCAGCCAGGATAAGTCGCCACAACCCCCTTACAATTTTATATAAAAGAAAATAACAACTCACCCTTGGTCTGATGATGATGACCGTACCTACATGACCTTACTGGACTTCTCCTGCGAGATCCCAACACCATAAGGCCATTTAGGCTCTTAACGCCCCTGCTCTGACGCACTGGCCAGCTCAGGACCGCTGTCATATCACCAAACACTGAAACAATACATGAAAAATATTAAAATAGTGACTTGGTAAATCACTCCATCCTCAACTGATCTGGTTCCCCTTAGCTAAGTGCTGGTTTGTGCTAGGAAGCACTGGGTTAGCTTACTATAGTTATAAAAGATATACTACTAAAAATAATTCTCAAGAATTAGAAAGAATTTCCCTTCTTCATATTGACAAACCCTGAATTAATGAATGGTTTCGATTACTATCGATAATATTTATCTTCTTTCATTTTACAATTACTGTAATTATAACATAAACACATTGATATAATAAGAATTAAAATCTAATTGAAAATAGGAAAATTACCTTATAAATCTCTCAAACCTGGAGAAAAACAAATTATATTGATATAAAAGAATTAATAAATCTGTATATTTATTTATTTATAAATCTTATTGAATGATTAAAATAAAAAAAACATTATTATTATTATTATTATTTTTATTATTAACAGGTAATAATCTGTTATTAACAGCGCCAATTATTTTTATCTCTTCTTACACATTATTATAAAATAATATTTTCCATATTATAAAATCATGTTAAAAAAATTTACAACATAAATACATAATACATTTTACATAATACATTGATAATTAATAATTAACACTGATACAATACATGAAAATGATTTATTCATTTTAATCTTGATTTGCATATTCTATCTAAGTTTGCATTATAAAAAATTAATTGCATTTCAATTAATTAATCCATTAAACATCAATCATGTATGATAATTATAAAATTCACATTTATTATTATATTCATAATATTATTATTAGTATTCATTTTTCATTACCTACTACCTCTGTACTCTGAACCTTTTACCTACCTAACCTTTCACCTTCTACTCATTGTTTAGTCTGGGTAACTCCTATATTCATTATGCTCATTATATTTTTACTCACCTTCTTCTAACTGACCACCAAATTTACCTATCAATGACACCAATATCTCAATTATAGACACCATTACTAATTTCGTTTAAATCCTATGGCACCGCTCGTCTTTGCAATGGGTTGGGTGTTCCCTAACTGGCTATATACATTCATATTATTTTGCCCTTCCAAAATAATTCGGCAATCACTCCCTTAAACTACGCTATTACCTGCCACAACACTATTGGTTGGCTACTCCTTATCACCTCACCCCCACTACAGAATTCATCAACAACAAATATATGTTTATACTTTTACTTAAACACCTCTACAAATAATCGCTAACTACTGTGTCCCTAAATATCTAATAATTCTCTTTGTATAATTATCTAACTCCATTTACATTAATTGCATAACTCACCTGCTTCTTATCTATCCCCAGGCTCTATTCCTGTTTAAACACTTACTGCAATCATTGACCATTGTCTCCTATAAAATTCATCTCTTACCTACTTATAACAATACCTCTTTTCAAATATATATACTTATTTAAACATTCATTATTATTCATTAGTAATTACTTTCATTACCAATTAAAAATTTAAAATTATTATTATTAAACATGTTATATATGTAAAATATATAATAATACATACTGGTATACCTGTAATACATACCTGTAAAAATACATAAATACATTGTTACATAAATACCTTTAATACAATAAAAATATACACTCCAACTCATTATCTTGTTATTTACCAAACTCAGTTCATAGCAGTCCAATTCAATACCACAGTTCACATATATATTCAATGTTCATTACACAATTGACACAGTCTATCCACCATCATTGAACAACAAACGAATCTTAGGTCTATTTAATTGCTTATTTAATAAATAAATTTTATTACTAGATACATTATATTCATATTCCTTTATGAAACGGTTATTAAACAAATATTTCCAGTCACGATAGAGTAGGGTTCCGTTTATCTCAGAATCATATATCATTAGTCGGTTATTTATTCTATAATTATCCTCATAATATTCCACCACAGGTAAGTACTTAATGCCTTTGTTCTCATTTATTATTTCCAATTCATTGTTATTATCAGGTAAGTATTCATCATTTTCATATACCACATCTAACCCTAACCTTTCTAACAATTGTCTGTAATTTCTGTTTACTTTAAATATTTCTATTACTCTCTTACTCTCACAATATCTCTCTATACTTTCTCTCTTAATACATTTCTCTCCATAACACCAAATTACACTTTCTCTCTCCAAATATGCAGGGGTCCCTATCATAAAAATATTGTTGCACCATTTATTAGGTACACAAAAACACCAAGAAACTTTATTTGTAGACCTTTCGTCTACCAAATATAAACTGAAGGAACTCTTGTCCTTATAAAATTTACATGAAGACTTGTCTTCACCCCCTAACACAACATCAAAAGAAAATTCTACCCCCTGCACTCCTTGTACTAAAATACTTTCTCTAAACTTTCTTTCTGACTTAATAAATTCAAACATTTCATTTTCACTCATTATACTTTCATTATCATTTTTATCCTTTTCTAACACCACATTCTTACTACTTGTAATATTTGAGTTATCTGTACATTAATTATTTGAATTATTATTTTTAAATATGTTGTTATCCAGTACAGCATTTTGCTGGGTACTACGATTTAGTACTTTCTGGCTTTCTAATTGACTTAAATTTACATCTAGTTTTGTGATGAGCTGGTCACATTTTTTAATCAGTTTGTCGTGACCTAATTTTATTTCATTCTTGATCTCATTGAACTTGATATCAAATTTATCGAATTTTTCATCAAATTTGTTTAATAAAAGCTGTATCATAACAGCAGTACCATCGGGTTTGCTATCTGACATAGCTGGAATGGATGTATCGGTTTTCGTTGTCTCTACAGACACAGGCGTATTTGCCTCGTCAGTCTGACTATCTTGATTTGGTTGTACATCCATCTCGCCAGTCAAATTTACATCAGTTGTACTGATTTCTAACGTAATATTGTCATTAGTACTCATATTGTATTATTTTAGGTTACTAAAACATATTTATTTATAACCTAAAATTTTAACCTTACCTTGCGCACGCTTTGCGAACTATTACGCTATTATTTCAAGTAACTGTTTCACATACCAGTAAGTGTACTCTACATAAAATTTTATTTTATGTCGAGTCCATGTTCGGCACGCGCCAATTGTAATCTATTACTTTTTATCGTTTAATTACTTATCGTAAAAAATGTATTTTCGTATGTACTAGTAAATAATCTCCGGCGCCATGTTTGTACAAGGTAACATGATCTAAATTTACTTTTCGGGCCAGAATTCGTGTAACACGAACCAGTTTTGTGAAACAAATTACCTGAAATAAAAACATACACCAAATAACATATATAAAGTATTTTATTAGTATTGAAACTGGTAGTTACTACATAGTGAAATATATAAGACCCACATATTGCGCCATGGGCGTTTCAAAAATCAAATTACCCTCCAAAATCCTAACATGTACTAAAAAATATGTTGTATTAGATAATTATGATATATATATGATAAATATAAATATACATCTTTAGATATTGTTTCGCACAACCCAGCACTTAGGAATTACGCAAGCACACACACACACACTCTCTCTCTCTCTCTCTCTCTCTCTCTCTCTCATGGTACAACTTTTTATATTTTATGAGCTCATTTTATGTAAGTGAAATTTTGAATACTTGAATTTATTTATGATTTGTGATTTGGTCATTTCAAATGAAGTTTACGTGGAAATAAAATAAGTATCTGAGTGTGTTGTTGGAACGTTCTCACCAAATTCGTGTAGTTCCTGGTTGTTATAGTTGCAGTTTTGGTGCGGTAAAACTTCGCGTACGGTACCGCGAGTTTACCGATTGCACGTTACGGTCACATTTTTGAATTGACGCACTGTAGTTATATAGTTTATTAACCACCTACAGTGGTTTAAAAGTTAAAATTCACGTAAGAGTGAATGAGTTGCCGGCCGGCGTTGCTCACTGCTGCAGATGAAATGACGAAGAGTCTTTGTTAGATTTTGCCGAGGTGGGGTGAACCTACGTCACACGTTCTTTGTTAAAACTGTTGACAGCATCGTGTTGTTGAGGTAAACACATTCTCGGCCGCTGACGTAATTAAGGATCGGCACTCTTATCGCCACAAACTACATACTGTTTTTGTGATGCTTCACGGTTTTTTGCTATGAATCGGTTCAAATCCTGACAAATATTATTATACACTCCACTCACTATATATTCGTATCGGTTATTTAAGGTTGGTTTGATTATGACCAAATTAAGAAAATACAATAGCTATGGTTTTATTTACCATATTTAAAGTAATCACAAAATGTACCATGATTGTACCATCACAAAACCCCCTCAATGAAAGATTGTGTGTCGAAGCACAAAAACTTTCATTGACCCTTTCATACTTCCTAAAGGGATCAGCCAGGATAAGTCGCCACAACCCCCTTACAATTTTATATAAAAGAAAATAACAACTCACCCTTGGTCTGATGATGATGACCGTACCTACATGACCTTACTGGACTTCTCCTGCGAGATCCCAACACCATAAGGCCATTTAGGCTCTTAACGCCCCTGCTCTGACGCACTGGCCAGCTCAGGACCGCTGTCATATCACCAAACACTGAAACAATACATGAAAAATATTAAAATAGTGACTTGGTAAATCACTCCATCCTCAACTGATCTGGTTCCCCTTAGCTAAGTGCTGGTTTGTGCTAGGAAGCACTGGGTTAGCTTACTATAGTTATAAAAGATATACTACTAAAAATAATTCTCAAGAATTAGAAAGAATTTCCCTTCTTCATATTGACAAACCCTGAATTAATGAATGGTTTCGATTACTATCGATGATATTTATCTTCTTTCATTTTACAATTACTGTAATTATAACATAAACACATTGATATAATAAGAATTAAAATCTAATTGAAAATAGGAAAATTACCTTATAAATCTCTCAAACCTGGAGAAAAACAAATTATATTGATATAAAAGAATTAATAAATCTGTATATTTATTTATTTATAAATCTTATTGAATGATTAAAATAAAAAAAACATTATTATTATTATTATTATTATTTTTATTATTAACAGGTAATAATCTGTTATTAACAGCGCCAATTATTTTTATCTCTTCTTACACATTATTATAAAATAATATTTTCCATATTATAAAATCATGTTAAAAAAATTTACAACATAAATACATAATACATTTTACATAATACATTGATAATTAATAATTAACACTGATACAATACATGAAAATGATTTATTCATTTTAATCTTGATTTGCATATTCTATCTAAGTTTGCATTATAAAAAATTAATTGCATTTCAATTAATTAATCCATCAAACATCAATCATGTATGATAATTATAAAATTCACATTTATTATTATATTCATAATATTATTATTAGTATTCATTTTTCATTACCTACTACCTCTGTACTCTGAACCTTTTACCTACCTAACCTTTCACCTTCTACTCATTGTTTAGTCTGGGTAACTCCTATATTCATTATGCTCATTATATTTTTACTCACCTTCTTCTAACTGACCACCAAATTTACCTATCAATGACACCAATATCTCAATTATAGACACCATTACTAATTTCGTTTAAATCCTATGGCACCGCTCGTCTTTGCAATGGGTTGGGTGTTCCCTAACTGGCTATATACATTCATATTATTTTGCCCTTCCAAAATAATTCGGCAATCACTCCCTTAAACTACGCTATTACCTGCCACAACACTATTGGTTGGCTACTCCTTATCACCTCACCCCCACTACAGAATTCATCAACAACAAATATATGTTTATACTTTTACTTAAACACCTCTACAAATAATCGCTAACTACTGTGTCCCTAAATATCTAATAATTCTCTTTGTATAATTATCTAACTCCATTTACATTAATTGCATAACTCACCTGCTTCTTATCTATCCCCAGGCTCTATTCCTGTTTAAACACTTACTGCAATCATTGACCATTGTCTCCTATAAAATTCATCTCTTACCTACTTATAACAATACCTCTTTTCAAATATATATACTTATTTAAACATTCATTATTATTCATTAGTAATTACTTTCATTACCAATTAAAAATTTAAAATTATTATTATTAAACATGTTATATATGTAAAATATATAATAATACATACTGGTATACCTGTAATACATACCTGTAAAAATACATAAATACATTGTTACATAAATACCTTTAATACAATGAAAATATACACTCCAACTCATTATCTTGTTATTTACCAAACTCAGTTCATAGCAGTCCAATTCAATACCACAGTTCACATATATATTCAATGTTCATTACACAATTGACACAGTCTATCCACCATCATTGAACAACAAACGAATCTTAGGTCTATTTAATTGCTTATTTAATAAATAAATTTTATTACTAGATACATTATATTCATATTCCTTTATGAAACGGTTATTAAACAAATATTTCCAGTCACGATAGAGTAGGGTTCCGTTTATCTCAGAATCATATATCATTAGTCGGTTATTTATTCTATAATTATCCTCATAATATTCCACCACAGGTAAGTACTTAATGCCTTTGTTCTCATTTATTATTTCCAATTCATTGTTATTATCAGGTAAGTATTCATCATTTTCATATACCACATCTAACCCTAACCTTTCTAACAATTGTCTGTAATTTCTGTTTACTTTAAATATTTCTATTACTCTCTTACTCTCACAATATCTGTCTATACTTTCTCTCTTAATACATTTCTCTCCATAACACCAAATTACACTTTCTCTCTCCAAATATGCAGGGGTCCCTATCATAAAAATATTGTTGCACCATTTATTAGGTACACAAAAACACCAAGAAACTTTATTTGTAGACCTTTCGTCTACCAAATATAAACTGAAGGAACTCTTGTCCTTATAAAATTTACATGAAGACTTGTCTTCACCCCCTAACACAACATCAAAAGAAAATTCTACCCCCTGCACTCCTTGTACTAAAATACTTTCTCTAAACTTTCTTTCTGACTTAATAAATTCAAACATTTCATTTTCACTCATTATACTTTCATTATCATTTTTATCCTTTTCTAACACCACATTCTTACTACTTGTAATATTTGAGTTATCTGTACATTAATTATTTGAATTATTATTTTTAAATATGTTGTTATCCAGTACAGCATTTTGCTGGGTACTACGATTTAGTACTTTCTGGCTTTCTAATTGACTTAAATTTACATCTAGTTTTGTGATGAGCTGGTCACATTTTTTAATCAGTTTGTCGTGACCTAATTTTATTTCATTCTTGATCTCATTGAACTTGATATCAAATTTATCGAATTTTTCATCAAATTTGTTTAATAAAAGCTGTATCATAACAGCAGTACCATCGGGTTTGCTATCTGACATAGCTGGAATGGATGTATCGGTTTTCGTTGTCTCTACAGACACAGGCGTATTTGCCTCGTCAGTCTGACTAGCTTGATTTGGTTGTACATCCATCTCGCCAGTCAAATTTACATCAGTTGTACTGATTTCTAACGTAATATTGTCATTAGTACTCATATTGTATTATTTTAGGTTACTAAAACATATTTATTTATAACCTAAAATTTTAACCTTACCTTGCGCACGCTTTGCGAACTATTACGCTATTATTTCAAGTAACTGTTTCACATACCAGTAAGTGTACTCTACATAAAATTTTATTTTATGTCGAGTCCATGTTCGGCACGCGCCAATTGTAATCTATTACTTTTTATCGTTTAATTACTTACCGTAAAAAATGTATTTTCGTATGTACTAGTAAATAATCTCGGGCGCCATGTTTGTACAAGGTAACATGATCTAAATTTACTTTTCGGGCCAGAATTCGTGTAACACGAACCAGTTTTGTGAAACAAATTACCTGAAATAAAAACATACACCAAATAACATATATAAAGTATTTTATTAGTATTGAAACTGGTAGTTACTACATAGTGAAATATATAAGACCCACATATTGCGCCATGGGCATTTCAAAAATCAAATTACCCTCCAAAATCCTAACATGTACTAAAAAATATGTTGTATTAGATAATTATGATATTATTACATTACGTTTATGTGGCTGTTGTAAAAATTTAATGTATAAAGTTTAGAATGTTGTTAAACGTGTCAAAATGTATGCTCTCAGTCGTGTACGGGTAAACCGTATTCTGCTCTGCCGCATTCAAACGTTGCAAACGTTGCCGCCTCGCCACCTGATTGGCGTACAGCTCTCTGCAGTATTACCCAGCTTGCGTCTCGCTTTAACGCCTTCACTTCAATAATTACTAGTCGTAATTCTAAATTAACGGAATCAAACATACAGCATTGCAGATTGAGAACATTTATTAATCCTTTAGAATATTTCACTTGGTTTATTATACATCAAAATTCGTTTTCGGCACCGGCTATTACAATTGCGTAGTTGGTACGCTCAGCTCAGTTGTATACAGTCATCAGTTACTCTAGTTTACAGTAAAAATTATCGTTTTTTCTCAGGGGTGTAAAGTCCTTTTGGCTACAGAAATATATGTTTACGGCTAACACGCACAAAGTTATAATGATTCTTACAGCTAATTACATAAATAAATCGATATTTCATTACATTTGACTAAGTAATCACCTATGAAAATTTGTGAAGCAATTTTTGGTTATGTTCATTTGCCAGAAGTTCGTTATTAGAAGATTCGTTAATTATTTATCATAATTTACTTTCTTAATAATCGTTAATTTGTTATAGTTAAATAGTGAATTTAAATCAGCATTTATTTTGACTCGGAATAGTGATCAGTGATTTTGAAATAGTTATATTTAATTCAGACCAAAATTTGTGAATACGCTTTAAGGGATAATGTTTATACTCATCAGTTACTTGTTGCTGAAGATCCTGATGTCGTCTTCTTCGATAGATAACTCCTGGGCTGTCGTCTTCTTCTATGGATAATTCCTGTCGTCTGTTTCCCTCGTCTCGGCACTTTTCTTTGCTACTTCAGGCCTCGTAATTCTTCAGTTGGTGTCGTCTTCTTCTTTTAGGAGGTTCCACTGATCTTCATATAGTGTCCGTGGTCGTCTTTCTTCGTCACGGCGTCGCTTCGTCTTCTTTGGATCACTACGGTTTGTTAAATTAATTTTGTATAAATAAAATTTACGTTCAGGATTCCCTGTACTGTTGTACTTGTCTTCTATTAGTTTTAAATGGTTTTGAAATTGTTTGAAGAATAATAATTTAATGTTAATACGAGAGCTACTCGGTCCACCCTCTGGCGTTGGTTAATAATGACTTACTGAAAATCTAACGGTTTTTTGGCGTTATTTTTCTTGTTGCTATGGTTACTTAAGAAATTATGCTAATTTTTCATTGGTTATTAACTCAGGTTATTGTTAAGATTTATCGTCTTTTTTCGTCAATTTTTACCAAAATATCTTCAACTGAAGATTACTACTTTGTTCTAATATCTATGGTCATCACATTAGTACCATTCTTCCTAAATTTTTATGATGAACATTTTGATACCCCTCATGCCTACTTTTGGATAGCTAATTACATTTTTACTATTTTCCCAATTTTATATCTTACATATAATTTATTCAAAATTAGTTGTTAACCACATATTTTGGTACTATGAATACCCACTTACATGGTTTAATCATTTGGCACGTTCTGCCTTAACTTTGGATTATTATTTGTTCTTAAATTAATAAATTTATGTTCAACAGTTTGGCTTAGAGCCTAGATTCCATTCTACTACCATTTAACATTTCTTACTAACGTTTCTGGTAACTCTAATATAATTTACAAACAAAACAAACAATAAACATCAGTATCCCTAACTCTAATTCTTACTATTAAACATTTCTTTTCAGGTTCTACCCTGAAATATCTTTTAATTGCTGTTATCTGCTTATCCTACAATTTACTCTATGCTATGATTTTCTAAACACAAATAAAATCCTTAATACTTACTTAAAGAAACTTAAAGAAACTCTTATAATACCATTGACAAACTGTTCCTTGTATACTATGTCCTATCTACTATTCCCTTCACTTAAACACAGTGTTAGTTCTTCTTAATTTGCTACACTCTGATACCTTAACTCTTACCTTAATATATAATCTTGATATCTTATTACCTAAATTAACAATATTACAATTAGTTCAATCTTACCTACTAGTGCACAGTTTATCACAAATTGTTTATCTGTTTAACATAGTTAGCTTACACGATATTTAGTTCTACACTCTCACTACACTTTTTCTTTCATTAGAAAGTTTCTATAATTACTACCCTGCTCACTTTCTTTTATACCTATCACTTTCACTACTTATTTAGTTTTACACACACACTTTTGGGCTTATTCATGGTTGTCTGATTACTTTACATCACTGTGTGATTATGGTCATTTATAACTATTTACCTCCAAATCACACTGATCACTTTTGGTCATCATTCTAATATTGCTTTTGTTTTGGGCTCAAAGTATTGTTTATAGCCTTTGGCCATTACTACTACAATTAGTTTGGGGTATGGTTAGCTTCTAACCCCCCTACATTATATTATACTATTACATTCTTTAAATAATAAGATACATGTGATACTATTACCCTTCATTAATCTTATTGTCCTAGCTACATCTCATATGCTACAGACATCAATTCATTACTAAATTTACAATATTCTGTTCACTTTTTTGGGATGACTGAATTGTACTTAAACTTCTTCTTCACTGTCTCTTGGTTTTCTTTTGGTTCCTATCCGATCTATTGTGTCAAGTCTGTCGGGTTAATAGTCATTTGTCATTTATTGGGTTATTGGGTTATTGATCTTTAAATTCATAAGTTTTTTGCCTTTTACTCTTATTTTCAGCTGTTTATTTTATAATTAAATACCATTGAATTCTTGCTACCTTATGTCATGTTACATAATGCATCGCCACCAAAATTGATTATTTCGAAACAAAGATTATTAGGTTTTTTCTGAAATCATCAATATAGTTCATTTTATCAAGTTATTATGATTCAGGAATTCCTCCATCGCTACTTCTTCTGTATTCATTCTTTATTAAGTCATGGTTCATAATATAATAATTGGTATTATTTCTTTTCCTTTATTATTCTTCATTATTCCCCTTTATGTTCTATTTCCCTAAAATTTTTCTTCTCTCTCCTTCATATAAATTGGTAATAGTCAGAGGGCACGTGTGGCTCTATTACTCTGCTATCCATTTATACACATTTTGAGTTCAGAGGCCTTGCCTATCTGCTCAATAACATATGTTGGACGTATCTCAACATAAAATCATCACATAATAATATTCATAATAATTATAATAATAGTCGTTCATTTCCGACTCACATAATATTAATACAATAAAACACTTTTGGGATTAATTATTCTTTCTTTCATACAACTCATGACCTTTCATTTCAATAACTTATTAGGATTCCTTTGTTTTAAGTTTGTGGCGATATTTAATAGGCATTTTGTATTGTTTTAAGAGCTTATTCTAGATGGTAGTGATTCTATTTGTCATCACTCTAATGCTCATTGATATTTAATTAACATTGTAGCTGGTTTTGACTCATTTATATTTTTTCATTGATAACTCAGCTAATCTGCCAGTGTTATTTTTTATTTGATTGTTTTGGTTTCTTCCTTTGTGAAACATTAATTTCTATTTATCCCCTTTTTGTGATGGGGTTTGTTAATGATGTTATGTAGCGTCATCATTATTTGTGTAATATTTAATTATTTTATATCTCAATTTTTATGATATTTCATTATACATTTTCAAAATTTGCATGTGTTTACACATTTTGTTTCACACTTGGTCGTAAGTTTAGCCTTACTTTGTTTTGAACTTAGCTTATCTTTCTTCTAAATTCCCTCTCATTTATAATAATAATGGTTCCAATCAAATACTTACTGTAAGTTGTGCTTACATTACTTTTGAATTTTGATAATAGTTACTTACAAAATTCTCTTTAATTTTCAGACACTGGTTCATAATACTTTTTAAAGAAGACTGGTTATAAGTCCCTTTTATCTTTTTAGTTGTGATTTCACTTATGACATAGGTATTATTTTTATTATCTTTCATTATGAGGTAGGGTATTTATTTTGTTATATAATGGACCCTGTTATATACATTCATTTTTCTTATAAGTTAATCTTCTCATTTATACATTACTTGGTTTGCCTGGTCAAATCACTCAAAATCAGTCCCATTTTCTCAGTGTTCCTCCACACTTGGTTTAACCATTGTCCATGATTATATGAGCTGCTCCTGTTCGGATTGCTGTTGTTTTCATAATGACTGCTGTTCGTGTCCACTTTCTTGCTATTATTCTGTATCCAAATGGTTCTGTTATAGAATTCTCACTGGTTTCCATTGCTATCGCAATCATTTCATTGTTTGGTTTATACAATGAATAGGTCAATGCTGTTTCCATTGTAGATGCTATCGTTGATATTGGATTATGCATGTCTATTAAGTGTCTTCTCCTTCTTATTCTGTTACCCACTATTTTGTAGTGGTTCCTTCCTAAAGGTTCTAGTAAGTTCCTTCTGTTATTTCTAAAATTCATGAATTCATTCTGGTCGTTAATTAGTACATTAAACATCTCAAGTAGTCCATCCTTCATCATCTCCAATTCTTCTCTGGTATTTATTATCCTCCTTCTATATATTTTTCTTATTTCCTTGGTCTTTGTTTCCAAGTATTCACTCTTCTTAGTCGTCAATTCCATGATTTGGATATTCTCCTTATGGCTGTTATTTTTATTTGTAGACAACAGTATGCTTTCGTCTTCTGTAGTTTTTATTTCCTTCCTACTATCTTCTATTTTCTTAATTACCGGTTCCTTGTTCTCGTTCAATGTTTCTTTAATACTTTCAGAAACTCTTTCTAGTGTTTCATCCACCTTCTTGAAACCCTTATCTAATGTTTCCTTGATCTGATCGGTTTTGTAATTTGTTTCTTCCCATCTCTGATTCGTCTCCATTTTTGTTTGTTTTAGTTCTTTACGATACGCTATTAATTGTCGTTGTATAGTTTCACTGTTACTATCGATTTTGTGGTTCAATGTTTCTATATCTTTTTTCATTAGTCTCAAGGTTTCACTGGTTTTCTCATTACTCCTCTCTATCTTTTCACTAATCAATTTATTCTCCTCCTTCAACTTCTGTGTTAGTGTTTTATTTAATGATTCAAACTTCTTGTCTAGTTTTTCATTCTGTTTCTTGGAATTATCTTCAAACTTCTTGTCCATTTTCTTGAAATTGTCATTTATTGACTCAAATTTCTTATTCAATTCTTCGTTATTTTGTTGTAATAATTTTTTATTGTCCTCCTTCATTTCCTCTTTGTTTTTGTCCATTTTTTCATCCTGTTTCTTGAAATGGTCATTTACCAACTCAAATTTCTTGTCCATTTCTTCCTTATTTTTTCTAGAGTCTCCTTTAATTAATTCCCACAATTGTAGCAAGTCCATGCCTGTTCTGGCTTCCGCCTGTTGTGTGGGTCTATCTATTTCCATGGGAGTTAGTAATTCTTCCACATCTTCCACTGATGTTATTTCCTTTTCTTCCATTCTGGCACCTTTCTCGATCTCCTTTTCTAATCTTCTTGCTTTCTCTTCCGCCTCCTTTTCGCGTAGCACGGTCTGTCTTGTGCCGATTGGTTCCCGTTCCATTTCCGTAGTCGCCGCTAGAATCTGTAAAGTTTAAAGATATGTTTCCTTACCTATTCTAGCCCTACTAGTTGGCGCGCCACTTTGTTACATTATGTTTATGTGGCTGTTGTAAAAATTTAATGTATAAAGTTTAGAATGTTGTTAAACGTGTCAAAATGTATGCTCTCAGTCGTGTACGGGTAAACCGTATTCTGCTCTGCCGCATTCAAACGTTGCAAACGTTGCCGCCTCGCCACCTGATTGGCGTACAGCTCTCTGCAGTATTACCCAGCTTGCGTCTCGCTTTAACGCCTTCACTTCAATAATTACTAGTCGTAATTCTAAATTAACGGAATCAAACATACAGCATTGCAGATTGAGAACATTTATTAATCCTTTAGAATATTTCACTTGGTTTATTATACATCAAAATTCGTTTTCGGCACCGGCTATTACAATTGCGTAGTTGGTACGCTCAGCTCAGTTGTATACAGTCATCAGTTACTCTAGTTTACAGTAAAAATTATCGTTTTTTCTCAGGGGTGTAAAGTCCTTTTGGCTACAGAAATATATGTTTACGGCTAACACGCACAAAGTTATAATGATTCTTACAGCTAATTACATAAATAAATCGATATTTCATTACATTTGACTAAGTAATCACCTATGAAAATTTGTGAAGCAATTTTTGGTTATGTTCATTTGCCAGAAGTTCGTTATTAGAAGATTCGTTAATTATTTATCATAATTTACTTTCTTAATAATCGTTAATTTGTTATAGTTAAATAGTGAATTTAAATCAGCATTTATTTTGACTCGGAATAGTGATCAGTGATTTTGAAATAGTTATATTTAATTCAGACCAAAATTTGTGAATACGCTTTAAGGGATAATGTTTATACTCATCAGTTACTTGTTGCTGAAGATCCTGATGTCGTCTTCTTCGATAGATAACTCCTGGGCTGTCGTCTTCTTCTATGGATAATTCCTGTCGTCTGTTTCCCTCGTCTCGGCACTTTTCTTTGCTACTTCAGGCCTTGTAATTCTTCAGTTGGTGTCGTCTTCTTCTTTTAGGAGGTTCCACTGATCTTCATATAGTGTCCGTGGTCGTCTTTCTTCGTCACGGCGTCGCTTCGTCTTCTTTGGATCACTACGGTTTGTTAAATTAATTTTTTATAAATAAAATTTACGTTCAGGATTCCCTGTACTGTTGTACTTGTCTTCTATTAGTTTTAAATGGTTTTGAAATTGTTTGAAGAATAATAATTTAATGTTAATACGAGAGCTACTCGGTCCACCCTCTGGCGTTGGTTAATAATGACTTACTGAAAATCTAACGGTTTTTTGGCGTTATTTTTCTTGTTGCTATGGTTACTTAAGAAATTATGCTAATTTTTCATTGGTTATTAACTCAGGTTATTGTTAAGATTTATCGTCTTTTTTCGTCAATTTTTACCAAAATATCTTCAACTGAAGATTACTACTTTGTTCTAATATCTATGGTCATCACATTAGTACCATTCTTCCTAAATTTTTATGATGAACATTTTGATACCCCTCATGCCTACTTTTGGATAGCTAATTACATTTTTACTATTTTCCCAATTTTATATCTTACATATAATTTATTCAAAATTAGTTGTTAACCACATATTTTGGTACTATGAATACCCACTTACATGGTTTAATCATTTGGCACGTTCTGCCTTAACTTTGGATTATTATTTGTTCTTAAATTAATAAATTTATGTTCAACAGTTTGGCTTAGAGCCTAGATTCCATTCTACTACCATTTAACATTTCTTACTAACGTTTCTGGTAACTCTTAATATAATTTACAAACAAAACAAACAATAAACATCAGTATCCCTAACTCTAATTCTTACTATTAAACATTTCTTTTCAGGTTCTACCCTGAAATATCTTTTAATTGCTGTTATCTGCTTATCCTACAATTTACTCTATGCTATGATTTTCTAAACACAAATAAAATCCTTAATACTTACTTAAAGAAACTTAAAGAAACTCTTATAATACCATTGACAAACTGTTCCTTGTATACTATGTCCTATCTACTATTCCCTTCACTTAAACACAGTGTTAGTTCTTCTTAATTTGCTACACTCTGATACCTTAACTCTTACCTTAATATATAATCTTGATATCTTATTACCTAAATTAACAATATTACAATTAGTTCAATCTTACCTACTAGTGCACAGTTTATCACAAATTGTTTATCTGTTTAACATAGTTAGCTTACACGATATTTAGTTCTACACTCTCACTACACTTTTTCTTTCATTAGAAAGTTTCTATAATTACTACCCTGCTCACTTTGTTTCATTCTTTTATACCTATCACTTTCACTACTTATTTAGTTTTACACACACACTTTTGGGCTTATTCATGGTTGTCTGATTACTTTACATCACTGTGTGATTATGGTCATTTATAACTATTTACCTCCAAATCACACTGATCACTTTTGGTCATCATTCTAATATTGCTTTTGTTTTGGGCTCAAAGTATTGTTTATAGCCTTTGGCCATTACTACTACAATTAGTTTGGGGTATGGTTAGCTTCTAACCCCCCTACATTATATTATACTATTACATTCTTTAAATAATAAGATACATGTGATACTATTACCCTTCATTAATCTTATTGTCCTAGCTACATCTCATATGCTACAGACATCAATTCATTACTAAATTTACAATATTCTGTTCACTTTTTTGGGATGACTGAATTGTACTTAAACTTCTTCTTCACTGTCTCTTGGTTTTCTTTTGGTTCCTATCCGATCTATTGTGTCAAGTCTGTCGGGTTAATAGTCATTTGTCATTTATTGGGTTATTGGGTTATTGATCTTTAAATTCATAAGTTTTTTGCCTTTTACTCTTATTTTCAGCTGTTTATTTTATAATTAAATACCATTGAATTCTTGCTACCTTATGTCATGTTACATAATGCATCGCCACCAAAATTGATTATTTCGAAACAAAGATTATTAGGTTTTTTCTGAAATCATCAATATAGTTCATTTTATCAAGTTATTATGATTCAGGAATTCCTCCATCGCTACTTCTTCTGTATTCATTCTTTATTAAGTCATGGTTCATAATATAATAATTGGTATTATTTCTTTTCCTTTATTATTCTTCATTATTCCCCTTTATGTTCTATTTCCCTAAAATTTTTCTTCTCTCTCCTTCATATAAATTGGTAATAGTCAGAGGGCACGTGTGGCTCTATTACTCTGCTATCCATTTATACACATTTTGAGTTCAGAGGCCTTGCCTATCTGCTCAATAACATATGTTGGACGTATCTCAACATAAAATCATCACATAATAATATTCATAATAATTATAATAATAGTCGTTCATTTCCGACTCACATAATATTAATACAATAAAACACTTTTGGGATTAATTATTCTTTCTTTCATACAACTCATGACCTTTCATTTCAATAACTTATTAGGATTCCTTTGTTTTAAGTTTGTGGCGATATTTAATAGGCATTTTGTATTGTTTTAAGAGCTTATTCTAGATGGTAGTGATTCTATTTGTCATCACTCTAATGCTCATTGATATTTAATTAACATTGTAGCTGGTTTTGACTCATTTATATTTTTTCATTGATAACTCAGCTAATCTGCCAGTGTTATTTTTTATTTGATTGTTTTGGTTTCTTCCTTTGTGAAACATTAATTTCTATTTATCCCCTTTTTGTGATGGGGTTTGTTAATGATGTTATGTAGCGTCATCATTATTTGTGTAATATTTAATTATTTTATATCTCAATTTTTATGATATTTCATTATACATTTTCAAAATTTGCATGTGTTTACACATTTTGTTTCACACTTGGTCGTAAGTTTAGCCTTACTTTGTTTTGAACTTAGCTTATCTTTCTTCTAAATTCCCTCTCATTTATAATAATAATGGTTCCAATCAAATACTTACTGTAAGTTGTGCTTACATTACTTTTGAATTTTGATAATAGTTACTTACAAAATTCTCTTTAATTTTCAGACACTGGTTCATAATACTTTTTAAAGAAGACTGGTTATAAGTCCCTTTTATCTTTTTAGTTGTGATTTCACTTATGACATAGGTATTATTTTTATTATCTTTCATTATGAGGTAGGGTATTTATTTTGTTATATAATGGACCCTGTTATATACATTCATTTTTCTTATAAGTTAATCTTCTCATTTATACATTACTTGGTTTGCCTGGTCAAATCACTCAAAATCAGTCCCATTTTCTCAGTGTTCCTCCACACTTGGTTTAACCATTGTCCATGATTATATGAGCTGCTCCTGTTCGGATTGCTGTTGTTTTCATAATGACTGCTGTTCGTGTCCACTTTCTTGCTATTATTCTGTATCCAAATGGTTCTGTTATAGAATTCTCACTGGTTTCCATTGCTATCGCAATCATTTCATTGTTTGGTTTATACAATGAATAGGTCAATGCTGTTTCCATTGTAGATGCTATCGTTGATATTGGATTATGCATGTCTATTAAGTGTCTTCTCCTTCTTATTCTGTTACCCACTATTTTGTAGTGGTTCCTTCCTAAAGGTTCTAGTAAGTTCCTTCTGTTATTTCTAAAATTCATGAATTCATTCTGGTCGTTAATTAGTACATTAAACATCTCAAGTAGTCCATCCTTCATCATCTCCAATTCTTCTCTGGTATTTATTATCCTCCTTCTATATATTTTTCTTATTTCCTTGGTCTTTGTTTCCAAGTATTCACTCTTCTTAGTCGTCAATTCCATGATTTGGATATTCTCCTTATGGCTGTTATTTTTATTTGTAGACAACAGTATGCTTTCGTCTTCTGTAGTTTTTATTTCCTTCCTACTATCTTCTATTTTCTTAATTACCGGTTCCTTGTTCTCGTTCAATGTTTCTTTAATACTTTCAGAAACTCTTTCTAGTGTTTCATCCACCTTCTTGAAACCCTTATCTAATGTTTCCTTGATCTGATCGGTTTTGTAATTTGTTTCTTCCCATCTCTGATTCGTCTCCATTTTTGTTTGTTTTAGTTCTTTACGATACGCTATTAATTGTCGTTGTATAGTTTCACTGTTACTATCGATTTTGTGGTTCAATGTTTCTATATCTTTTTTCATTAGTCTCAAGGTTTCACTGGTTTTCTCATTACTCCTCTCTATCTTTTCACTAATCAATTTATTCTCCTCCTTCAACTTCTGTGTTAGTGTTTTATTTAATGATTCAAACTTCTTGTCTAGTTTTTCATTCTGTTTCTTGGAATTATCTTCAAACTTCTTGTCCATTTTCTTGAAATTGTCATTTATTGACTCAAATTTCTTATTCAATTCTTCGTTATTTTGTTGTAATAATTTTTTATTGTCCTCCTTCATTTCCTCTTTGTTTTTGTCCATTTTTTCATCCTGTTTCTTGAAATGGTCATTTACCAACTCAAATTTCTTGTCCATTTCTTCCTTATTTTTTCTAGAGTCTCCTTTAATTAATTCCCACAATTGTAGCAAGTCCATGCCTGTTCTGGCTTCCGCCTGTTGTGTGGGTCTATCTATTTCCATGGGAGTTAGTAATTCTTCCACATCTTCCACTGATGTTATTTCCTTTTCTTCCATTCTGGCACCTTTCTCGATCTCCTTTTCTAATCTTCTTGCTTTCTCTTCCGCCTCCTTTTCGCGTAGCACGGTCTGTCTTGTGCCGATTGGTTCCCGTTCCATTTCCGTAGTCGCCGCTAGAATCTGTAAAGTTTAAAGATATGTTTCCTTACCTATTCTAGCCCTACTAGTTGGCGCGCCACTTTGTTACATTATGTTTATGTGGCTGTTGTAAAAATTTAATGTATAAAGTTTAGAATGTTGTTAAACGTGTCAAAATGTATGCTCTCAGTCGTGTACGGGTAAACCGTATTCTGCTCTGCCGCATTCAAACGTTGCAAACGTTGCCGCCTCGCCACCTGATTGGCGTACAGCTCTCTGCAGTATTACCCAGCTTGCGTCTCGCTTTAACGCCTTCACTTCAGTAATTACTAGTCGTAATTCTAAATTAACGGAATCAAACATACAGCATTGCAGATTGAGAACATTTATTAATCCTTTAGAATATTTCACTTGGTTTATTATACATCAAAATTCGTTTTCGGCACCGGCTATTACAATTGCGTAGTTGGTACGCTCAGCTCAGTTGTATACAGTCATCAGTTACTCTAGTTTACAGTAAAAATTATCGTTTTTTCTCAGGGGTGTAAAGTCCTTTTGGCTACAGAAATATATGTTTACGGCTAACACGCACAAAGTTATAATGATTCTTACAGCTAATTACATAAATAAATCGATATTTCATTACATTTGACTAAGTAATCACCTATGAAAATTTGTGAAGCAATTTTTGGTTATGTTCATTTGCCAGAAGTTCGTTATTAGAAGATTCGTTAATTATTTATCATAATTTACTTTCTTAATAATCGTTAATTTGTTATAGTTAAATAGTGAATTTAAATCAGCATTTATTTTGACTCGGAATAGTGATCAGTGATTTTGAAATAGTTATATTTAATTCAGACCAAAATTTGTGAATACGCTTTAAGGGATAATGTTTATACTCATCAGTTACTTGTTGCTGAAGATCCTGATGTCGTCTTCTTCGATAGATAACTCCTGGGCTGTCGTCTTCTTCTATGGATAATTCCTGTCGTCTGTTTCCCTCGTCTCGGCACTTTTCTTTGCTACTTCAGGCCTTGTAATTCTTCAGTTGGTGTCGTCTTCTTCTTTTAGGAGGTTCCACTGATCTTCATATAGTGTCCGTGGTCGTCTTTCTTCGTCACGGCGTCGCTTCGTCTTCTTTGGATCACTACGGTTTGTTAAATTAATTTTTTATAAATAAAATTTACGTTCAGGATTCCCTGTACTGTTGTACTTGTCTTCTATTAGTTTTAAATGGTTTTGAAATTGTTTGAAGAATAATAATTTAATGTTAATACGAGAGCTACTCGGTCCACCCTCTGGCGTTGGTTAATAATGACTTACTGAAAATCTAACGGTTTTTTGGCGTTATTTTTCTTGTTGCTATGGTTACTTAAGAAATTATGCTAATTTTTCATTGGTTATTAACTCAGGTTATTGTTAAGATTTATCGTCTTTTTTCGTCAATTTTTACCAAAATATCTTCAACTGAAGATTACTACTTTGTTCTAATATCTATGGTCATCACATTAGTACCATTCTTCCTAAATTTTTATGATGAACATTTTGATACCCCTCATGCCTACTTTTGGATAGCTAATTACATTTTTACTATTTTCCCAATTTTATATCTTACATATAATTTATTCAAAATTAGTTGTTAACCACATATTTTGGTACTATGAATACCCACTTACATGGTTTAATCATTTGGCACGTTCTGCCTTAACTTTGGATTATTATTTGTTCTTAAATTAATAAATTTATGTTCAACAGTTTGGCTTAGAGCCTAGATTCCATTCTACTACCATTTAACATTTCTTACTAACGTTTCTGGTAACTCTTAATATAATTTACAAACAAAACAAACAATAAACATCAGTATCCCTAACTCTAATTCTTACTATTAAACATTTCTTTTCAGGTTCTACCCTGAAATATCTTTTAATTGCTGTTATCTGCTTATCCTACAATTTACTCTATGCTATGATTTTCTAAACACAAATAAAATCCTTAATACTTACTTAAAGAAACTTAAAGAAACTCTTATAATACCATTGACAAACTGTTCCTTGTATACTATGTCCTATCTACTATTCCCTTCACTTAAACACAGTGTTAGTTCTTCTTAATTTGCTACACTCTGATACCTTAACTCTTACCTTAATATATAATCTTGATATCTTATTACCTAAATTAACAATATTACAATTAGTTCAATCTTACCTACTAGTGCACAGTTTATCACAAATTGTTTATCTGTTTAACATAGTTAGCTTACACGATATTTAGTTCTACACTCTCACTACACTTTTTCTTTCATTAGAAAGTTTCTATAATTACTACCCTGCTCACTTTGTTTCATTCTTTTATACCTATCACTTTCACTACTTATTTAGTTTTACACACACACTTTTGGGCTTATTCATGGTTGTCTGATTACTTTACATCACTGTGTGATTATGGTCATTTATAACTATTTACCTCCAAATCACACTGATCACTTTTGGTCATCATTCTAATATTGCTTTTGTTTTGGGCTCAAAGTATTGTTTATAGCCTTTGGCCATTACTACTACAATTAGTTTGGGGTATGGTTAGCTTCTAACCCCCCTACATTATATTATACTATTACATTCTTTAAATAATAAGATACATGTGATACTATTACCCTTCATTAATCTTATTGTCCTAGCTACATCTCATATGCTACAGACATCAATTCATTACTAAATTTACAATATTCTGTTCACTTTTTTGGGATGACTGAATTGTACTTAAACTTCTTCTTCACTGTCTCTTGGTTTTCTTTTGGTTCCTATCCGATCTATTGTGTCAAGTCTGTCGGGTTAATAGTCATTTGTCATTTATTGGGTTATTGGGTTATTGATCTTTAAATTCATAAGTTTTTTGCCTTTTACTCTTATTTTCAGCTGTTTATTTTATAATTAAATACCATTGAATTCTTGCTACCTTATGTCATGTTACATAATGCATCGCCACCAAAATTGATTATTTCGAAACAAAGATTATTAGGTTTTTTCTGAAATCATCAATATAGTTCATTTTATCAAGTTATTATGATTCAGGAATTCCTCCATCGCTACTTCTTCTGTATTCATTCTTTATTAAGTCATGGTTCATAATATAATAATTGGTATTATTTCTTTTCCTTTATTATTCTTCATTATTCCCCTTTATGTTCTATTTCCCTAAAATTTTTCTTCTCTCTCCTTCATATAAATTGGTAATAGTCAGAGGGCACGTGTGGCTCTATTACTCTGCTATCCATTTATACACATTTTGAGTTCAGAGGCCTTGCCTATCTGCTCAATAACATATGTTGGACGTATCTCAACATAAAATCATCACATAATAATATTCATAATAATTATAATAATAGTCGTTCATTTCCGACTCACATAATATTAATACAATAAAACACTTTTGGGATTAATTATTCTTTCTTTCATACAACTCATGACCTTTCATTTCAATAACTTATTAGGATTCCTTTGTTTTAAGTTTGTGGCGATATTTAATAGGCATTTTGTATTGTTTTAAGAGCTTATTCTAGATGGTAGTGATTCTATTTGTCATCACTCTAATGCTCATTGATATTTAATTAACATTGTAGCTGGTTTTGACTCATTTATATTTTTTCATTGATAACTCAGCTAATCTGCCAGTGTTATTTTTTATTTGATTGTTTTGGTTTCTTCCTTTGTGAAACATTAATTTCTATTTATCCCCTTTTTGTGATGGGGTTTGTTAATGATGTTATGTAGCGTCATCATTATTTGTGTAATATTTAATTATTTTATATCTCAATTTTTATGATATTTCATTATACATTTTCAAAATTTGCATGTGTTTACACATTTTGTTTCACACTTGGTCGTAAGTTTAGCCTTACTTTGTTTTGAACTTAGCTTATCTTTCTTCTAAATTCCCTCTCATTTATAATAATAATGGTTCCAATCAAATACTTACTGTAAGTTGTGCTTACATTACTTTTGAATTTTGATAATAGTTACTTACAAAATTCTCTTTAATTTTCAGACACTGGTTCATAATACTTTTTAAAGAAGACTGGTTATAAGTCCCTTTTATCTTTTTAGTTGTGATTTCACTTATGACATAGGTATTATTTTTATTATCTTTCATTATGAGGTAGGGTATTTATTTTGTTATATAATGGACCCTGTTATATACATTCATTTTTCTTATAAGTTAATCTTCTCATTTATACATTACTTGGTTTGCCTGGTCAAATCACTCAAAATCAGTCCCATTTTCTCAGTGTTCCTCCACACTTGGTTTAACCATTGTCCATGATTATATGAGCTGCTCCTGTTCGGATTGCTGTTGTTTTCATAATGACTGCTGTTCGTGTCCACTTTCTTGCTATTATTCTGTATCCAAATGGTTCTGTTATAGAATTCTCACTGGTTTCCATTGCTATTGCAATCATTTCATTGTTTGGTTTATACAATGAATAGGTCAATGCTGTTTCCATTGTAGATGCTATCGTTGATATTGGATTATGCATGTCTATTAAGTGTCTTCTCCTTCTTATTCTGTTACCCACTATTTTGTAGTGGTTCCTTCCTAAAGGTTCTAGTAAGTTCCTTCTGTTATTTCTAAAATTCATGAATTCATTCTGGTCGTTAATTAGTACATTAAACATCTCAAGTAGTCCATCCTTCATCATCTCCAATTCTTCTCTGGTATTTATTATCCTCCTTCTATATATTTTTCTTATTTCCTTGGTCTTTGTTTCCAAGTATTCACTCTTCTTAGTCGTCACTTCCATGATTTGGATATTCTCCTTATGGCTGTTATTTTTATTTGTAGACAACAGTATGCTTTCGTCTTCTGTAGTTTTTATTTCCTTCCTACTATCTTCTATTTTCTTAATTACCGGTTCCTTGTTCTCGTTCAATGTTTCTTTAATACTTTCAGAAACTCTTTCTAGTGTTTCATCCACCTTCTTGAAACCCTTATCTAATGTTTCCTTGATCTGATCGGTTTTGTAATTTGTTTCTTCCCATCTCTGATTCGTCTCCATTTTTGTTTGTTTTAGTTCTTTACGATACGCTATTAATTGTCGTTGTATAGTTTCACTGTTACTATCGATTTTGTGGTTCAATGTTTCTATATCTTTTTTCATTAGTCTCAAGGTTTCACTGGTTTTCTCATTACTCCTCTCTATCTTTTCACTAATCAATTTATTCTCCTCCTTCAACTTCTGTGTTAGTGTTTTATTTAATGATTCAAACTTCTTGTCTAGTTTTTCATTCTGTTTCTTGGAATTATCTTCAAACTTCTTGTCCATTTTCTTGAAATTGTCATTTATTGACTCAAATTTCTTATTCAATTCTTCGTTATTTTGTTGTAATAATTTTTTATTGTCCTCCTTCATTTCCTCTTTGTTTTTGTCCATTTTTTCATCCTGTTTCTTGAAATGGTCATTTACCAACTCAAATTTCTTGTCCATTTCTTCCTTATTTTTTCTAGAGTCTCCTTTAATTAATTCCCACAATTGTAGCAAGTCCATGCCTGTTCTGGCTTCCGCCTGTTGTGTGGGTCTATCTATTTCCATGGGAGTTAGTAATTCTTCCACATCTTCCACTGATGTTATTTCCTTTTCTTCCATTCTGGCACCTTTCTCGATCTCCTTTTCTAATCTTCTTGCTTTCTCTTCCGCCTCCTTTTCGCGTAGCACGGTCTGTCTTGTGCCGATTGGTTCCCGTTCCATTTCCGTAGTCGCCGCTAGAATCTGTAAAGTTTAAAGATATGTTTCCTTACCTATTCTAGCCCTACTAGTTGGCGCGCCACTTTGTTACATTATGTTTATGTGGCTGTTGTAAAAATTTAATGTATAAAGTTTAGAATGTTGTTAAACGTGTCAAAATGTATGCTCTCAGTCGTGTACGGGTAAACCGTATTCTGCTCTGCCGCATTAAAACGTTGCAAACGTTGCCGCCTCGCCACCTGATTGGCGTACAGCTCTCTGCAGTATTACCCAGCTTGCGTCTCGCTTTAACGCCTTCACTTCAATAATTACTAGTCGTAATTCTAAATTAACGGAATCAAACATACAGCATTGCAGATTGAGAACATTTATTAATCCTTTAGAATATTTCACTTGGTTTATTATACATCAAAATTCGTTTTCGGCACCGGCTATTACAATTGCGTAGTTGGTACGCTCAGCTCAGTTGTATACAGTCATCAGTTACTCTAGTTTACAGTAAAAATTATCGTTTTTTCTCAGGGGTGTAAAGTCCTTTTGGCTACAGAAATATATGTTTACGGCTAACACGCACAAAGTTATAATGATTCTTACAGCTAATTACATAAATAAATCGATATTTCATTACATTTGACTAAGTAATCACCTATGAAAATTTGTGAAGCAATTTTTGGTTATGTTCATTTGCCAGAAGTTCGTTATTAGAAGATTCGTTAATTATTTATCATAATTTACTTTCTTAATAATCGTTAATTTGTTATAGTTAAATAGTGAATTTAAATCAGCATTTATTTTGACTCGGAATAGTGATCAGTGATTTTGAAATAGTTATATTTAATTCAGACCAAAATTTGTGAATACGCTTTAAGGGATAATGTTTATACTCATCAGTTACTTGTTGCTGAAGATCCTGATGTCGTCTTCTTCGATAGATAACTCCTGGGCTGTCGTCTTCTTCTATGGATAATTCCTGTCGTCTGTTTCCCTCGTCTCGGCACTTTTCTTTGCTACTTCAGGCCTTGTAATTCTTCAGTTGGTGTCGTCTTCTTCTTTTAGGAGGTTCCACTGATCTTCATATAGTGTCCGTGGTCGTCTTTCTTCGTCACGGCGTCGCTTCGTCTTCTTTGGATCACTACGGTTTGTTAAATTAATTTTTTATAAATAAAATTTACGTTCAGGATTCCCTGTACTGTTGTACTTGTCTTCTATTAGTTTTAAATGGTTTTGAAATTGTTTGAAGAATAATAATTTAATGTTAATACGAGAGCTACTCGGTCCACCCTCTGGCGTTGGTTAATAATGACTTACTGAAAATCTAACGGTTTTTTGTCCTGTTTCTTGAAATGGTCATTTACCAACTCAAATTTCTTGTCCATTTCTTCCTTACTGAAAGTCTTCTTGTAATAATGACTTACTGAAAATCTAACGGTTTTTTGGCGTTATTTTTCTTGTTGCTATGGTTACTTAAGAAATTATGCTAATTTTTCATTGGTTATTAACTCAGGTTATTGTTAAGATTTATCGTCTTTTTTCGTCAATTTTTACCAAAATATCTTCAACTGAAGATTACTACTTTGTTCTAATATCTATGGTCATCACATTAGTACCATTCTTCCTAAATTTTTATGATGAACATTTTGATACCCCTCATGCCTACTTTTGGATAGCTAATTACATTTTTACTAATTTCCCAATTTTATATCTTACATATAATTTATTCAAAATTAGTTGTTAACCACATATTTTGGTACTATGAATACCCACTTACATGGTTTAATCATTTGGCACGTTCTGGCTTAACTTTGGATTATTATTTGTTCTTAAATTAATAAATTTATGTTCAACAGTTTGGCTTAGAGCCTAGATTCCATTCTACTACCATTTAACATTTCTTACTAACGTTTCTGGTAACTCTAATATAATTTACAAACAAAACAAACAATAAACATCAGTATCCCTAACTCTAATTCTTACTATTAAACATTTCTTTTCAGGTTCTACCCTGAAATATCTTTTAATTGCTGTTATCTGCTTATCCTACAATTTACTCTATGCTATGATTTTCTAAACACAAATAAAATCCTTAATACTTACTTAAAGAAACTCTTATAATACCATTGACAAACTGTTCCTTGTATACTATGTCCTATCTACTATTCCCTTCACTTAAACACAGTGTTAGTTCTTCTTAATTTGCTACACTCTGATACCTTAACTCTTACCTTAATATATAATCTTGATATCTTATTACCTAAATTAACAATATTACAATTAGTTCAATCTTACCTACTAGTGCACAGTTTATCACAAATTGTTTATCTGTTTAACATAGTTAGCTTACACGATATTTAGTTCTACACTCTCACTACACTTTTTCTTTCATTAGAAAGTTTCTATAATTACTACCCTGCTCACTTTGTTTCATTCTTTTATACCTATCACTTTCACTACTTATTTAGTTTTACACACACACTTTTGGGCTTATTCATGGTTGTCTGATTACTTTACATCACTGTGTGATTATGGTCATTTATAACTATTTACCTCCAAATCACACTGATCACTTTTGGTCATCATTCTAATATTGCTTTTGTTTTGGGCTCAAAGTATTGTTTATAGCCTTTGGCCATTACTACTACAATTAGTTTGGGGTATGGTTAGCTTCTAACCCCCCTACATTATATTATACTATTACATTCTTTAAATAATAAGATACATGTGATACTATTACCCTTCATTAATCTTATTGTCCTAGCTACATCTCATATGCTACAGACATCAATTCATTACTAAATTTACAATATTCTGTTCACTTTTTTGGGATGACTGAATTGTACTTAAACTTCTTCTTCACTGTCTCTTGGTTTTCTTTTGGTTCCTATCCGATCTATTGTGTCAAGTCTGTCGGGTTAATAGTCATTTGTCATTTATTGGGTTATTGATCTTTAAATTCATAAGTTTTTTGCCTTTTACTCTTATTTTCAGCTGTTTATTTTATAATTAAATACCATTGAATTCTTGCTACCTTATGTCATGTTACATAATGCATCGCCACCAAAATTGATTATTTCGAAACAAAGATTATTAGGTTTTTTCTGAAATCATCAATATAGTTCATTTTATCAAGTTATTATGATTCAGGAATTCCTCCATCGCTACTTCTTCTGTATTCATTCTTTATTAAGTCATGGTTCATAATATAATAATTGGTATTATTTCTTTTCCTTTATTATTCTTCATTATTCCCCTTTATGTTCTATTTCCCTAAAATTTTTCTTCTCTCTCCTTCATATAAATTGGTAATAGTCAGAGGGCACGTGTGGCTCTATTACTCTGCTATCCATTTATACACATTTTGAGTTCAGAGGCCTTGCCTATCTGCTCAATAACATATGTTGGACGTATCTCAACATAAAATCATCACATAATAATATTCATAATAATTATAATAATAGTCGTTCATTTCCGACTCACATAATATTAATACAATAAAACACTTTTGGGATTAATTATTCTTTCTTTCATACAACTCATGACCTTTCATTTCAATAACTTATTAGGATTCCTTTGTTTTAAGTTTGTGGCGATATTTAATAGGCATTTTGTATTGTTTTAAGAGCTTATTCTAGATGGTAGTGATTCTATTTGTCATCACTCTAATGCTCATTGATATTTAATTAACATTGTAGCTGGTTTTGACTCATTTATATTTTTTCATTGATAACTCAGCTAATCTGCCAGTGTTATTTTTTATTTGATTGTTTTGGTTTCTTCCTTTGTGAAACATTAATTTCTATTTATCCCCTTTTTGTGATGGGGTTTGTTAATGATGTTATGTAGCGTCATCATTATTTGTGTAATATTTAATTATTTTATATCTCAATTTTTATGATATTTCATTATACATTTTCAAAATTTGCATGTGTTTACACATTTTGTTTCACACTTGGTCGTAAGTTTAGCCTTACTTTGTTTTGAACTTAGCTTATCTTTCTTCTAAATTCCCTCTCATTTATAATAATAATGGTTCCAATCAAATACTTACTGTAAGTTGTGCTTACATTACTTTTGAATTTTGATAATAGTTACTTACAAAATTCTCTTTAATTTTCAGACACTGGTTCATAATACTTTTTAAAGAAGACTGGTTATAAGTCCCTTTTATCTTTTTAGTTGTGATTTCACTTATGACATAGGTATTATTTTTATTATCTTTCATTATGAGGTAGGGTATTTATTTTGTTATATAATGGACCCTGTTATATACATTCATTTTTCTTATAAGTTAATCTTCTCATTTATACATTACTTGGTTTGCCTGGTCAAATCACTCAAAATCAGTCCCATTTTCTCAGTGTTCCTCCACACTTGGTTTAACCATTGTCCATGATTATATGAGCTGCTCCTGTTCGGATTGCTGTTGTTTTCATAATGACTGCTGTTCGTGTCCACTTTCTTGCTATTATTCTGTATCCAAATGGTTCTGTTATAGAATTCTCACTGGTTTCCATTGCTATTGCAATCATTTCATTGTTTGGTTTATACAATGAATAGGTCAATGCTGTTTCCATTGTAGATGCTATCGTTGATATTGGATTATGCATGTCTATTAAGTGTCTTCTCCTTCTTATTCTGTTACCCACTATTTTGTAGTGGTTCCTTCCTAAAGGTTCTAGTAAGTTCCTTCTGTTATTTCTAAAATTCATGAATTCATTCTGGTCGTTAATTAGTACATTAAACATCTCAAGTAGTCCATCCTTCATCATCTCCAATTCTTCTCTGGTATTTATTATCCTCCTTCTATATATTTTTCTTATTTCCTTGGTCTTTGTTTCCAAGTATTCACTCTTCTTAGTCGTCACTTCCATGATTTGGATATTCTCCTTATGGCTGTTATTTTTATTTGTAGACAACAGTATGCTTTCGTCTTCTGTAGTTTTTATTTCCTTCCTACTATCTTCTATTTTCTTAATTACCGGTTCCTTGTTCTCGTTCAATGTTTCTTTAATACTTTCAGAAACTCTTTCTAGTGTTTCATCCACCTTCTTGAAACCCTTATCTAATGTTTCCTTGATCTGATCGGTTTTGTAATTTGTTTCTTCCCATCTCTGATTCGTCTCCATTTTTGTTTGTTTTAGTTCTTTACGATACGCTATTAATTGTCGTTGTATAGTTTCACTGTTACTATCGATTTTGTGGTTCAATGTTTCTATATCTTTTTTCATTAGTCTCAAGGTTTCACTGGTTTTCTCATTACTCCTCTCTATCTTTTCACTAATCAATTTATTCTCCTCCTTCAACTTCTGTGTTAGTGTTTTATTTAATGATTCAAACTTCTTGTCTAGTTTTTCATTCTGTTTCTTGGAATTATCTTCAAACTTCTTGTCCATTTTCTTGAAATTGTCATTTATTGACTCAAATTTCTTATTCAATTCTTCGTTATTTTGTTGTAATAATTTTTTATTGTCCTCCTTCATTTCCTCTTTGTTTTTGTCCATTTTTTCATCCTGTTTCTTGAAATGGTCATTTACCAACTCAAATTTCTTGTCCATTTCTTCCTTATTTTTTCTAGAGTCTCCTTTAATTAATTCCCACAATTGTAGCAAGTCCATGCCTGTTCTGGCTTCCGCCTGTTGTGTGGGTCTATCTATTTCCATGGGAGTTAGTAATTCTTCCACATCTTCCACTGATGTTATTTCCTTTTCTTCCATTCTGGCACCTTTCTCGATCTCCTTTTCTAATCTTCTTGCTTTCTCTTCCGCCTCCTTTTCGCGTAGCACGGTCTGTCTTGTGCCGATTGGTTCCCGTTCCATTTCCGTAGTCGCCGCTAGAATCTGTAAAGTTTAAAGATATGTTTCCTTACCTATTCTAGCCCTACTAGTTGGCGCGCCACTTTGTTACATTATGTTTATGTGGCTGTTGTAAAAATTTAATGTATAAAGTTTAGAATGTTGTTAAACGTGTCAAAATGTATGCTCTCAGTCGTGTACGGGTAAACCGTATTCTGCTCTGCCGCATTAAAACGTTGCAAACGTTGCCGCCTCGCCACCTGATTGGCGTACAGCTCTCTGCAGTATTACCCAGCTTGCGTCTCGCTTTAACGCCTTCACTTCAATAATTACTAGTCGTAATTCTAAATTAACGGAATCAAACATACAGCATTGCAGATTGAGAACATTTATTAATCCTTTAGAATATTTCACTTGGTTTATTATACATCAAAATTCGTTTTCGGCACCGGCTATTACAATTGCGTAGTTGGTACGCTCAGCTCAGTTGTATACAGTCATCAGTTACTCTAGTTTACAGTAAAAATTATCGTTTTTTCTCAGGGGTGTAAAGTCCTTTTGGCTACAGAAATATATGTTTACGGCTAACACGCACAAAGTTATAATGATTCTTACAGCTAATTACATAAATAAATCGATATTTCATTACATTTGACTAAGTAATCACCTATGAAAATTTGTGAAGCAATTTTTGGTTATGTTCATTTGCCAGAAGTTCGTTATTAGAAGATTCGTTAATTATTTATCATAATTTACTTTCTTAATAATCGTTAATTTGTTATAGTTAAATAGTGAATTTAAATCAGCATTTATTTTGACTCGGAATAGTGATCAGTGATTTTGAAATAGTTATATTTAATTCAGACCAAAATTTGTGAATACGCTTTAAGGGATAATGTTTATACTCATCAGTTACTTGTTGCTGAAGATCCTGATGTCGTCTTCTTCGATAGATAACTCCTGGGCTGTCGTCTTCTTCTATGGATAATTCCTGTCGTCTGTTTCCCTCGTCTCGGCACTTTTCTTTGCTACTTCAGGCCTTGTAATTCTTCAGTTGGTGTCGTCTTCTTCTTTTAGGAGGTTCCACTGATCTTCATATAGTGTCCGTGGTCGTCTTTCTTCGTCACGGCGTCGCTTCGTCTTCTTTGGATCACTACGGTTTGTTAAATTAATTTTTTATAAATAAAATTTACGTTCAGGATTCCCTGTACTGTTGTACTTGTCTTCTATTAGTTTTAAATGGTTTTGAAATTGTTTGAAGAATAATAATTTAATGTTAATACGAGAGCTACTTGGTCCACCCTCTGGCGTTGGTTAATAATGACTTACTGAAAATCTAACGGTTTTTTGGCGTTATTTTTCTTGTTGCTATGGTTACTTAAGAAATTATGCTAATTTTTCATTGGTTATTAACTCAGGTTATTGTTAAGATTTATCGTCTTTTTTCGTCAATTTTTACCAAAATATCTTCAACTGAAGATTACTACTTTGTTCTAATATCTATGGTCATCACATTAGTACCATTCTTCCTAAATTTTTATGATGAACATTTTGATACCCCTCATGCCTACTTTTGGATAGCTAATTACATTTTTACTATTTTCCCAATTTTATATCTTACATATAATTTATTCAAAATTAGTTGTTAACCACATATTTTGGTACTATGAATACCCACTTACATGGTTTAATCATTTGGCACGTTCTGCCTTAACTTTGGATTATTATTTGTTCTTAAATTAATAAATTTATGTTCAACAGTTTGGCTTAGAGCCTAGATTCCATTCTACTACCATTTAACATTTCTTACTAACGTTTCTGGTAACTCTAATATAATTTACAAACAAAACAAACAATAAACATCAGTATCCCTAACTCTAATTCTTACTATTAAACATTTCTTTTCAGGTTCTACCCTGAAATATCTTTTAATTGCTGTTATCTGCTTATCCTACAATTTACTCTATGCTATGATTTTCTAAACACAAATAAAATCCTTAATACTTACTTAAAGAAACTTAAAGAAACTCTTATAATACCATTGACAAACTGTTCCTTGTATACTATGTCCTATCTACTATTCCCTTCACTTAAACACAGTGTTAGTTCTTCTTAATTTGCTACACTCTGATACCTTAACTCTTACCTTAATATATAATCTTGATATCTTATTACCTAAATTAACAATATTACAATTAGTTCAATCTTACCTACTAGTGCACAGTTTATCACATATTGTTTATCTGTTTAACATAGTTAGCTTACACGATATTTAGTTCTACACTCTCACTACACTTTTTCTTTCATTAGAAAGTTTCTATAATTACTACCCTGCTCACTTTGTTTCATTCTTTTATACCTATCACTTTCACTACTTATTTAGTTTTACACACACACTTTTGGGCTTATTCATGGTTGTCTGATTACTTTACATCACTGTGTGATTATGGTCATTTATAACTATTTACCTCCAAATCACACTGATCACTTTTGGTCATCATTCTAATATTGCTTTTGTTTTGGGCTCAAAGTATTGTTTATAGCCTTTGGCCATTACTACTACAATTAGTTTGGGGTATGGTTAGCTTCTAACCCCCCTACATTATATTATACTATTACATTCTTTAAATAATAAGATACATGTGATACTATTACCCTTCATTAATCTTATTGTCCTAGCTACATCTCATATGCTACAGACATCAATTCATTACTAAATTTACAATATTCTGTTCACTTTTTTGGGATGACTGAATTGTACTTAAACTTCTTCTTCACTGTCTCTTGGTTTTCTTTTGGTTCCTATCCGATCTATTGTGTCAAGTCTGTCGGGTTAATAGTCATTTGTCATTTATTGGGTTATTGGGTTATTGATCTTTAAATTCATAAGTTTTTTGCCTTTTACTCTTATTTTCAGCTGTTTATTTTATAATTAAATACCATTGAATTCTTGCTACCTTATGTCATGTTACATAATGCATCGCCACCAAAATTGATTATTTCGAAACAAAGATTAATAGGTTTTTTCTGAAATCATCAATATAGTTCATTTTATCAAGTTATTATGATTCAGGAATTCCTCCATCGCTACTTCTTCTGTATTCATTCTTTATTAAGTCATGGTTCATAATATAATAATTGGTATTATTTCTTTTCCTTTATTATTCTTCATTATTCCCCTTTATGTTCTATTTCCCTAAAATTTTTCTTCTCTCTCCTTCATATAAATTGGTAATAGTCAGAGGGCACGTGTGGCTCTATTACTCTGCTATCCATTTATACACATTTTGAGTTCAGAGGCCTTGCCTATCTGCTCAATAACATATGTTGGACGTATCTCAACATAAAATCATCACATAATAATATTCATAATAATTATAATAATAGTCGTTCATTTCCGACTCACATAATATTAATACAATAAAACACTTTTGGGATTAATTATTCTTTCTTTCATACAACTCATGACCTTTCATTTCAATAACTTATTAGGATTCCTTTGTTTTAAGTTTGTGGCGATATTTAATAGGCATTTTGTATTGTTTTAAGAGCTTATTCTAGATGGTAGTGATTCTATTTGTCATCACTCTAATGCTCATTGATATTTAATTAACATTGTAGCTGGTTTTGACTCATTTATATTTTTTCATTGATAACTCAGCTAATCTGCCAGTGTTATTTTTTATTTGATTGTTTTGGTTTCTTCCTTTGTGAAACATTAATTTCTATTTATCCCCTTTTTGTGATGGGGTTTGTTAATGATGTTATGTAGCGTCATCATTATTTGTGTAATATTTAATTATTTTATATCTCAATTTTTATGATATTTCATTATACATTTTCAAAATTTGCATGTGTTTACACATTTTGTTTCACACTTGGTCGTAAGTTTAGCCTTACTTTGTTTTGAACTTAGCTTATCTTTCTTCTAAATTCCCTCTCATTTATAATAATAATGGTTCCAATCAAATACTTACTGTAAGTTGTGCTTACATTACTTTTGAATTTTGATAATAGTTACTTACAAAATTCTCTTTAATTTTCAGACACTGGTTCATAATACTTTTTAAAGAAGACTGGTTATAAGTCCCTTTTATCTTTTTAGTTGTGATTTCACTTATGACATAGGTATTATTTTTATTATCTTTCATTATGAGGTAGGGTATTTATTTTGTTATATAATGGACCCTGTTATATACATTCATTTTTCTTATAAGTTAATCTTCTCATTTATACATTACTTGGTTTGCCTGGTCAAATCACTCAAAATCAGTCCCATTTTCTCAGTGTTCCTCCACACTTGGTTTAACCATTGTCCATGATTATATGAGCTGCTCCTGTTCGGATTGCTGTTGTTTTCATAATGACTGCTGTTCGTGTCCACTTTCTTGCTATTATTCTGTATCCAAATGGTTCTGTTATAGAATTCTCACTGGTTTCCATTGCTATTGCAATCATTTCATTGTTTGGTTTATACAATGAATAGGTCAATGCTGTTTCCATTGTAGATGCTATCGTTGATATTGGATTATGCATGTCTATTAAGTGTCTTCTCCTTCTTATTCTGTTACCCACTATTTTGTAGTGGTTCCTTCCTAAAGGTTCTAGTAAGTTCCTTCTGTTATTTCTAAAATTCATGAATTCATTCTGGTCGTTAATTAGTACATTAAACATCTCAAGTAGTCCATCCTTCATCATCTCCAATTCTTCTCTGGTATTTATTATCCTCCTTCTATATATTTTTCTTATTTCCTTGGTCTTTGTTTCCAAGTATTCACTCTTCTTAGTCGTCACTTCCATGATTTGGATATTCTCCTTATGGCTGTTATTTTTATTTGTAGACAACAGTATGCTTTCGTCTTCTGTAGTTTTTATTTCCTTCCTACTATCTTCTATTTTCTTAATTACCGGTTCCTTGTTCTCGTTCAATGTTTCTTTAATACTTTCAGAAACTCTTTCTAGTGTTTCATCCACCTTCTTGAAACCCTTATCTAATGTTTCCTTGATCTGATCGGTTTTGTAATTTGTTTCTTCCCATCTCTGATTCGTCTCCATTTTTGTTTGTTTTAGTTCTTTACGATACGCTATTAATTGTCGTTGTATAGTTTCACTGTTACTATCGATTTTGTGGTTCAATGTTTCTATATCTTTTTTCATTAGTCTCAAGGTTTCACTGGTTTTCTCATTACTCCTCTCTATCTTTTCACTAATCAATTTATTCTCCTCCTTCAACTTCTGTGTTAGTGTTTTATTTAATGATTCAAACTTCTTGTCTAGTTTTTCATTCTGTTTCTTGGAATTATCTTCAAACTTCTTGTCCATTTTCTTGAAATTGTCATTTATTGACTCAAATTTCTTATTCAATTCTTCGTTATTTTGTTGTAATAATTTTTTATTGTCCTCCTTCATTTCCTCTTTGTTTTTGTCCATTTTTTCATCCTGTTTCTTGAAATGGTCATTTACCAACTCAAATTTCTTGTCCATTTCTTCCTTATTTTTTCTAGAGTCTCCTTTAATTAATTCCCACAATTGTAGCAAGTCCATGCCTGTTCTGGCTTCCGCCTGTTGTGTGGGTCTATCTATTTCCATGGGAGTTAGTAATTCTTCCACATCTTCCACTGATGTTATTTCCTTTTCTTCCATTCTGGCACCTTTCTCGATCTCCTTTTCTAATCTTCTTGCTTTCTCTTCCGCCTCCTTTTCGCGTAGCACGGTCTGTCTTGTGCCGATTGGTTCCCGTTCCATTTCCGTAGTCGCCGCTAGAATCTGTAAAGTTTAAAGATATGTTTCCTTACCTATTCTAGCCCTACTAGTTGGCGCGCCACTTTGTTACATTATGTTTATGTGGCTGTTGTAAAAATTTAATGTATAAAGTTTAGAATGTTGTTAAACGTGTCAAAATGTATGCTCTCAGTCGTGTACGGGTAAACCGTATTCTGCTCTGCCGCATTAAAACGTTGCAAACGTTGCCGCCTCGCCACCTGATTGGCGTACAGCTCTCTGCAGTATTACCCAGCTTGCGTCTCGCTTTAACGCCTTCACTTCAATAATTACTAGTCGTAATTCTAAATTAACGGAATCAAACATACAGCATTGCAGATTGAGAACATTTATTAATCCTTTAGAATATTTCACTTGGTTTATTATACATCAAAATTCGTTTTCGGCACCGGCTATTACAATTGCGTAGTTGGTACGCTCAGCTCAGTTGTATACAGTCATCATCAGTTACTCTAGTTTACAGTAAAAATTATCGTTTTTTCTCAGGGGTGTAAAGTCCTTTTGGCTACAGAAATATATGTTTACGGCTAACACGCACAAAGTTATAATGATTCTTACAGCTAATTACATAAATAAATCGATATTTCATTACATTTGACTAAGTAATCACCTATGAAAATTTGTGAAGCAATTTTTGGTTATGTTCATTTGCCAGAAGTTCGTTATTAGAAGATTCGTTAATTATTTATCATAATTTACTTTCTTAATAATCGTTAATTTGTTATAGTTAAATAGTGAATTTAAATCAGCATTTATTTTGACTCGGAATAGTGATCAGTGATTTTGAAATAGTTATATTTAATTCAGACCAAAATTTGTGAATACGCTTTAAGGGATAATGTTTATACTCATCAGTTACTTGTTGCTGAAGATCCTGATGTCGTCTTCTTCGATAGATAACTCCTGGGCTGTCGTCTTCTTCTATGGATAATTCCTGTCGTCTGTTTCCCTCGTCTCGGCACTTTTCTTTGCTACTTCAGGCCTTGTAATTCTTCAGTTGGTGTCGTCTTCTTCTTTTAGGAGGTTCCACTGATCTTCATATAGTGTCCGTGGTCGTCTTTCTTCGTCACGGCGTCGCTTCGTCTTCTTTGGATCACTACGGTTTGTTAAATTAATTTTTTATAAATAAAATTTACGTTCAGGATTCCCTGTACTGTTGTACTTGTCTTCTATTAGTTTTAAATGGTTTTGAAATTGTTTGAAGAATAATAATTTAATGTTAATACGAGAGCTACTCGGTCCACCCTCTGGCGTTGGTTAATAATGACTTACTGAAAATCTAACGGTTTTTTGTCCTGTTTCTTGAAATGGTCATTTACCAACTCAAATTTCTTGTCCATTTCTTCCTTACTGAAAGTCTTCTTGTAATAATGACTTACTGAAAATCTAACGGTTTTTTGGCGTTATTTTTCTTGTTGCTATGGTTACTTAAGAAATTATGCTAATTTTTCATTGGTTATTAACTCAGGTTATTGTTAAGATTTATCGTCTTTTTTCGTCAATTTTTACCAAAATATCTTCAACTGAAGATTACTACTTTGTTCTAATATCTATGGTCATCACATTAGTACCATTCTTCCTAAATTTTTATGATGAACATTTTGATACCCCTCATGCCTACTTTTGGATAGCTAATTACATTTTTACTATTTTCCCAATTTTATATCTTACATATAATTTATTCAAAATTAGTTGTTAACCACATATTTTGGTACTATGAATACCCACTTACATGGTTTAATCATTTGGCACGTTCTGCCTTAACTTTGGATTATTATTTGTTCTTAAATTAATAAATTTATGTTCAACAGTTTGGCTTAGAGCCTAGATTCCATTCTACTACCATTTAACATTTCTTACTAACGTTTCTGGTAACTCTAATATAATTTACAAACAAAACAAACAATAAACATCAGTATCCCTAACTCTAATTCTTACTATTAAACATTTCTTTTCAGGTTCTACCCTGAAATATCTTTTAATTGCTGTTATCTGCTTATCCTACAATTTACTCTATGCTATGATTTTCTAAACACAAATAAAATCCTTAATACTTACTTAAAGAAACTCTTATAATACCATTGACAAACTGTTCCTTGTATACTATGTCCTATCTACTATTCCCTTCACTTAAACACAGTGTTAGTTCTTCTTAATTTGCTACACTCTGATACCTTAACTCTTACCTTAATATATAATCTTGATATCTTATTACCTAAATTAACAATATTACAATTAGTTCAATCTTACCTACTAGTGCACAGTTTATCACAAATTGTTTATCTGTTTAACATAGTTAGCTTACACGATATTTAGTTCTACACTCTCACTACACTTTTTCTTTCATTAGAAAGTTTCTATAATTACTACCCTGCTCACTTTGTTTCATTCTTTTATACCTATCACTTTCATTCTGTTTCTTGGAATTATCTTCAAACTTCTTGTCCATTTTCTTGAAATTGTCATTTATTGACTCAAATTTCTTATTCAATTCTTCGTTATTTTGTTGTAATAATTTTTTATTGTCCTCCTTCATTTCCTCTTTGTTTTTGTCCATTTTTTCATCCTGTTTCTTGAAATGGTCATTTACCAACTCAAATTTCTTGTCCATTTCTTCCTTACTGAAAGTCTTCTTGTAATAATGACTTACTGAAAATCTAACGGTTTTTTGGCGTTATTTTTCTTGTTGCTATGGTTACTTAAGAAATTATGCTAATTTTTCATTGGTTATTAACTCAGGTTATTGTTAAGATTTATCGTCTTTTTTCGTCAATTTTTACCAAAATATCTTCAACTGAAGATTACTACTTTGTTCTAATATCTATGGTCATCACATTAGTACCATTCTTCCTAAATTTTTATGATGAACATTTTGATACCCCTCATGCCTACTTTTGGATAGCTAATTACATTTTTACTATTTTCCCAATTTTATATCTTACATATAATTTATTCAAAATTAGTTGTTAACCACATATTTTGGTACTATGAATACCCACTTACATGGTTTAATCATTTGGCACGTTCTGCCTTAACTTTGGATTATTATTTGTTCTTAAATTAATAAATTTATGTTCAACAGTTTGGCTTAGAGCCTAGATTCCATTCTACTACCATTTAACATTTCTTACTAACGTTTCTGGTAACTCTAATATAATTTACAAACAAAACAAACAATAAACATCAGTATCCCTAACTCTAATTCTTACTATTAAACATTTCTTTTCAGGTTCTACCCTGAAATATCTTTTAATTGCTGTTATCTGCTTATCCTACAATTTACTCTATGCTATGATTTTCTAAACACAAATAAAATCCTTAATACTTACTTAAAGAAACTCTTATAATACCATTGACAAACTGTTCCTTGTATACTATGTCCTATCTACTATTCCCTTCACTTAAACACAGTGTTAGTTCTTCTTAATTTGCTACACTCTGATACCTTAACTCTTACCTTAATATATAATCTTGATATCTTATTACCTAAATTAACAATATTACAATTAGTTCAATCTTACCTACTAGTGCACAGTTTATCACAAATTGTTTATCTGTTTAACATAGTTAGCTTACACGATATTTAGTTCTACACTCTCACTACACTTTTTCTTTCATTAGAAAGTTTCTATAATTACTACCCTGCTCACTTTGTTTCATTCTTTTATACCTATCACTTTCACTACTTATTTAGTTTTACACACACACTTTTGGGCTTATTCATGGTTGTCTGATTACTTTACATCACTGTGTGATTATGGTCATTTATAACTATTTACCTCCAAATCACACTGATCACTTTTGGTCATCATTCTAATATTGCTTTTGTTTTGGGCTCAAAGTATTGTTTATAGCCTTTGGCCATTACTACTACAATTAGTTTGGGGTATGGTTAGCTTCTAACCCCCCTACATTATATTATACTATTACATTCTTTAAATAATAAGATACATGTGATACTATTACCCTTCATTAATCTTATTGTCCTAGCTACATCTCATATGCTACAGACATCAATTCATTACTAAATTTACAATATTCTGTTCACTTTTTTGGGATGACTGAATTGTACTTAAACTTCTTCTTCACTGTCTCTTGGTTTTCTTTTGGTTCCTATCCGATCTATTGTGTCAAGTCTGTCGGGTTAATAGTCATTTGTCATTTATTGGGTTATTGGGTTATTGATCTTTAAATTCATAAGTTTTTTGCCTTTTACTCTTATTTTCAGCTGTTTATTTTATAATTAAATACCATTGAATTCTTGCTACCTTATGTCATGTTACATAATGCATCGCCACCAAAATTGATTATTTCGAAACAAAGATTATTAGGTTTTTTCTGAAATCATCAATATAGTTCATTTTATCAAGTTATTATGATTCAGGAATTCCTCCATCGCTACTTCTTCTGTATTCATTCTTTATTAAGTCATGGTTCATAATATAATAATTGGTATTATTTCTTTTCCTTTATTATTCTTCATTATTCCCCTTTATGTTCTATTTCCCTAAAATTTTTCTTCTCTCTCCTTCATATAAATTGGTAATAGTCAGAGGGCACGTGTGGCTCTATTACTCTGCTATCCATTTATACACATTTTGAGTTCAGAGGCCTTGCCTATCTGCTCAATAACATATGTTGGACGTATCTCAACATAAAATCATCACATAATAATATTCATAATAATTATAATAATAGTCGTTCATTTCCGACTCACATAATATTAATACAATAAAACACTTTTGGGATTAATTATTCTTTCTTTCATACAACTCATGACCTTTCATTTCAATAACTTATTAGGATTCCTTTGTTTTAAGTTTGTGGCGATATTTAATAGGCATTTTGTATTGTTTTAAGAGCTTATTCTAGATGGTAGTGATTCTATTTGTCATCACTCTAATGCTCATTGATATTTAATTAACATTGTAGCTGGTTTTGACTCATTTATATTTTTTCATTGATAACTCAGCTAATCTGCCAGTGTTATTTTTTATTTGATTGTTTTGGTTTCTTCCTTTGTGAAACATTAATTTCTATTTATCCCCTTTTTGTGATGGGGTTTGTTAATGATGTTATGTGTAACATCATTATTTGTGTAATATTTAATTATTTTATATCTCAATTTTTATGATATTTCATTATACATTTTCAAAATTTGCATGTGTTTACACATTTTGTTTCACACTTGGTCGTAAGTTTAGCCTTACTTTGTTTTGAACTTAGCTTATCTTTCTTCTAAATTCCCTCTCATTTATAATAATAATGGTTCCAATCAAATACTTACTGTAAGTTGTGCTTACATTACTTTTGAATTTTGATAATAGTTACTTACAAAATTCTCTTTAATTTTCAGACACTGGTTCATAATACTTTTTAAAGAAGACTGGTTATAAGTCCCTTTTATCTTTTTAGTTGTGATTTCACTTATGACATAGGTATTATTTTTATTATCTTTCATTATGAGGTAGGGTATTTATTTTGTTATATAATGGACCCTGTTATATACATTCATTTTTCTTATAAGTTAATCTTCTCATTTATACATTACTTGGTTTGCCTGGTCAAATCACTCAAAATCAGTCCCATTTTCTCAGTGTTCCTCCACACTTGGTTTAACCATTGTCCATGATTATATGAGCTGCTCCTGTTCGGATTGCTGTTGTTTTCATAATGACTGCTGTTCGTGTCCACTTTCTTGCTATTATTCTGTATCCAAATGGTTCTGTTATAGAATTCTCACTGGTTTCCATTGCTATTGCAATCATTTCATTGTTTGGTTTATACAATGAATAGGTCAATGCTGTTTCCATTGTAGATGCTATCGTTGATATTGGATTATGCATGTCTATTAAGTGTCTTCTCCTTCTTATTCTGTTACCCACTATTTTGTAGTGGTTCCTTCCTAAAGGTTCTAGTAAGTTCCTTCTGTTATTTCTAAAATTCATGAATTCATTCTGGTCGTTAATTAGTACATTAAACATCTCAAGTAGTCCATCCTTCATCATCTCCAGTTCTTCTCTGGTATTTATTATCCTCCTTCTATATATTTTTCTTATTTCCTTGGTCTTTGTTTCCAAGTATTCACTCTTCTTAGTCGTCACTTCCATGATTTGGATATTCTCCTTATGGCTGTTATTTTTATTTGTAGACAACAGTATGCTTTCGTCTTCTGTAGTTTTTATTTCCTTCCTACTATCTTCTATTTTCTTAATTACCGGTTCCTTGTTCTCGTTCAATGTTTCTTTAATACTTTCAGAAACTCTTTCTAGTGTTTCATCCACCTTCTTGAAACCCTTATCTAATGTTTCCTTGATCTGATCGGTTTTGTAATTTGTTTCTTCCCATCTCTGATTCGTCTCCATTTTTGTTTGTTTTAGTTCTTTACGATACGCTATTAATTGTCGTTGTATAGTTTCACTGTTACTATCGATTTTGTGGTTCAATGTTTCTATATCTTTTTTCATTAGTCTCAAGGTTTCACTGGTTTTCTCATTACTCCTCTCTATCTTTTCACTAATCAATTTATTCTCCTCCTTCAACTTCTGTGTTAGTGTTTTATTTAATGATTCAAACTTCTTGTCTAGTTTTTCATTCTGTTTCTTGGAATTATCTTCAAACTTCTTGTCCATTTTCTTGAAATTGTCATTTATTGACTCAAATTTCTTATTCAATTCTTCGTTATTTTGTTGTAATAATTTTTTATTGTCCTCCTTCATTTCCTCTTTGTTTTTGTCCATTTTTTCATCCTGTTTCTTGAAATGGTCATTTACCAACTCAAATTTCTTGTCCATTTCTTCCTTATTTTTTCTAGAGTCTCCTTTAATTAATTCCCACAATTGTAGCAAGTCCATGCCTGTTCTGGCTTCCGCCTGTTGTGTGGGTCTATCTATTTCCATGGGAGTTAGTAATTCTTCCACATCTTCCACTGATGTTATTTCCTTTTCTTCCATTCTGGCACCTTTCTCGATCTCCTTTTCTAATCTTCTTGCTTTCTCTTCCGCCTCCTTTTCGCGTAGCACGGTCTGTCTTGTGCCGATTGGTTCCCGTTCCATTTCCGTAGTCGCCGCTAGAATCTGTAAAGTTTAAAGATATGTTTCCTTACCTATTCTAGCCCTACTAGTTGGCGCGCCACTTTGTTACATTATGTTTATGTGGCTGTTGTAAAAATTTAATGTATAAAGTTTAGAATGTTGTTAAACGTGTCAAAATGTATGCTCTCAGTCGTGTACGGGTAAACCGTATTCTGCTCTGCCGCATTAAAACGTTGCAAACGTTGCCGCCTCGCCACCTGATTGGCGTACAGCTCTCTGCAGTATTACCCAGCTTGCGTCTCGCTTTAACGCCTTCACTTCAATAATTACTAGTCGTAATTCTAAATTAACGGAATCAAACATACAGCATTGCAGATTGAGAACATTTATTAATCCTTTAGAATATTTCACTTGGTTTATTATACATCAAAATTCGTTTTCGGCACCGGCTATTACAATTGCGTAGTTGGTACGCTCAGCTCAGTTGTATACAGTCATCAGTTACTCTAGTTTACAGTAAAAATTATCGTTTTTTCTCAGGGGTGTAAAGTCCTTTTGGCTACAGAAATATATGTTTACGGCTAACACGCACAAAGTTATAATGATTCTTACAGCTAATTACATAAATAAATCGATATTTCATTACATTTGACTAAGTAATCACCTATGAAAATTTGTGAAGCAATTTTTGGTTATGTTCATTTGCCAGAAGTTCGTTATTAGAAGATTCGTTAATTATTTATCATAATTTACTTTCTTAATAATCGTTAATTTGTTATAGTTAAATAGTGAATTTAAATCAGCATTTATTTTGACTCGGAATAGTGATCAGTGATTTTGAAATAGTTATATTTAATTCAGACCAAAATTTGTGAATACGCTTTAAGGGATAATGTTTATACTCATCAGTTACTTGTTGCTGAAGATCCTGATGTCGTCTTCTTCGATAGATAACTCCTGGGCTGTCGTCTTCTTCTATGGATAATTCCTGTCGTCTGTTTCCCTCGTCTCGGCACTTTTCTTTGCTACTTCAGGCCTTGTAATTCTTCAGTTGGTGTCGTCTTCTTCTTTTAGGAGGTTCCACTGATCTTCATATAGTGTCCGTGGTCGTCTTTCTTCGTCACGGCGTCGCTTCGTCTTCTTTGGATCACTACGGTTTGTTAAATTAATTTTTTATAAATAAAATTTACGTTCAGGATTCCCTGTACTGTTGTACTTGTCTTCTATTAGTTTTAAATGGTTTTGAAATTGTTTGAAGAATAATAATTTAATGTTAATACGAGAGCTACTCGGTCCACCCTCTGGCGTTGGTTAATAATGACTTACTGAAAATCTAACGGTTTTTTGGCGTTATTTTTCTTGTTGCTATGGTTACTTAAGAAATTATGCTAATTTTTCATTGGTTATTAACTCAGGTTATTGTTAAGATTTATCGTCTTTTTTCGTCAATTTTTACCAAAATATCTTCAACTGAAGATTACTACTTTGTTCTAATATCTATGGTCATCACATTAGTACCATTCTTCCTAAATTTTTATGATGAACATTTTGATACCCCTCATGCCTACTTTTGGATAGCTAATTACATTTTTACTATTTTCCCAATTTTATATCTTCCATATAATTTATTCAAAATTAGTTGTTAACCACATATTTTGGTACTATGAATACCCACTTACATGGTTTAATCATTTGGCACGTTCTGCCTTAACTTTGGATTATTATTTGTTCTTAAATTAATAAATTTATGTTCAACAGTTTGGCTTAGAGCCTAGATTCCATTCTACTACCATTTAACATTTCTTACTAACGTTTCTGGTAACTCTAATATAATTTACAAACAAAACAAACAATAAACATCAGTATCCCTAACTCTAATTCTTACTATTAAACATTTCTTTTCAGGTTCTACCCTGAAATATCTTTTAATTGCTGTTATCTGCTTATCCTACAATTTACTCTATGCTATGATTTTCTAAACACAAATAAAATCCTTAATACTTACTTAAAGAAACTTAAAGAAACTCTTATAATACCATTGACAAACTGTTCCTTGTATACTATGTCCTATCTACTATTCCCTTCACTTAAACACAGTGTTAGTTCTTCTTAATTTGCTACACTCTGATACCTTAACTCTTACCTTAATATATAATCTTGATATCTTATTACCTAAATTAACAATATTACAATTAGTTCAATCTTACCTACTAGTGCACAGTTTATCACAAATTGTTTATCTGTTTAACATAGTTAGCTTACACGATATTTAGTTCTACACTCTCACTACACTTTTTCTTTCATTAGAAAGTTTCTATAATTACTACCCTGCTCACTTTGTTTCATTCTTTTATACCTATCACTTTCACTACTTATTTAGTTTTACACACACACTTTTGGGCTTATTCATGGTTGTCTGATTACTTTACATCACTGTGTGATTATGGTCATTTATAACTATTTACCTCCAAATCACACTGATCACTTTTGGTCATCATTCTAATATTGCTTTTGTTTTGGGCTCAAAGTATTGTTTATAGCCTTTGGCCATTACTACTACAATTAGTTTGGGGTATGGTTAGCTTCTAACCCCCCTACATTATATTATACTATTACATTCTTTAAATAATAAGATACATGTGATACTATTACCCTTCATTAATCTTATTGTCCTAGCTACATCTCATATGCTACAGACATCAATTCATTACTAAATTTACAATATTCTGTTCACTTTTTTGGGATGACTGAATTGTACTTAAACTTCTTCTTCACTGTCTCTTGGTTTTCTTTTGGTTCCTATCCGATCTATTGTGTCAAGTCTGTCGGGTTAATAGTCATTTGTCATTTATTGGGTTATTGGGTTATTGATCTTTAAATTCATAAGTTTTTTGCCTTTTACTCTTATTTTCAGCTGTTTATTTTATAATTAAATACCATTGAATTCTTGCTACCTTATGTCATGTTACATAATGCATCGCCACCAAAATTGATTATTTCGAAACAAAGATTATTAGGTTTTTTCTGAAATCATCAATATAGTTCATTTTATCAAGTTATTATGATTCAGGAATTCCTCCATCGCTACTTCTTCTGTATTCATTCTTTATTAAGTCATGGTTCATAATATAATAATTGGTATTATTTCTTTTCCTTTATTATTCTTCATTATTCCCCTTTATGTTCTATTTCCCTAAAATTTTTCTTCTCTCTCCTTCATATAAATTGGTAATAGTCAGAGGGCACGTGTGGCTCTATTACTCTGCTATCCATTTATACACATTTTGAGTTCAGAGGCCTTGCCTATCTGCTCAATAACATATGTTGGACGTATCTCAACATAAAATCATCACATAATAATATTCATAATAATTATAATAATAGTCGTTCATTTCCGACTCACATAATATTAATACAATAAAACACTTTTGGGATTAATTATTCTTTCTTTCATACAACTCATGACCTTTCATTTCAATAACTTATTAGGATTCCTTTGTTTTAAGTTTGTGGCGATATTTAATAGGCATTTTGTATTGTTTTAAGAGCTTATTCTAGATGGTAGTGATTCTATTTGTCATCACTCTAATGCTCATTGATATTTAATTAACATTGTAGCTGGTTTTGACTCATTTATATTTTTTCATTGATAACTCAGCTAATCTGCCAGTGTTATTTTTTATTTGATTGTTTTGGTTTCTTCCTTTGTGAAACATTAATTTCTATTTATCCCCTTTTTGTGATGGGGTTTGTTAATGATGTTATGTGTAACATCATTATTTGTGTAATATTTAATTATTTTATATCTCAATTTTTATGATATTTCATTATACATTTTCAAAATTTGCATGTGTTTACACATTTTGTTTCACACTTGGTCGTAAGTTTAGCCTTACTTTGTTTTGAACTTAGCTTATCTTTCTTCTAAATTCCCTCTCATTTATAATAATAATGGTTCCAATCAAATACTTACTGTAAGTTGTGCTTACATTACTTTTGAATTTTGATAATAGTTACTTACAAAATTCTCTTTAATTTTCAGACACTGGTTCATAATACTTTTTAAAGAAGACTGGTTATAAGTCCCTTTTATCTTTTTAGTTGTGATTTCACTTATGACATAGGTATTATTTTTATTATCTTTCATTATGAGGTAGGGTATTTATTTTGTTATATAATGGACCCTGTTATATACATTCATTTTTCTTATAAGTTAATCTTCTCATTTATACATTACTTGGTTTGCCTGGTCAAATCACTCAAAATCAGTCCCATTTTCTCAGTGTTCCTCCACACTTGGTTTAACCATTGTCCATGATTATATGAGCTGCTCCTGTTCGGATTGCTGTTGTTTTCATAATGACTGCTGTTCGTGTCCACTTTCTTGCTATTATTCTGTATCCAAATGGTTCTGTTATAGAATTCTCACTGGTTTCCATTGCTATTGCAATCATTTCATTGTTTGGTTTATACAATGAATAGGTCAATGCTGTTTCCATTGTAGATGCTATCGTTGATATTGGATTATGCATGTCTATTAAGTGTCTTCTCCTTCTTATTCTGTTACCCACTATTTTGTAGTGGTTCCTTCCTAAAGGTTCTAGTAAGTTCCTTCTGTTATTTCTAAAATTCATGAATTCATTCTGGTCGTTAATTAGTACATTAAACATCTCAAGTAGTCCATCCTTCATCATCTCCAATTCTTCTCTGGTATTTATTATCCTCCTATATATTTTTCTTATTTCCTTGGTCTTTGTTTCCAAGTATTCACTCTTCTTAGTCGTCACTTCCATGATTTGGATATTCTCCTTATGGCTGTTATTTTTATTTGTAGACAACAGTATGCTTTCGTCTTCTGTAGTTTTTATTTCCTTCCTACTATCTTCTATTTTCTTAATTACCGGTTCCTTGTTCTCGTTCAATGTTTCTTTAATACTTTCAGAAACTCTTTCTAGTGTTTCATCCACCTTCTTGAAACCCTTATCTAATGTTTCCTTGATCTGATCGGTTTTGTAATTTGTTTCTTCCCATCTCTGATTCGTCTCCATTTTTGTTTGTTTTAGTTCTTTACGATACGCTATTAATTGTCGTTGTATAGTTTCACTGTTACTATCGATTTTGTGGTTCAATGTTTCTATATCTTTTTTCATTAGTCTCAAGGTTTCACTGGTTTTCTCATTACTCCTCTCTATCTTTTCACTAATCAATTTATTCTCCTCCTTCAACTTCTGTGTTAGTGTTTTATTTAATGATTCAAACTTCTTGTCTAGTTTTTCATTCTGTTTCTTGGAATTATCTTCAAACTTCTTGTCCATTTTCTTGAAATTGTCATTTATTGACTCAAATTTCTTATTCAATTCTTCGTTATTTTGTTGTAATAATTTTTTATTGTCCTCCTTCATTTCCTCTTTGTTTTTGTCCATTTTTTCATCCTGTTTCTTGAAATGGTCATTTACCAACTCAAATTTCTTGTCCATTTCTTCCTTATTTTTTCTAGAGTCTCCTTTAATTAATTCCCACAATTGTAGCAAGTCCATGCCTGTTCTGGCTTCCGCCTGTTGTGTGGGTCTATCTATTTCCATGGGAGTTAGTAATTCTTCCACATCTTCCACTGATGTTATTTCCTTTTCTTCCATTCTGGCACCTTTCTCGATCTCCTTTTCTAATCTTCTTGCTTTCTCTTCCGCCTCCTTTTCGCGTAGCATGGTCTGTCTTGTGCCGATTGGTTCCCGTTCCATTTCCGTAGTCGCCGCTAGAATCTGTAAAGTTTAAAGATATGTTTCCTTACCTATTCTAGCCCTACTAGTTGGCGCGCCACTTTGTTACATTATGTTTATGTGGCTGTTGTAAAAATTTAATGTATAAAGTTTAGAATGTTGTTAAACGTGTCAAAATGTATGCTCTCAGTCGTGTACGGGTAAACCGTATTCTGCTCTGCCGCATTAAAACGTTGCAAACGTTGCCGCCTCGCCACCTGATTGGCGTACAGCTCTCTGCAGTATTACCCAGCTTGCGTCTCGCTTTAACGCCTTCACTTCAATAATTACTAGTCGTAATTCTAAATTAACGGAATCAAACATACAGCATTGCAGATTGAGAACATTTATTAATCCTTTAGAATATTTCACTTGGTTTATTATACATCAAAATTCGTTTTCGGCACCGGCTATTACAATTGCGTAGTTGGTACGCTCAGCTCAGTTGTATACAGTCATCAGTTACTCTAGTTTACAGTAAAAATTATCGTTTTTTCTCAGGGGTGTAAAGTCCTTTTGGCTACAGAAATATATGTTTACGGCTAACACGCACAAAGTTATAATGATTCTTACAGCTAATTACATAAATAAATCGATATTTCATTACATTTGACTAAGTAATCACCTATGAAAATTTGTGAAGCAATTTTTGGTTATGTTCATTTGCCAGAAGTTCGTTATTAGAAGATTCGTTAATTATTTATCATAATTTACTTTCTTAATAATCGTTAATTTGTTATAGTTAAATAGTGAATTTAAATCAGCATTTATTTTGACTCGGAATAGTGATCAGTGATTTTGAAATAGTTATATTTAATTCAGACCAAAATTTGTGAATACGCTTTAAGGGATAATGTTTATACTCATCAGTTACTTGTTGCTGAAGATCCTGATGTCGTCTTCTTCGATAGATAACTCCTGGGCTGTCGTCTTCTTCTATGGATAATTCCTGTCGTCTGTTTCCCTCGTCTCGGCACTTTTCTTTGCTACTTCAGGCCTTGTAATTCTTCAGTTGGTGTCGTCTTCTTCTTTTAGGAGGTTCCACTGATCTTCATATAGTGTCCGTGGTCGTCTTTCTTCGTCACGGCGTCGCTTCGTCTTCTTTGGATCACTACGGTTTGTTAAATTAATTTTTTATAAATAAAATTTACGTTCAGGATTCCCTGTACTGTTGTACTTGTCTTCTATTAGTTTTAAATGGTTTTGAAATTGTTTGAAGAATAATAATTTAATGTTAATACGAGAGCTACTCGGTCCACCCTCTGGCGTTGGTTAATAATGACTTACTGAAAATCTAACGGTTTTTTGGCGTTATTTTTCTTGTTGCTATGGTTACTTAAGAAATTATGCTAATTTTTCATTGGTTATTAACTCAGGTTATTGTTAAGATTTATCGTCTTTTTTCGTCAATTTTTACCAAAATATCTTCAACTGAAGATTACTACTTTGTTCTAATATCTATGGTCATCACATTAGTACCATTCTTCCTAAATTTTTATGATGAACATTTTGATACCCCTCATGCCTACTTTTGGATAGCTAATTACATTTTTACTATTTTCCCAATTTTATATCTTCCATATAATTTATTCAAAATTAGTTGTTAACCACATATTTTGGTACTATGAATACCCACTTACATGGTTTAATCATTTGGCACGTTCTGCCTTAACTTTGGATTATTATTTGTTCTTAAATTAATAAATTTATGTTCAACAGTTTGGCTTAGAGCCTAGATTCCATTCTACTACCATTTAACATTTCTTACTAACGTTTCTGGTAACTCTAATATAATTTACAAACAAAACAAACAATAAACATCAGTATCCCTAACTCTAATTCTTACTATTAAACATTTCTTTTCAGGTTCTACCCTGAAATATCTTTTAATTGCTGTTATCTGCTTATCCTACAATTTACTCTATGCTATGATTTTCTAAACACAAATAAAATCCTTAATACTTACTTAAAGAAACTTAAAGAAACTCTTATAATACCATTGACAAACTGTTCCTTGTATACTATGTCCTATCTACTATTCCCTTCACTTAAACACAGTGTTAGTTCTTCTTAATTTGCTACACTCTGATACCTTAACTCTTACCTTAATATATAATCTTGATATCTTATTACCTAAATTAACAATATTACAATTAGTTCAATCTTACCTACTAGTGCACAGTTTATCACAAATTGTTTATCTGTTTAACATAGTTAGCTTACACGATATTTAGTTCTACACTCTCACTACACTTTTTCTTTCATTAGAAAGTTTCTATAATTACTACCCTGCTCACTTTGTTTCATTCTTTTATACCTATCACTTTCACTACTTATTTAGTTTTACACACACACTTTTGGGCTTATTCATGGTTGTCTGATTACTTTACATCACTGTGTGATTATGGTCATTTATAACTATTTACCTCCAAATCACACTGATCACTTTTGGTCATCATTCTAATATTGCTTTTGTTTTGGGCTCAAAGTATTGTTTATAGCCTTTGGCCATTACTACTACAATTAGTTTGGGGTATGGTTAGCTTCTAACCCCCCTACATTATATTATACTATTACATTCTTTAAATAATAAGATACATGTGATACTATTACCCTTCATTAATCTTATTGTCCTAGCTACATCTCATATGCTACAGACATCAATTCATTACTAAATTTACAATATTCTGTTCACTTTTTTGGGATGACTGAATTGTACTTAAACTTCTTCTTCACTGTCTCTTGGTTTTCTTTTGGTTCCTATCCGATCTATTGTGTCAAGTCTGTCGGGTTAATAGTCATTTGTCATTTATTGGGTTATTGGGTTATTGATCTTTAAATTCATAAGTTTTTTGCCTTTTACTCTTATTTTCAGCTGTTTATTTTATAATTAAATACCATTGAATTCTTGCTACCTTATGTCATGTTACATAATGCATCGCCACCAAAATTGATTATTTCGAAACAAAGATTATTAGGTTTTTTCTGAAATCATCAATATAGTTCATTTTATCAAGTTATTATGATTCAGGAATTCCTCCATCGCTACTTCTTCTGTATTCATTCTTTATTAAGTCATGGTTCATAATATAATAATTGGTATTATTTCTTTTCCTTTATTATTCTTCATTATTCCCCTTTATGTTCTATTTCCCTAAAATTTTTCTTCTCTCTCCTTCATATAAATTGGTAATAGTCAGAGGGCACGTGTGGCTCTATTACTCTGCTATCCATTTATACACATTTTGAGTTCAGAGGCCTTGCCTATCTGCTCAATAACATATGTTGGACGTATCTCAACATAAAATCATCACATAATAATATTCATAATAATTATAATAATAGTCGTTCATTTCCGACTCACATAATATTAATACAATAAAACACTTTTGGGATTAATTATTCTTTCTTTCATACAACTCATGACCTTTCATTTCAATAACTTATTAGGATTCCTTTGTTTTAAGTTTGTGGCGATATTTAATAGGCATTTTGTATTGTTTTAAGAGCTTATTCTAGATGGTAGTGATTCTATTTGTCATCACTCTAATGCTCATTGATATTTAATTAACATTGTAGCTGGTTTTGACTCATTTATATTTTTTCATTGATAACTCAGCTAATCTGCCAGTGTTATTTTTTATTTGATTGTTTTGGTTTCTTCCTTTGTGAAACATTAATTTCTATTTATCCCCTTTTTGTGATGGGGTTTGTTAATGATGTTATGTGTAACATCATTATTTGTGTAATATTTAATTATTTTATATCTCAATTTTTATGATATTTCATTATACATTTTCAAAATTTGCATGTGTTTACACATTTTGTTTCACACTTGGTCGTAAGTTTAGCCTTACTTTGTTTTGAACTTAGCTTATCTTTCTTCTAAATTCCCTCTCATTTATAATAATAATGGTTCCAATCAAATACTTACTGTAAGTTGTGCTTACATTACTTTTGAATTTTGATAATAGTTACTTACAAAATTCTCTTTAATTTTCAGACACTGGTTCATAATACTTTTTAAAGAAGACTGGTTATAAGTCCCTTTTATCTTTTTAGTTGTGATTTCACTTATGACATAGGTATTATTTTTATTATCTTTCATTATGAGGTAGGGTATTTATTTTGTTATATAATGGACCCTGTTATATACATTCATTTTTCTTATAAGTTAATCTTCTCATTTATACATTACTTGGTTTGCCTGGTCAAATCACTCAAAATCAGTCCCATTTTCTCAGTGTTCCTCCACACTTGGTTTAACCATTGTCCATGATTATATGAGCTGCTCCTGTTCGGATTGCTGTTGTTTTCATAATGACTGCTGTTCGTGTCCACTTTCTTGCTATTATTCTGTATCCAAATGGTTCTGTTATAGAATTCTCACTGGTTTCCATTGCTATTGCAATCATTTCATTGTTTGGTTTATACAATGAATAGGTCAATGCTGTTTCCATTGTAGATGCTATCGTTGATATTGGATTATGCATGTCTATTAAGTGTCTTCTCCTTCTTATTCTGTTACCCACTATTTTGTAGTGGTTCCTTCCTAAAGGTTCTAGTAAGTTCCTTCTGTTATTTCTAAAATTCATGAATTCATTCTGGTCGTTAATTAGTACATTAAACATCTCAAGTAGTCCATCCTTCATCATCTCCAATTCTTCTCTGGTATTTATTATCCTCCTTCTATATATTTTTCTTATTTCCTTGGTCTTTGTTTCCAAGTATTCACTCTTCTTAGTCGTCACTTCCATGATTTGGATATTCTCCTTATGGCTGTTATTTTTATTTGTAGACAACAGTATGCTTTCGTCTTCTGTAGTTTTTATTTCCTTCCTACTATCTTCTATTTTCTTAATTACCGGTTCCTTGTTCTCGTTCAATGTTTCTTTAATACTTTCAGAAACTCTTTCTAGTGTTTCATCCACCTTCTTGAAACCCTTATCTAATGTTTCCTTGATCTGATCGGTTTTGTAATTTGTTTCTTCCCATCTCTGATTCGTCTCCATTTTTGTTTGTTTTAGTTCTTTACGATACGCTATTAATTGTCGTTGTATAGTTTCACTGTTACTATCGATTTTGTGGTTCAATGTTTCTATATCTTTTTTCATTAGTCTCAAGGTTTCACTGGTTTTCTCATTACTCCTCTCTATCTTTTCACTAATCAATTTATTCTCCTCCTTCAACTTCTGTGTTAGTGTTTTATTTAATGATTCAAACTTCTTGTCTAGTTTTTCATTCTGTTTCTTGGAATTATCTTCAAACTTCTTGTCCATTTTCTTGAAATTGTCATTTATTGACTCAAATTTCTTATTCAATTCTTCGTTATTTTGTTGTAATAATTTTTTATTGTCCTCCTTCATTTCCTCTTTGTTTTTGTCCATTTTTTCATCCTGTTTCTTGAAATGGTCATTTACCAACTCAAATTTCTTGTCCATTTCTTCCTTATTTTTTCTAGAGTCTCCTTTAATTAATTCCCACAATTGTAGCAAGTCCATGCCTGTTCTGGCTTCCGCCTGTTGTGTGGGTCTATCTATTTCCATGGGAGTTAGTAATTCTTCCACATCTTCCACTGATGTTATTTCCTTTTCTTCCATTCTGGCACCTTTCTCGATCTCCTTTTCTAATCTTCTTGCTTTCTCTTCCGCCTCCTTTTCGCGTAGCACGGTCTGTCTTGTGCCGATTGGTTCCCGTTCCATTTCCGTAGTCGCCGCTAGAATCTGTAAAGTTTAAAGATATGTTTCCTTACCTATTCTAGCCCTACTAGTTGGCGCGCCACTTTGTTACATTATGTTTATGTGGCTGTTGTAAAAATTTAATGTATAAAGTTTAGAATGTTGTTAAACGTGTCAAAATGTATGCTCTCAGTCGTGTACGGGTAAACCGTATTCTGCTCTGCCGCATTCAAACGTTGCCGCCTCGCCACCTGATTGGCGTACAGCTCTCTGCAGTATTACCCAGCTTGCGTCTCGCTTTAACGCCTTCACTTCAATAATTACTAGTCGTAATTCTAAATTAACGGAATCAAACATACAGCATTGCAGATTGAGAACATTTATTAATCCTTTAGAATATTTCACTTGGTTTATTATACATCAAAATTCGTTTTCGGCACCGGCTATTACAATTGCGTAGTTGGTACGCTCAGCTCAGTTGTATACAGTCATCAGTTACTCTAGTTTACAGTAAAAATTATCGTTTTTTCTCAGGGGTGTAAAGTCCTTTTGGCTACAGAAATATATGTTTACGGCTAACACGCACAAAGTTATAATGATTCTTACAGCTAATTACATAAATAAATCGATATTTCATTACATTTGACTAAGTAATCACCTATGAAAATTTGTGAAGCAATTTTTGGTTATGTTCATTTGCCAGAAGTTCGTTATTAGAAGATTCGTTAATTATTTATCATAATTTACTTTCTTAATAATCGTTAATTTGTTATAGTTAAATAGTGAATTTAAATCAGCATTTATTTTGACTCGGAATAGTGATCAGTGATTTTGAAAGTTATATTTAATTCAGACCAAAATTTGTGAATACGCTTTAAGGGATAATGTTTATACTCATCAGTTACTTGTTGCTGAAGATCCTGATGTCGTCTTCTTCGATAGATAACTCCTGGGCTGTCGTCTTCTTCTATGGATAATTCCTGTCGTCTGTTTCCCTCGTCTCGGCACTTTTCTTTGCTACTTCAGGCCTTGTAATTCTTCAGTTGGTGTCGTCTTCTTCTTTTAGGAGGTTCCACTGATCTTCATATAGTGTCCGTGGTCGTCTTTCTTCGTCACGGCGTCGCTTCGTCTTCTTTGGATCACTACGGTTTGTTAAATTAATTTTTTATAAATAAAATTTACGTTCAGGATTCCCTGTACTGTTGTACTTGTCTTCTATTAGTTTTAAATGGTTTTGAAATTGTTTGAAGAATAATAATTTAATGTTAATACGAGAGCTACTCGGTCCACCCTCTGGCGTTGGTTAATAATGACTTACTGAAAATCTAACGGTTTTTTGGCGTTATTTTTCTTGTTGCTATGGTTACTTAAGAAATTATGCTAATTTTTCATTGGTTATTAACTCAGGTTATTGTTAAGATTTATCGTCTTTTTTCGTCAATTTTTACCAAAATATCTTCAACTGAAGATTACTACTTTGTTCTAATATCTATGGTCATCACATTAGTACCATTCTTCCTAAATTTTTATGATGAACATTTTGATACCCCTCATGCCTACTTTTGGATAGCTAATTACATTTTTACTATTTTCCCAATTTTATATCTTACATATAATTTATTCAAAATTAGTTGTTAACCACATATTTTGGTACTATGAATACCCACTTACATGGTTTAATCATTTGGCACGTTCTGCCTTAACTTTGGATTATTATTTGTTCTTAAATTAATAAATTTATGTTCAACAGTTTGGCTTAGAGCCTAGATTCCATTCTACTACCATTTAACATTTCTTACTAACGTTTCTGGTAACTCTAATATAATTTACAAACAAAACAAACAATAAACATCAGTATCCCTAACTCTAATTCTTACTATTAAACATTTCTTTTCAGGTTCTACCCTGAAATATCTTTTAATTGCTGTTATCTGCTTATTCTACAATTTACTCTATGCTATGATTTTCTAAACACAAATAAAATCCTTAATACTTACTTAAAGAAACTCTTATAATACCATTGACAAACTGTTCCTTGTATACTATGTCCTATCTACTATTCCCTTCACTTAAACACAGTGTTAGTTCTTCTTAATTTGCTACACTCTGATACCTTAACTCTTACCTTAATATATAATCTTGATATCTTATTACCTAAATTAACAATATTACAATTAGTTCAATCTTACCTACTAGTGCACAGTTTATCACAAATTGTTTATCTGTTTAACATAGTTAGCTTACACGATATTTAGTTCTACACTCTCACTACACTTTTTCTTTCATTAGAAAGTTTCTATAATTACTACCCTGCTCACTTTGTTTCATTCTTTTATACCTATCACTTTCACTACTTATTTAGTTTTACACACACACTTTTGGGCTTATTCATGGTTGTCTGATTACTTTACATCACTGTGTGATTATGGTCATTTATAACTATTTACCTCCAAATCACACTGATCACTTTTGGTCATCATTCTAATATTGCTTTTGTTTTGGGCTCAAAGTATTGTTTATAGCCTTTGGCCATTACTACTACAATTAGTTTGGGGTATGGTTAGCTTCTAACCCCCCTACATTATATTATACTATTACATTCTTTAAATAATAAGATACATGTGATACTATTACCCTTCATTAATCTTATTGTCCTAGCTACATCTCATATGCTACAGACATCAATTCATTACTAAATTTACAATATTCTGTTCACTTTTTTGGGATGACTGAATTGTACTTAAACTTCTTCTTCACTGTCTCTTGGTTTTCTTTTGGTTCCTATCCGATCTATTGTGTCAAGTCTGTCGGGTTAATAGTCATTTGTCATTTATTGGGTTATTGGGTTATTGATCTTTAAATTCATAAGTTTTTTGCCTTTTACTCTTATTTTCAGCTGTTTATTTTATAATTAAATACCATTGAATTCTTGCTACCTTATGTCATGTTACATAATGCATCGCCACCAAAATTGATTATTTCGAAACAAAGATTATTAGGTTTTTTCTGAAATCATCAATATAGTTCATTTTATCAAGTTATTATGATTCAGGAATTCCTCCATCGCTACTTCTTCTGTATTCATTCTTTATTAAGTCATGGTTCATAATATAATAATTGGTATTATTTCTTTTCCTTTATTATTCTTCATTATTCCCCTTTATGTTCTATTTCCCTAAAATTTTTCTTCTCTCTCCTTCATATAAATTGGTAATAGTCAGAGGGCACGTGTGGCTCTATTACTCTGCTATCCATTTATACACATTTTGAGTTCAGAGGCCTTGCCTATCTGCTCAATAACATATGTTGGACGTATCTCAACATAAAATCATCACATAATAATATTCATAATAATTATAATAATAGTCGTTCATTTCCGACTCACATAATATTAATACAATAAAACACTTTTGGGATTAATTATTCTTTCTTTCATACAACTCATGACCTTTCATTTCAATAACTTATTAGGATTCCTTTGTTTTAAGTTTGTGGCGATATTTAATAGGCATTTTGTATTGTTTTAAGAGCTTATTCTAGATGGTAGTGATTCTATTTGTCATCACTCTAATGCTCATTGATATTTAATTAACATTGTAGCTGGTTTTGACTCATTTATATTTTTTCATTGATAACTCAGCTAATCTGCCAGTGTTATTTTTTATTTGATTGTTTTGGTTTCTTCCTTTGTGAAACATTAATTTCTATTTATCCCCTTTTTGTGATGGGGTTTGTTAATGATGTTATGTAGCGTCATCATTATTTGTGTAATATTTAATTATTTTATATCTCAATTTTTATGATATTTCATTATACATTTTCAAAATTTGCATGTGTTTACACATTTTGTTTCACACTTGGTCGTAAGTTTAGCCTTACTTTGTTTTGAACTTAGCTTATCTTTCTTCTAAATTCCCTCTCATTTATAATAATAATGGTTCCAATCAAATACTTACTGTAAGTTGTGCTTACATTACTTTTGAATTTTGATAATAGTTACTTACAAAATTCTCTTTAATTTTCAGACACTGGTTCATAATACTTTTTAAAGAAGACTGGTTATAAGTCCCTTTTATCTTTTTAGTTGTGATTTCACTTATGACATAGGTATTATTTTTATTATCTTTCATTATGAGGTAGGGTATTTATTTTGTTATATAATGGACCCTGTTATATACATTCATTTTTCTTATAAGTTAATCTTCTCATTTATACATTACTTGGTTTGCCTGGTCAAATCACTCAAAATCAGTCCCATTTTCTCAGTGTTCCTCCACACTTGGTTTAACCATTGTCCATGATTATATGAGCTGCTCCTGTTCGGATTGCTGTTGTTTTCATAATGACTGCTGTTCGTGTCCACTTTCTTGCTATTATTCTGTATCCAAATGGTTCTGTTATAGAATTCTCACTGGTTTCCATTGCTATTGCAATCATTTCATTGTTTGGTTTATACAATGAATAGGTCAATGCTGTTTCCATTGTAGATGCTATCGTTGATATTGGATTATGCATGTCTATTAAGTGTCTTCTCCTTCTTATTCTGTTACCCACTATTTTGTAGTGGTTCCTTCCTAAAGGTTCTAGTAAGTTCCTTCTGTTATTTCTAAAATTCATGAATTCATTCTGGTCGTTAATTAGTACATTAAACATCTCAAGTAGTCCATCCTTCATCATCTCCAATTCTTCTCTGGTATTTATTATCCTCCTTCTATATATTTTTCTTATTTCCTTGGTCTTTGTTTCCAAGTATTCACTCTTCTTAGTCGTCACTTCCATGATTTGGATATTCTCCTTATGGCTGTTATTTTTATTTGTAGACAACAGTATGCTTTCGTCTTCTGTAGTTTTTATTTCCTTCCTACTATCTTCTATTTTCTTAATTACCGGTTCCTTGTTCTCGTTCAATGTTTCTTTAATACTTTCAGAAACTCTTTCTAGTGTTTCATCCACCTTCTTGAAACCCTTATCTAATGTTTCCTTGATCTGATCGGTTTTGTAATTTGTTTCTTCCCATCTCTGATTCGTCTCCATTTTTGTTTGTTTTAGTTCTTTACGATACGCTATTAATTGTCGTTGTATAGTTTCACTGTTACTATCGATTTTGTGGTTCAATGTTTCTATATCTTTTTTCATTAGTCTCAAGGTTTCACTGGTTTTCTCATTACTCCTCTCTATCTTTTCACTAATCAATTTATTCTCCTCCTTCAACTTCTGTGTTAGTGTTTTATTTAATGATTCAAACTTCTTGTCTAGTTTTTCATTCTGTTTCTTGGAATTATCTTCAAACTTCTTGTCCATTTTCTTGAAATTGTCATTTATTGACTCAAATTTCTTATTCAATTCTTCGTTATTTTGTTGTAATAATTTTTTATTGTCCTCCTTCATTTCCTCTTTGTTTTTGTCCATTTTTTCATCCTGTTTCTTGAAATGGTCATTTACCAACTCAAATTTCTTGTCCATTTCTTCCTTATTTTTTCTAGAGTCTCCTTTAATTAATTCCCACAATTGTAGCAAGTCCATGCCTGTTCTGGCTTCCGCCTGTTGTGTGGGTCTATCTATTTCCATGGGAGTTAGTAATTCTTCCACATCTTCCACTGATGTTATTTCCTTTTCTTCCATTCTGGCACCTTTCTCGATCTCCTTTTCTAATCTTCTTGCTTTCTCTTCCGCCTCCTTTTCGCGTAGCACGGTCTGTCTTGTGCCGATTGGTTCCCGTTCCATTTCCGTAGTCGCCGCTAGAATCTGTAAAGTTTAAAGATATGTTTCCTTACCTATTCTAGCCCTACTAGTTGGCGCGCCACTTTGTTACATTATGTTTATGTGGCTGTTGTAAAAATTTAATGTATAAAGTTTAGAATGTTGTTAAACGTGTCAAAATGTATGCTCTCAGTCGTGTACGGGTAAACCGTATTCTGCTCTGCCGCATTCAAACGTTGCCGCCTCGCCACCTGATTGGCGTACAGCTCTCTGCAGTATTACCCAGCTTGCGTCTCGCTTTAATGCCTTCACTTCAATAATTACTAGTCGTAATTCTAAATTAACGGAATCAAACATACAGCATTGCAGATTGAGAACATTTATTAATCCTTTAGAATATTTCACTTGGTTTATTATACATCAAAATTCGTTTTCGGCACCGGCTATTACAATTGCGTAGTTGGTACGCTCAGCTCAGTTGTATACAGTCATCAGTTACTCTAGTTTACAGTAAAAATTATCGTTTTTTCTCAGGGGTGTAAAGTCCTTTTGGCTACAGAAATATATGTTTACGGCTAACACGCACAAAGTTATAATGATTCTTACAGCTAATTACATAAATAAATCGATATTTCATTACATTTGACTAAGTAATCACCTATGAAAATTTGTGAAGCAATTTTTGGTTATGTTCATTTGCCAGAAGTTCGTTATTAGAAGATTCGTTAATTATTTATCATAATTTACTTTCTTAATAATCGTTAATTTGTTATAGTTAAATAGTGAATTTAAATCAGCATTTATTTTGACTCGGAATAGTGATCAGTGATTTTGAAAGTTATATTTAATTCAGACCAAAATTTGTGAATACGCTTTAAGGGATAATGTTTATACTCATCAGTTACTTGTTGCTGAAGATCCTGATGTCGTCTTCTTCGATAGATAACTCCTGGGCTGTCGTCTTCTTCTATGGATAATTCCTGTCGTCTGTTTCCCTCGTCTCGGCACTTTTCTTTGCTACTTCAGGCCTTGTAATTCTTCAGTTGGTGTCGTCTTCTTCTTTTAGGAGGTTCCACTGATCTTCATATAGTGTCCGTGGTCGTCTTTCTTCGTCACGGCGTCGCTTCGTCTTCTTTGGATCACTACGGTTTGTTAAATTAATTTTTTATAAATAAAATTTACGTTCAGGATTCCCTGTACTGTTGTACTTGTCTTCTATTAGTTTTAAATGGTTTTGAAATTGTTTGAAGAATAATAATTTAATGTTAATACGAGAGCTACTCGGTCCACCCTCTGGCGTTGGTTAATAATGACTTACTGAAAATCTAACGGTTTTTTGGCGTTATTTTTCTTGTTGCTATGGTTACTTAAGAAATTATGCTAATTTTTCATTGGTTATTAACTCAGGTTATTGTTAAGATTTATCGTCTTTTTTCGTCAATTTTTACCAAAATATCTTCAACTGAAGATTACTACTTTGTTCTAATATCTATGGTCATCACATTAGTACCATTCTTCCTAAATTTTTATGATGAACATTTTGATACCCCTCATGCCTACTTTTGGATAGCTAATTACATTTTTACTATTTTCCCAATTTTATATCTTACATATAATTTATTCAAAATTAGTTGTTAACCACATATTTTGGTACTATGAATACCCACTTACATGGTTTAATCATTTGGCACGTTCTGCCTTAACTTTGGATTATTATTTGTTCTTAAATTAATAAATTTATGTTCAACAGTTTGGCTTAGAGCCTAGATTCCATTCTACTACCATTTAACATTTCTTACTAACGTTTCTGGTAACTCTAATATAATTTACAAACAAAACAAACAATAAACATCAGTATCCCTAACTCTAATTCTTACTATTAAACATTTCTTTTCAGGTTCTACCCTGAAATATCTTTTAATTGCTGTTATCTGCTTATCCTACAATTTACTCTATGCTATGATTTTCTAAACACAAATAAAATCCTTAATACTTACTTAAAGAAACTCTTATAATACCATTGACAAACTGTTCCTTGTATACTATGTCCTATCTACTATTCCCTTCACTTAAACACAGTGTTAGTTCTTCTTAATTTGCTACACTCTGATACCTTAACTCTTACCTTAATATATAATCTTGATATCTTATTACCTAAATTAACAATATTACAATTAGTTCAATCTTACCTACTAGTGCACAGTTTATCACAAATTGTTTATCTGTTTAACATAGTTAGCTTACACGATATTTAGTTCTACACTCTCACTACACTTTTTCTTTCATTAGAAAGTTTCTATAATTACTACCCTGCTCACTTTGTTTCATTCTTTTATACCTATCACTTTCACTACTTATTTAGTTTTACACACACACTTTTGGGCTTATTCATGGTTGTCTGATTACTTTACATCACTGTGTGATTATGGTCATTTATAACTATTTACCTCCAAATCACACTGATCACTTTTGGTCATCATTCTAATATTGCTTTTGTTTTGGGCTCAAAGTATTGTTTATAGCCTTTGGCCATTACTACTACAATTAGTTTGGGGTATGGTTAGCTTCTAACCCCCCTACATTATATTATACTATTACATTCTTTAAATAATAAGATACATGTGATACTATTACCCTTCATTAATCTTATTGTCCTAGCTACATCTCATATGCTACAGACATCAATTCATTACTAAATTTACAATATTCTGTTCACTTTTTTGGGATGACTGAATTGTACTTAAACTTCTTCTTCACTGTCTCTTGGTTTTCTTTTGGTTCCTATCCGATCTATTGTGTCAAGTCTGTCGGGTTAATAGTCATTTGTCATTTATTGGGTTATTGGGTTATTGATCTTTAAATTCATAAGTTTTTTGCCTTTTACTCTTATTTTCAGCTGTTTATTTTATAATTAAATACCATTG
>CM068373.1:230793364-230960582 GCA_034769895.1 Magicicada septendecula
AGAGATTTTTTAATATATAATGCCTTAATTTCTTCCTTGACGCGAAATCGTCAGCGTATTGGTTGTGTTATTTTTGCGGCCTTGGAAGAGCAATTAATTTTCACAGTAGCATACTTAGGAGTTATGTTCTTTTGAAAATAAATTTTATTGAATTAATATTGTTACATGACATTTTTACCAATGCCCTAGTACATAAATATACTATGATTATATTAGTAAAAACTACCAAGAGACAAAGATTTTTAAGAAAGACTTGAGTTGAACATGTTTTATTTTAATTGTTTATTGTAAGTGTGTGTTTATCATAGTTAAAATGATGTCAATGATAATAAGTAAGAAGAAAACTGTTAATGAACTTACTTATGGAATTTTGTTTTGATTTGTGCAGACTGTAAATTATAACACAGTCAGTTAAAGGGGATTATAATGTATTACTAATAGTTATTAGTAATTAGTTTGTGACACATAATTAATATTAAGTATGATAGTGTTAATAACAGTAATGTGATTCTTAACAAGAAAGTACCAAAATCATAGTCAGTTATTAAATTATATGGATAAGAATTTCTATAAAATAATAAGGAAACAATGTCAGTTTATGTTAAAGGATTACTAAATGTATAAAATAAATTTAAGAAAGTGAAAGATACAAAAAGAAATAATAATAAATAAGTTTGGCACAAAAATAATAAAATATCGGTATGGAGAACCATACATGACTTCCATATTCTAAGATTTATATTTAAAATCATTTTCAGCCAAACAGCCAGGCTGTGTCTTACCTGCCTTTTTATTGCTGTATTAAATGAAAAATATTATATTACATTAAAATGAAAAAAATTATAATTTTATTGCTGGCAACAAAATTATTTTATTTTTAACAATTACCATTGTTTCAAAAAGTTTAAATAAATTTTCAAGTACTTTACTCTTGTTAAAACGTAAAGGTTGCAGGTAAACTACCCTTTCCCCTTAACCGATCTTCACAAAATCGAAAGTCCTTGAGACCTCTACAATTCAGGGCTGTATGCAAAACATTATTTGATTCTGTTTGAATTTTGCGGCTGTTATCGTTTGCCATAGAAAATACCCTTGTTAAAAAACGTGTTGCAGGTAAACTACCCCTTTCCCTCAACCGATCTTCACCAAAAACAATAGGTCTTGAGAACTCTATAATTTAGGGCGGTATGCAAATAATCTTTTGATTCTATTTGAATTTGCGGCTGTTATCGTTTGCCATAGGAAATACCCTTGTTAAAACATAAAACGTTACAGGTAAACTACCCCTTTCCCTTAACCGATCTTCACCAAAAACAATAGGTCTTGAGAACTCTACAATTCAGGGCTGTATGCGAAACATTATTTGATTCTGTTTGAATTTGCGGCTGTTATCGTTTGCCAAACAAAAAAATTTCCCTTGATAAAAAAAAACCGTTGCAGGTAAACTACCCCTTTCCCTCAACCGATCTTCACCAAAAACAATAGGTCGTGAGTACTCTACAAATCAGGGCTGTATGCAATAAATTATTTGATTCTGTTTGAATTTGCGGCAGTTATCGTTTGCCATAGAAAAAAATCTACAGACACACAGACAGACAGACAGGCAGATAGACACACAGACACTTTTCGAAAAATGATTTATTTTCATGTTTTGAGTGTAGTAGAATCAGAATCTGCAATAATCTCGAACACGATTTTTTTTGCCATCACCATACTTCCATTCCTTAAGGAATATGGAAGTAAAAAGTGTAAATCATTAACTCAGGAAATATAGATCAGAAAACAGTCAAGAGTAATGTCAAAATGGTCAGTTTTTTATCAGAAGAACAAAGAAACAAATAAAATGAAGATTAAAGCTCTTATAAAAAGGTATATACTTTTAAAGAAAATGAAGTACAAAATAGTAAGATTTTGTTTATATTAATAATATGAGATCACCAGGGTGATATAAAAACCGTTACATTGGAAACCAAGGAGATATCTAAGGTAGGCCTTAGCAACTAATATGTTGATAGAATAAAATAAGAGAATTATTGGAATCTGAATGAAGAAAGGTTGATTTAAAAACAACTGATAGTGACTAAAGAAAATTATAATATATGTTATACCAGTGCATCTCAATAAAAACAATTAAATAATTATATTTATCAAGATTAAAATAGAAGAATGAAGTGCTACAGGACTCTACAGAATTAAACCAGGACATCTCTGAAGAAATTGGACCAATTGATACAGGGAGAGAAGTATTTTTGATCTAAAATTAATCTGAACCAGTCCCTGTCAAGCCTAGATTAAAAGTTTCAAAGACATTCAGTACACTTTTTATAAAAACTATTTTTGAACGTCTACTGATAACAATAATAATTAATATTATGGACATAAGCATAAAAAACCCATTGAAGTATAGTGTTAATATAATCTAAATCTAATTAAGTCTAACAAACATTTTATAACCTAATACACTGAATACCCTATACACTGAACTGTTTTACACTCTTTATATAATCCTTTTAAGACACATTGTGACTATTTCTAATCATATGTATTTTGGTACTTTCCCTGTCAAAACTGTTGTTATATCGTAGCCAAAAGGACCTACTGAACACATTATAATTGTATTTTATTTATTAAATTGTTGTTATATCGTAGCCAAAAGGACCTACTGAACACATTATAATTGTATTTTATTTATTAAATATAAAATATGAAATGTTTAAAATGCCTGAGATATAAGAGTTACTGCTGCCACTTTGAGCATATTAAAATACAGCTGGCCAAACTTCGTTAAGAATTATATTTGACATTTAGAACAAGTTAAAGAATAAATAAAGGATTTGAGTTTACAAAATACAGAAAAAGGTTTATTTGTTTCTTATTTCATGAATACAAAATGGATATGATATACTGAACAAAATATCTGATACTGTGTTGACTTCAGTAATTAGATTAAGTTGGCAACACTCATCAATTGAAAATCTTAGCAGATTTTTTTAAATATGTTTTGATGAGCACAAGTTATCATATTCATTGCTGAAAGAAAAGATTAAAAGAGAGTTCATTACAGAATAAATAAACCATATACTATTTAAATAAATTTGAATAAAAATTTATTATTGATATTTCACCAATAAAATTTTATTTGCAAATGGTGATTGCAAATTGGCGCTCAACAAACATCCCCCTGAACAGATACTCATCCTTAATTTAATATTAACAAAGTATATACAAATAATAACCGAGTTAAACAAGATACAAATTCTGATAAATAACCCATAGATTCGATTCTAGATGTAACAAATTGGCTATCCCAATAGTGAAGCTAAATAACATACAATTTAGAAAGTACGATTATTAGATAAGTAAGGGTAAAACACATTTACACGTTACAATATGCAAGTTAGTTTTTAATAACTGGATTTTGACATTTTGGAATTTAAATACCATGCTTGCTTGGCTAGGCTCTAATTTAATATTCATGTTTAATATGGTAACCAAATCACTTGTACGAATTAATAAATTATTTACCTTAAATTATCCGTCGTGTGATTTCTTGTAACTTCGTCTATGACGTGTTTCAGAGCATATGCTCCATCATCAGATATTAAAAAGGTAAAACTATCACACTTGCGAGATCGTTAAGTAGTAAAAATACTTAGTTTACCTAAACTAAATGTATAACTAAATCCGTTTTATATAACTAAATGTGATAGTTTTTACCTTTTTAATGTCTGATGATGGAGCATATGCTCTGAAACGCGTCATAGACGAAGTTACAAGAAATCACACGGCGGATAATTTAAGGTAAATAATTTATTAACTTACTTTGGTCGCTAGGCACGACACGTTTCAGGATCAGTGTGCGTGTTTACTTTCTCGACAATGCGCATCGTCCCCTCGTGCAGTATGAGTGTTTATTGAATTCAGTGTTTTTATGTATGTGTTTTAATGAACTGACGAGCTCTACCCGAGTGATCATCACCTGAAGATGGGATCTTGATCCTGAAACGCCGTCATACCTAGCGACCAAAGTAAGTTGCATGAAGGAATAACAGGTATCTTAACCTATTTTAAAGATTATTGAATATATCTCTTGGACAGTTTTTTCTTCGTCTGGCCTATGTAACATTTATTGCAATCTGGACATTCTATTTTGTAAACTCCATTTTTATTACGAATGTTGAAATTATTTTTAGGTTTTTATTTTATTAAAAACAAGGTTATCTGTGTTATAAGATATTTTTTTAAGTTTATATCTTTAAGTAGTTTTTTTTAGTTTATGAGTTATGTTTCCGTGATAAGTAAAGTTGACATATTTTGTATTATCATAAGTGGAAGGGTTTTTACATGAAGGTTTGTATGGTGTTTGTTTAGTGAATTCATGTTTTATTTTAAAATAGCAGCATTCAATCCATTAATATACCGTATGTATAGAATCCCATTATATGAACAAGAAAGAAACAATGAAAGAAATATTATCAAACAAATATCAATAGATAATGGATACAAAATAAGAACTATTAATAAATTAGAATTAATAAAACATAATATTTACAAATATAATTTAGACACACACCGTTTAAACAATAAACATAAATTTCCAGACATTCAGAATATCAAATTAATTACAAATGTACAAAAAGGTAACAAAATGAATATCTGGAAAATCTTAATATTGTTACCGGTACATAATGCGGAAGAAGTGTTACACCATTACAAAACATTCTACATGTTTCTCAGATGTACCAGTGGAATCTACCTGTAATGTTGTGTGCATACGTGATCTCAACATGCGTTAGCGAGACTTTTCTAGACGTGTCCGGCCGCGTACATTGTATCAAGGCCGCAATCAATTACGTTCTAGTGTATCGCTGATGTGTAGTGTGGATGTTTCTGGAATTTTAGCGGGGTATAAATACAGTAGACGCCCTCTAGTCCGGCCTCGGATGGTTTGGCCAGCCATACGGTGAATCACACAGTCTAGACAAGCCTCCAGAGACAGGCCCCAACTTGTAAACAGAAAATATATGTAGCTCAGTTGACTCGCGCTTTTGTTCATGTGCGGATGTATGTATTATGTTGTGAGTTCTGTGTATATAGTCTGTGTAAATATATCTGTGTATATTGTATAAAAACACACTGATTTATATTTATTGATTGTTCATTACTTACCGATATTTCGATCTTCCTAAGGGTCCCCAGGTTCTTTCATAAGCGAGGTCAGAAACAGTGTGAGGTTACGAAATAAGTATTAATACACATTTTGAATGAAGAGAATTAATATTTTAATTTTGTAAAATCATGTAAATTCCAACAGCTTTTACCATGCTTTTGCATCTGACATAGCTTCTTAATGATTTCTTCTTTTGTTTGATTCGCTACATGAGTACTACTTGTAATTACTTATTCTACTGGCTTACCTTAATTATATCACATATCAACATAACCACAAACAGCACAGCCTGCAAATTTTTACACACACTCACAGAATATTATTTAAAAACCCTTAACATTTTTAAAAATAGAATACCCTTCCTGCCGGCACGCGGTTATAGCTCGAGCACTTAATTTTTCATTTTTGTATTTGGTAGTGTGTCCGAAATTAATTTGTTGGTGTTCTTTGGTTGATTATAGTTTTCAGTTCACTGTTACAAATTCATTGTTAACCGAAACTCACTTTTGACTGGTAATTATAACATTTTTAGAAGAGCCCACTTGGCTCTGTACCTGCAGGTACGGTCGCTAGGCTAAACTGGCAGAACCGCTATATGTTCGCGGCCAACTCGATTACGTCGTTTTTGGTGGAAGCCACAGCCTGTGGTTTCGTTGCCACAGATATGCCCTATTTAACTCATGCTGCTGTCTGTGTGCTGATCATACAAGGTATTCGCTAGGCACTGGCCGACGTCACAAAATAGGCGTGACTTAAAGTTTTATATCCGTCGACTTAGTAAAGGAGGCGAACAGAATTTAAGCATCTTGGCGGTTCCCTAAGGCGTGGGTCCGCGCGCCTGGTTGTGTGATGCATATGGGCGCGCTGTCACATTCTTACAAAGTTCTTGGAAATGGAGGCTGGGCAAATTCCTGGTTACCGATTGCACAACTATGGACACGTATTACTGCTTTGTTACAACTGTTCCTTCAACACGTGGTCTATCACAAAGGGAAATAAATTTACACATATTTTAATAAAACCCCAAATTTAATAAAACAAAATAACCCGCAAATTTGGCCCGTTACAATACCCCCCCAATGAGAGGTCTTCTGTCGAAACAGAAGAAATCTCATTGCTAAAACCCCTAAGAGGACCGGTGAGGAACTGGTGCCAACAACCCCCTTTTGTCCTCACATTTCATGGGTAAACGACCCCCCTGGCTCGGCGACTATGGGCGCACCTGAACGAGATCACTGGACTTCTCTGTGCGAGATCCCAACACCGAAAAATCGAACAGATACGCACCACAGCGCACCTCACCTTCTAACATTCTACCCCAAAAAATCCAAATCCCTGGCTTAGATCATGCCAGATCCTCAACCGATATGTTTGCCCTTATATGCAAACTGGGCTGCCTTTAGCAGTTACTGGGCTCACACACACACTTATACTACATACTGTACAATTAAAATATTCTTCGAAAATTTATTTAAGTTTTCTGTTTTACTTGAAAATCAAAACACAAATTTTGCATCTATACTGAATAATTCTCTTCATTAGTTTTTTGTTATTAAAAAATAAATCAATTGAACATTTCTTAAAAATAGGAACATCCTTAACCTAACATGTGATTACACCTATATTCTAACCATACAATTCAATAAAAATACTAATAATACACAAACAATAACATCATCAAAGTTCAAAAATATCAATTAGATGGCAGGCGCAAAATCAAGAATTTTTTTTTTTTTTTTTTTCAAAAAATTTAAATTCAAAAATTTAAATTTATTAAAATATTTCCTTTTTCCATATTGAAATTATTTAAAATTTGTTCAAATCAATTAAAAGCAAAATTGGCTTTATTTCCTCGCTAAATGTCCCTAGTATATGACCTCACCTATCAGCTGATCAAAACTAAGTCAAGAACCTTGACCTACATACTTTATACACAAGTTATATTTGAAAATACATTGTACCTCTGTAAAATTCTATCTTTAAACACAAAAACACAATAAAATAAAACATTTAAAAGAACAAAATATTATTATAATAAACAATCAAATTGACCTTCAAATTACTCCAAATAAACATTTTACATTATTTTCAAACTCTATCAAAATTTGTCACTGGTTTCAATCAAAAAATTTTTTATATTTCCACTATAAATCTCTTTATTTAATAATCGTATTCTCCATTACTTTGGCTGACTTAATTACTCATCATAACTTAACTTGCCACTTGGCCTGTATACCTTTATAATTAACATTGCGATTATTACCTTAAAATAAGCAAATCACATTTAACTTTGGTCAACCTCTACACACCCTATATCTTTATAAAATTATAAACATTACATTGTAATTCCAATTGAACTGTTATTAATTAACCATCAATTATTTATCATTTAATTCTTCATATTTTAATCATTGATTAGTCTGGGTGACACCTGTATTCTCTATGCTTTCAATCGAATAGACATTTTAATATTACTCCCTTTCTTACTAACAACCACTATTAACAACTTATGACACCAATCTCTCAATTATAAACACCTTCATTAATTCCACTTACCTCTGGCACCGCTCATCTTTGTACTAGGATGTGTGTTCCCAACCTGGCTATACACATACCGAACCCTTTGCCCCTCCAAAATATCGGCAAACACTGCCTTAAACTACTCTATCACCTGCCACAACGCCGCACGATGGTTGATCGCCACGCCGCACGCTGCTCACAACCTTACCACCTCACCCTTACTACAAAATATCATCATCAACAAATATATTTACCATTCACTTTACTCATCTCTCTACATATACTCACTACTACTCTGTCCCTAAATATCTGACACTATTTTTGTGTGTTACCAGTATTTCAAAATTCGTATTCTCTCTAACTCCCCTTTACTTTAACTCTGCTCAACGCACCTGCCTTTTTTCATTATCACCCAAAATCTATCTTTTATTATCTCTGACAATTCATTTAACAATCTTACTACATTAAATTACCTTTCTCGTCATTTGAAATAGCATCTCTAGCACATTAAAACATTATATTTAACATTAATTACCTTGAACGTCAATAAACAATTTACCAGTGACATTTTACTACTGATCAGCTGACATTCCTAACAAGGTGAATAACCTCACTGCAAACACAGTTCAATATTTTACATATTATATGAAACACATATTTTTATTAATTCTTATACCTAACATACTACAAAGAACACATTGCTAAAATTGAATGAACACAGTATACTGAATGTATGAACCTCTAATTATCAAGGCAGAATACAAGCGTTTAATTAGTGCAGAATTGATTTGTCATTTTTAATTTACAAAATTTAAATTCGTTATTCATCTGAACAACCCCCTAATCAACACACACTATTGCAATTTATGTAGGACTGTAGCGCCCATTTGCTTTCACAAAGACTGCATAGTTGGAGGAATTGGACATCTCCGTGTCTTTGCTTCGGCTTTACATTTTAACGATTGTGGATATCGACATATCCTTGTTTTATATTGATGAGCCCTTAAAACGGGTCTACCACCTGGCTATGCTGTCCCCACGCGGATAGAGTGGCAGCCACTGTTCCATAGTTCCGGGATTTCCCCTAGTTTCACCCCACATTTAATTTCTACTATCAACCAATTTCAAGTCAGCTATGGTCAAGGGACTTGATATGGCCATAGCTGACCGCTAGCCAAAACCACGATTAGTGCTGGTAAGGCAGTAATCGCCCGAAAAGTCGGGGAAATCAAACTTTCATTTCAATGCCTGTTCTGTTCGTTACTATTATGTACGGCACGAAAGTCTATCATGGTACAATTGTACAAAAAAGGTGTGCCGCACATTTTGGCCGCACATGGGTTTCGCCGTGTTGGCCTCCGATGGAGGTAACACCCTCTGTTACCCCCAACCCATTCCACTATCTACTGGGGCACAGGCCACCCCAGCAATAGCGCCTTAATAACTAAATAATAAAAATTAAATGTTTCTACAATTGCAGTCCCACACTCCACTGTTAAATCACTTCTATGAGCACCAATCTACCCCCCAAAATTACCCTTTAATCTTGTATAATAACAAGTTCTTTTATTTATTTTTTTAAAATTTTCACATAGACACTTCTGCAAGTCCAAGCTTTCACTTTTCACTAACATTTTCTTTCTGACAAAATAGTAAGTACCACAATGGATCATCTTATACAGTTACATCAAAATAAAATACATTTGTGTTGTTTTCTGAGGGAAAACAATTCCTTGAAAATTTAAGTGTTCAAATTTCATAATTTTGGTCGTTTCAGTTCACAATTTCTGAAACAAAACTAAAATAGTTCGTGAAGAGAGAAAAAAAAAAGATATACTACCTTTCCACAAAACTATGGGTCCCCCTCCCCGTTCAAATGTGTTGTAAGTTTTCAAATTTTGACCAATTTTGGTGGAGCCGGACCATCGTTGCGTTCATCGCCCGAAGGAAGATCCTCCAACCATGGCCCGCCTCCGAGTTCCGAAAACCACGGCCAGGACTGGTAAGATCGTGACCGCCTGGAAATGGGGGAGACTCCCTTCTGTAAACATATAGAATCAAATTAAATTTCATTCACACAATAATAATTAATAACAATCATGGTAAAATTCCTATGATGACCAATACAATTTCAAATTTGTTGCATTGTGTGTCCCTACCATCTCCCTTGTCTCTCTGTTCTGTAATACATATGAATTCTTCATCTTAACTTCTATTACCTCATACGGTCCTTCATAGAGTAAGAAAAACTTCTTGATCTCCTTGTCCTGAGCGCTCGACAAATCATGTTGTAACGGTACGAAATTGTAGGGCCAATATAACATTGTAAAATTATATTCTCCATGTAGTCATTGTTCACCCTTGTAGAACCCCGAGTTAGTCAACCAGATAGGCTGTGTTTATTACAGAACAAAACGTCTATGTTTTGTCTCCGCACTCGAGCAACGTAGACAGATTGTGAAATAACGCCTAACTTCGCATCAGCCGTGAATCACGGAGAAAATAACGCCAAGTTATGAATTGCGCCAGGCGGCAAAAACATTGCTAAACCTTTTGCCTACGCTAAGGCGCTCTTTTAACAGCACCAATGGGAGCACATATTCACGATCACGTGACCAGCTTGGCATGCTCAGCCTTTAGCGAACTAACGCCAGTGCTATTGCAACTCTTGGCCGCGCGGCCAGTCTACAAAAAATTAGTGCGAATAAAATTAAGTCGGCCGACTTTATCATGTTGTATAATGTGGAACCAATAAAACAGTAAGAACCTTTAAACACAAACAGTAAACGTATAAAACGAGTACCGGAGTGCGTGAGATCGAAGCAAGTACTCAACACCAGTTCGCGCAACCAACCCTAGGAGTACGCTGCGTATGGGTAACTAGAACATTTAATATGCATATTAGAACCAATGCCAACTAACTGGTGATTGTTCGTTATAAAAGGAAAATATAAAACACCAATACTTTGTACGATAGAGTTCTCTCAGGGGCGGAGTTTATTTAAAGATCAATGTAACAGAATGAGTGTGTGTGTGCTAATATAGAGGTTATACACTGGTTCATTTTCAATGTTTTAGTTATTTAACAAGATCACTTATAATAGTAGCCAAAATAAAACTCAATAGAGATAAGAAATAATTTCAACCAGTTGTACTATAGTTGAAAGATTGTACTAACGTAAAAGAAAGGCGAATTTTTGATAAATAAAAATAAGTATGTGTTTTAGACAGTATCAAATGTGTTAACGTAATTATTGCACATATCAAATCCAAATAATCCTGTCTGCAGCTGTTTTCGTCTGAAAGACTCTGGAATAAAACCCTAAGGTAAGAGTTAATTGTAATTTTGTAATTAATTGAGCAGTTTCATTGGCCCCCGTACAGTGACGCGAGTATAGGGTTTATAACCTATATTCGCCAGACCTAATTAAGCTGCAGAACGGGTTATTTGGGAGTGGGGCGAGGTTGTAAATTGTAGACTGTGAAAGCAAAACCGGGCATATTTATATATATAAAAATAATAAATAAAAAATAGAAAGTAATAGTGTGACCGAATCAACGGTCATGAGTGGGTTGGAGGTCCATTCGACCCCAGTCCCAGTTCAAAATAAAGAATCGAGTAAGTCAGCTGACATAGATGACTCAGGGATTCAGGTAACCCCACCTGTAATGAATAAAAATAAACAATCTGAGGATAAGGATATGATAAAAATGATGCAATTGCTTTTTAGTGAACAGAGTGTAAAATTAAATGAATTAAGTAGCGATTTTAACAATAAATTTGACAATAATGATGTAAAATTTAATGAATTCAAAAGTGAATTTAACAATAAATTTGACAATATTAACAATAAATTTGACAATAAGTTTGATGAACTTAAAACGGATATTAATAAAGTACAAATTAAGTGTGAGAGTAACTTCATAAAATTGAAATATGAATTAAATGAAACGTTGAGTCATTCATTACAAATTATGAATAACAGAGTTGACGAAATAGAGAGTAGCATAGCAGAGAAAATCAATAAACAAATACAGGAGGTAAATGAAAATTTTGAATGTAAAATAAAAGAATGTAATGTTGGTAGGGAATATAAATTGAATTGTGTAGTTGACAAAATCGAGACATATGAAACTAATGTTAATTCCAAAATAAATGAAATAGAAAGCAAATGTGAAAGCAAAATCAATGAATACAGTGCTGATATTGAGTGTAAAATAAGTGAATGTCAATTGAGTTTTGCGAATAAAATCTTAGAAATTAATGAAAATGTTGAGAGTAAAATCAGTGAAACAGAAAGTAGTTGTAAGTCAGAAATACAGCTATTAAAAGGTGCTGTAGAAATGGTAAATAATGCCAGTATTCAATCTGAACGTGTAACTAACAACAAGTTTAATTTAATGGAACAAAAAATAATCAATGTTAAAGTTGACTTGAAAACGGTAATAAACAAAACATTAGACAGTGTCCATGAGCAAGTAGTAATCACCCGTAATGTAGATAGTGAAATAGAGTTAGAGTCATTTACTGGGGATAGGAGGGGGGTACACCCTATGCAATTCCTAAATAGAGTAAGAGACTTTAATAGATTTTGTAACAATAATTGGGAGATGAAATTATTGAAAGTTATGAAATGTTTTAAGGGAAGCCCCTCAATTTGGGCGGAGGTACATAAGAGAGATTGGTTAGATTTCCAAAGTTTTGAAGGGGATTTTAGAAGTAAATATTGGTCTGAAGAGGACCAAGAAGTACTTAGAAGTAAGATAATGGGGTTGGGTAATTTTGGGACTAATGGTAATAATGTCACCATTTACGTAATGAAAATGTACAACGAAGCAAAATACCTTGAACCACCATTACCGTTTAGATCATTTGTACGTCATATAAGTAAACATTTACCAAGGGAGGTGCAAATTAACCTGATGACGCGGGAAGTGGAAGGTATAAATGATCTTGAACAAATATTAGATATTTTCCAAAATATCAGGGACCGGGAAATTGGTAGGCGCTCAAACCCGTCAGGGGTATATAACAATGAGAATCATAATCATAATCAATCTAGTGGGACACCAAACACATATAGAGGGACAAGGGGAGGCTACAATAATAACTATAGACGTGAGGACTGGCGATGTGGAGAGTGTCATTGTGAGAACTATGGTAGTAGAACAACTTGTTACAGGTGTCATAAAGAGAGGAGTTGCCAACGCAGTAATACTGAACATAACCAAAATAGTCAACCACAGAGAGGAGGGAGCAGCAACCGAGGAGTACCGGGAAGCAGTGGAACTTCTAATAGAGGTCGTGGTGGGCACACTCCAGGCCGTGCAGACACCCAGACGGAAAACTAACAAGGACAGTGAGTGAAGGGACCCCACCATTGTCGACAAATGACTGCGGGGCCCAAGATAACAACGAATATACAAATAACGTCATCTGTACGGATATGTCCAAGGAACTGATGGAGGAAGAGGACTTGGAGACAGCAAGACCAGAAACCGGATTGACAGAGGTAAGAATTCAAATTGAAGGTAAGGAAGCAAAAACTTTAGTCGACACAGGTAGCGAAATTTCTGTCATTTCCGAACACATATTAGAGAGTTTGCAAGAAATAAATAAAAATATCCCAATTTTGCCAGTAGCGGGGGTGACCATTGTAGGTATTACCGGGGTTAGGAGTAAACGTGTAACTAAACAAGTACATTTGAACATGGTAATTAATGGAGTAGAATATGACAATACATTTTTAGTAGTAAGGGGATTTAATTTGGAGGTTATTCTGGGGAATGATTTTTTGATAAAACACAAGGCGGTAATTGATTTCCAGAAGCGGTTGTTAGTACTTAATAATGAAGGTAGACCAGTCGAGATTAATTTTGAGAGGGTAGTAGATAAAGTCAGAATTTCGGGAGTTAAGATGATACTAAATCGGGCCAGTAAAGTAGATACGGTAGCTAATACGTACGCATGTAGAGAGGGAGAGTTAGGGGATAATGTAAATAAACGAATTTGGGAGGATAGAGCGGTAAAATTTTGTAGTGAGGGGCGTGATGTAGGGAGTTCTCAACGCAAAGCGTTGTGGCAGGTAATAGAGTGTTTTCGAGAAGTGTTTGCCGATGTACCAGGGAGGGCAAGGGATTATGAGTGTGAATTAAAAGTAAGGGAACACGCACCCTATGTACAAAGAAGCTATCCGGTACCTTATTCAAAAAGAAGGGCGGTTCAGGCGGAATTAGATAAAATTTTGGAAGGGGACATAATAGAAAGATCAGTATCACCGTACTCTAACCCGTTAGTAGTAGTAATTAAGAAAGATAGCCGCGTTAGATTATGTTTAGACGCCCGTAAGATTAATCAAATAATTATCCCGGACCGGGAGTCACCTGAAGCAATAAATGAAATCTTTCAAAAATTCAGTGGAGTTAAATATATGACCTCATTAGATTTAACCGCGGGGTACTGGCAAGTCCCGCTAGCATGTGAAAGCAGGAAATACACAGCATTCTTATTTAATGGAAAGAATTACCAATTTAAACGATTACCTTTTGGGCTGAATACCAGTGTGGCCAGCTTTATAAAATGTTTAGATGAAATACTCCAGCCACAAAATTTAGATTTCTTAACGATTTATGTAGACGATATATTGATAGCATCACGAACATTTCCGAACATGTGGAACATTTAGAATATGTATTAGATATATTGCGTACAGGGGGGTTGACTGTCAATTGGGAGAAGTCTAAATTCTTACAGAAAGAAATACATTTTTTAGGGTTCATAATTACACCAGATGGGATAAAAGCCAACCCAGAGAAAGTAGAATCAATTTTAAAATTCCCAGAACCGCGAAATATTAAGCAGTTACAAAGTTTTTTAGGACTATGTAATTTTTATAGAAAATTTCAGAAAAACTGCCCAGATAACTTCCAAGTTGAGCGCAGTGTTACAAAAGAATAAACAATGGAAATGGGGGGAAAGAGAACGAGAGGTGTTTATCAAAATAAAGGACCACTTTAGTAACATGATCATGATGAATCACCCTAATTTTGAACGCACATTTTATTTACAGACCGATGCTAGTAACATCGCACTGGGGGCAGAACTGTACCAGGAGGACGACGAAAAGGAGCATCACACCATCGCTTTTCGCCAGTCGCACCTTGTTAGCTGCTGAAAGAAATTACACAATGACGGAGAAGGAACTATTAAGCATTGTCTTTGCAGTAAAGAAGTTTCGTACATATCTACTGGGTAACTCCACCATCATCCGGACGGACCACAAGGCATCTTTTTTAAACACCTGTAAGTTGACACACAGCAGGATAACCAGGTGGGTGCTAGTTTTACAAGAGTACAATTTTAGTTGGGAGTATATAAAAGGGGTAGAAAACAAAATACCTGACACCTTATCTAGGGTAGATACACAGGGAATGAGAACAGGGAGGGACTTAAAAGAAATAGAAATTTTCAGACTTAGCAGGGAAGATAGATTGTTTGGGGAAGAATTGAGAGATATTAATAGCATGCAAAGGACAGATCCTAAATTAAACAAAATAATAACTAGCTTAGAGTCTGACCCAGACGAGTCAGGGTATAACTGTTATTTCCAGATTTATCAAGGGAGTTTATTTAAGAAAGTAGAGGGGGGAGAGCGTGATTGGAGGTTAGTTATACCGGAAGGGTTGGTAGATAAGATAATATGGGACTGTCATTTTCGGTATGGGCATTTCGGTGCTAGGAAATGTGTAAACGTATTAAAAGAATCATGTTTATTTAAGAACATGGAACGGAGGGTTAGAACTTTACTCCGAGGGTGCGATTTATGCCAAAAGTCAAAAGTAGTTAATTACTGTTTAGAGGGAGAGATGAGGTGTATTAAAGTAGAAAAGCCTTTTGATTTAGTTGCGGTAGATTTGTTTGGCCCTCTGCCAAAGGGAAGGGGAGGTGTAATGTACATTTTTGTAGTATTAGATACATTCACGAAATTTGTAAGATTATACAGTGTAAAGAGGGCCACTAGTAAAGTACTAAGTGAGAAGATAACGAAGGATTATATGATTAAAACCGGAAAACCTAAAATAATATTATCTGTAGTAATTGTGTCAAATCATAAATTTTACTTGATATAATCGGCTTGTGGTTTGTTTTATTTTGTTAACCCGGTGGTTTGTTAGATTTAGTAGGGGGGGTATTTTTTGGGGAATCTACCTAATTTTGGAACAGGGCTATTTTCACCCAGATAGGGGTGGTAGTCCATTAGGGGTGTATAAATAAAAACTAGTAGGTGTAATACCGAATTTTATTGTAACGCCGAAGCAAGGATGGGGGTGGAATAAAAGAAAAAAATGTCCACCCCTTCCGCATCAGTCCTAGTGAAAGCAACTAGACGCTACAGTCTAGGGGGGTAATAATGAGTGTGGATGGGCGGTGACCCAGTTACAGGTCACGAGGGAGATGGGGTTTACGGCTAGGATGAGGCTGGAAAAGGCCAAGAAGCCTAGCGCAGAACACATTAATATGTAACGGGTATCAGGGATTAAGGGATAAAAGGGGGGTAGAGAAAAAAAAAATTTTTTTGTTTATTCTATATAAATGTAGTAGGCAAGTAAGGACATAATTTGTATTTTAGGTACGATTCCTATGAGTTAATGTAATCCTGTAATGTATCATTTTGGCTGGGCAATATTGTATGGGGAATATTATTCAATTTAACTGGAATTTATGTGTACTACTGTAAACCTATATTGTTTTATTAATACTATATTTTTTTTAGGGTCTATAATATAAAATGAGCCAGTACGTTGTCAATGAACCAGTACGGCTAAGAGGAAACAAATCAGTTGTGGGATATGGAGTGATGGAAGGCCGTTTGTTGATTTTTTAATTGAATGTTTTAAAGTCAGGCGATACTGGGTCGGGTATCTGTTCGATTTTTCGGTGTTGGGATCTCGAACAGAGAAGTCCAGTAAGATCGGATGGGTGCTGTCGCAGTCGCCAGACTAGGGGGGTAAGAACCCACAATTTTAGTAGAGTGTTCCGGGGAGTTGTGGTGCCATATCCTCACTGATCCTCTTAGGGTTTAGGCAATAAGAGTTTAAACGCTTCGGCTTTCAATCTCTTATTGGGGGGGGTATTGTAACGGTACGAAATTGTAGGGCCAATATAACATTGTAAAATTATATTCTCCATGTAGTCATTGTTCACCCTTGTAGAACCCCGAGTTAGTCAACCAGATAGGCTGTGTTTATTACAGAACAAAACATAGACAGATTGTGAAATAACGCCTAACTTCGCATCAGCCGTGAATCACGGAGAAAATAACGCCAAGTTATGAATTGCGCCAGGCGGCAAAAACATTGCTAAACCTTTCGCCTACGCTAAGGCGCTCTTTTAACAGCACCCATGGGAGCACATATTCACGATCACGTGACCAGCTCGGCATGCTCAGCCTTTAGCGAACTAACGCCAGTGCTATTGCAACTCTTGGCCGCGCGGCCAGTCTACAAAAAATTAGTGCGAATAAAATTAAGTCGGCCGACTTTATCATGTTGTATAATGTGGAACCAATAAAACAGTAAGAACCTTTAAACACAAACAGTAAACGTATAAAACGAGTACCGGAGTGCGTGAGATCGAAGCAAGTACTCAACACCAGTTCGCGCAACCAACCCTAGGAGTACGCTGCGTATGGGTAACTAGAACATTTAATATGCATATTAGAACCAATGCCAACTAACTGGTGATTGTTCGTTATAAAAGGAAAATATAAAACACCAATACTTTGTACGATAGAGTTCTCTCAGGGGCGGAGTTTATTTAAAGATCAATGTAACAGAATGAGTGTGTGTGTGCTAATATAGAGGTTATACACTGGTTCATTTTCAATGTTTTAGTTATTTAACAAGATCACTTATAATAGTAGCCAAAATAAAACTCAATAGAGATAAGAAATAATTTCAACCAGTTGTACTATAGTTGAAAGATTGTACTAACGTAAAAGAAAGGCGAATTTTTGATAAATAAAAATAAGTATGTGTTTTAGACAGTATCAAATGTGTTAACGTAATTATTGCACATATCAAATCCAAATAATCCTGTCTGCAGCTGTTTTCGTCTGAAAGACTCTGGAATAAAACCCTAAGGTAAGAGTTAATTGTAATTTTGTAATTAATTGAGCAGTTTCAATGTCTCCTCACCAATACCAATTGTCCTACTTCGTACTTCATCCACTTACCTTTTGCATCGTGCCTACGTTTTCTTTGTTCTCCTTTACTTAATAAGCTCTCATTTGCCAACCTGATTTTTATACTCACATCCGATTTCTCACTCTCAGGTGGGTAATCAAACAACTGTTCTAAAATTCTCGGGGGGCGTGTTCCTTTGATCAACTCGTGAGGTGTATAGCCGGTGGACTTGTGGGTGGTACTGTTCAACCAAGTCTCTACTCTTCGGACGTACAACGGCCACTCGCTGTGTTTAGCGTGACAATAGGCTCTAAAGATCCTGCCTATCTCTCTCATTACACGCTCAGCCTGGTTGGACTGGGGATGGTACACAGCCGTATGCTTCGTGATGATTCCTTCCCATCCTAGGGTCTGACGCCATTTCCCACTGATGAACTGTGGCCCATGATCTGATAAAATTACTTTCGGCTTACCCACGTGAATCATGTAGTCCTTTGCCACCTTTTCACTCAATAACTGACTGGTAGCTCTTTTAACGCTATACAATCTCACATATTTAGAAAAAGTATCAAGCATCACAAAAATATACATCACTCCGCCTCTACCCTTCGGCAATGGCCCAAACAAATCTACCGCAACTAAATCGAAAGGTCTATTCACTTTTATAAAATTCATCTCCCCTTCTACTCTATAATTTACTATCTTCGATTTCTGACATAAATCACAACCCCTTAACAATTTTCTAACCCTTCTTTCCATATTTTTAAAAACACATGACTCTTTCAAAACATTAACACACTTTTTCGCCCCAAAATGACCATATCTTAAATGACAATCCGAAACGATTTTATCAACTAACCCCTCTGGCACAACTAATTTCCAATCATGCTCACCCCCTACTACTTTCTTAAACAACAACCCCTGATAAATCTGAAAATGCTGATTATACTCTGAGCCCGCTAATTCTGTTTCTGGACTATCTATAATTTTACCTGACTTACCATCTGCTCGTTGCATGGTTCTGATGTCCTTTAACTCTTCACCAAAAATTCTGTCTTCTCTGCTAATCTGAAAAATTTCAATTTCCTTTAAATCCCTACCGGTCTTATTGTCTAACATGTCTACCCGGGAAAGAGTATCAGGTATCCTGTTGTCTGTCCCTTTGATGTACTCCCATTCGAAATTATACTCCTGTAAAACAAGTACCCACCTGGTCAGACGGCTGTGAGCGAGTTTACATGTATTTAAGAAGGATAATGCCTTGTGATCAGTGCGGATCACCGTCCTGTTTCCCAAGATGTAAGTTCGAAATTTGCCGACGGCGAACACAATACTTAATAGTTCCTTTTCGGTGGTAGTGTAGTTCTTCTCTGCCATCAACAAGAATCTGCTTGCAAATGCGATGGTTAAGTGTTCTTTCCCTTCGTCCTCTTGGTAGAGTTCCGCACCTACGGCCACATTACTAGCATCCGTCTGTAAGAAAAATATTTTATTAAAATCAGGGTGGTTCATCATTATCATTTTGCTAAATTTCTGTTTAATTTCGTTGAACGCCTCTCGTTCCACTAATCCCCATCTCCACTGCTTATTTTTCTGGAGTACTGCACTCAATCTTGCTGTTACATGTGCGTAGTTCCTCTGAAATTTTCGATAAAAATTACACAATCCCAGGAAACTCTGTAGCTGCTTGATGTTCTTTGGCTCAGGGAAGCGCATGATGGAATCCACTTTATCCGGATTTGCTGAGATTCCTTCTGGTGTGATTATAAATCCTAAAAAATTTATTTGTGTTTGTAGAAATTTTGACTTGGCCCAATTTACAGTAAGTCCTCCTTCCTTTAATTTGGCTAACACATATCCTAAATGATCTAAATGGTCCTCAAAAGTTCTCGACGCAATTAAAATATCATCTACATATACCGTTAAAAAATCTAAATCTTTGGGTTTTAAAATTTGGTCTAAGCATTTTATGAAACTGCTTTACATTTTATGAAATACCAGCTGGCTACGCTGGTATTTAATCCAAATGGCAATCTTCGAAATTGGTAGTTCTTGCCGTTAAACAGGAAAGCTGTATATTTCCTACTCACCTCCGCCAATGGTACCTGCCAATATCCTGCTGTTAGATCCAATGACGTCATATATCTCACCCCGCTGAATTTCTGAAATATTTCATTGATCGACTCTGGTGATTCACGGTCTGGTATTATTATCTGGTTGATCCTCCTGGCATCTAAACATAACCTAACTCTGCCATCTTTTTTAATTACTACAACTAATGGGTTCGAGTAGTGTGATACTGACCTTTCTATTATCCCTCCTTCCATCATCCTGTCCAGCTCCTCTTGCACCGCTCGTCTTTTGGAATAAGGCACGGGATAACTTTGCTGCATGAAAGGTGTGTGTTCCCGTATCTGCAATGTACATTCATAACCCTTTGCCCTTCCTGGAATATCAGCAAACACTCCCTTAAACTTCTCTATCACTTGCCACAACGCCGCACACTGATCTGCTTGTCTCAACGCCGCACGCTGGTCTCTCCTTACCACCGCACCTCCACTACAAAATTCATCCGCCCTTATCTCCCATACTGCATTATTAATATTACTCATTTCATTTTCACAATCATCAATATACTCACTCTCTCTACATAAATTTACTCTAGTATCTATATCACTCTCGCCTACTCTCTTTTGTAGTATTTTTACCCCCGTTGTTCTAACTCTATCTATTATTTGTTCAAAATTAACCTTTACAGACCGATCACCCCCGTCTAACTCTACTATTTTCTCTTTAAAGTTTACAACAGCTTTGTTTTCTTTGCAGGAAATCATTGCCCAATGTAATGTCTAAACTTAACCCTTTAACTACCAAAAATGTGTTCTCAAATTCTATGTCATTTATCAAAAAACTTAAGTGTATCTGTTTTGTTATTCTTTTACTGCGTACGCCTGTAACTCCTACTACTGTAACCCCAGCTACTGGTAAAATTGGAATATTCTTTTTAATTTCTTTTAACTCTCCTAAAATGTTTTCAGCAATAACGGAAATCTCGCTACCTGTGTCTATAAGTGTTCTATAATATTTATTGGCTACATTTACCTGTATTTCTGTGAGTCCCGCTCTCACCTCGATTGCATTGTTTTCTTCCTCCAGTAGATCGGCAACTATATCTGTTCTAATTACGTTACTCTTGACATCTTCCAACGGTTGGACCTCACTTGCTTCCCTGTACAGTGGTCTGGTCCGTGCTACCACTGTATGCTCTAGCTTTCCGGTTGTTGTCTATGATTGCTTGTGGTGGGTCCCTGGTAATCCCGCGGCGATCCCTGGTGATAATTGTTTGCTCCTCTGTTTTGTTGTCTGTACTGCTTGGTTTCGTTTCTCCTCCTCTGGTATTCTCTTGGTAAACTACATTTATAACACCGTTGTCTGCTGGCGTAATTCTCCCATTTGCACCTGGAACAACTCCACTCACCTGATTGGTTTACACTATCTCTATGCATATTATTATTATATCCACGATAATTATTATTCTTATTTTGATTATACTCAACATGCTGACTGTTATTATTCTGTTGTGTCCGCCTACCCACTTCTCGATCTCTAATGCTCTGTAATATATCTAGTATTCTCTCCAACTCGTTCATATCTTCAATTTCTTTTGTCATTAAAGTGGTTTGTACATCTCTTGGTAAGTGTTTACTGACATGTCTAACAAACGATTTAAATGGTATCTGCGGCTCTAAATACTTAGCTTCATTATATAACTTAGTCACGTATATCGTTAAATTATTATTATTAGGGTGTCCTAAAAAATCGCCCGTTCCCATTATACGGCTTCTTAGTATTTCTTGTTCATCTTCAGTCCAATATTTCCCTTTAAATGCTTTTTCGAATGTCTCATAACAGTCCCATTCTGACCGATGTGCTTCCGCCCACACTACTGAACTACCCCTAAAACATTTAATTATCTTGGTGATTTGCACCTCCCAATTACTATTGTTGAAACGGTTATATTCCCGGGTTTGGTTTATAAATCTCATTGGATGTATTGTTCGGTTTTCATAGCTAAACGTTTCTAATTCAATTTCGTTGTGTAAATCTCTAGTTATTATAATCCTTTCCATAACTCCAGTAAATTTTTTGTTAATTTCCCCCCGTAATTCATTCTTCACACTCATTAAATTATTCTCAATTACAGTACATTTATCATATATATTACTACTAGTTTGTAAACTGAATTCATTTATTTCTCTAAGCTTACTTTGTATGGTACTTATTTTACAGTTGGTACTATCTGCATGCTCTGAAATAGTTTTATGTACTGTTTCTATATTTTCTGCTATACTTATTACATTTGATTCAAAATTTTCTAACTGATCTTGTAAAACGGTTGTTTTAATGTCTATTTGTTTATTTATTTCAAATTTGGTTTTCATCTCTATCTGCTTATCTACTGTAGCTAAACATTTATTTTCTATCTCTTTACTTTGTGTCTCTATTTGGTTTTGAACTGTGTTAATTACTGTTTCATTGATCGTATTGATTCTGTCATCTAAATCATTTATTTTAGCATCGTATTTCTCATTAACTATTTCTACTACCTGTTCTTGAATATTTGTACAACGTACATCTATTTCATTGATTCGTGTATCAAAATTAATATTCTGTTTTCTGATTTCATTTTTTACTTCATTAAAATCATTTTTCTGTTCTCTAAATTTTTCATCAAGTTTACTAAATTTCTCATCAAACTTATTATTCTGTGTATTAAAAAGCGTCTGCATCATTTTCATTATTTGATTTTCTTCAGCCCTGTTAATCGGGACTGGCGTTGAGTGAATAATTTCTCCACTCATAATTTGTGACTCAGTTGCGCTTGTCTGGCTTTCATTTGTACTGTCAGTTAGGCTGACATTCTCGTTATCTGCCATTTTAAAAATTTGTTTAAATATTTCTTTCAAAAAAAATTATTCCGTGTAATAAATATTACACAATCTTATTATATATAAAATTATTGTACTATTTTCTACCACATTTAGTCACAATATAACCTTACTTTTACGTATTATCTACTCTTTCGATACCCACTCTGTTTCTGAATTCTGGCTTATTTATATAAATATTTTATATAATGTCCCTGTTAGGGCGCCATTTGTATAAAAACACACTGATTTATATTTATTGATTGTTCATTACTTACCGATATTTCGATCTTCCTAAGGGTCCCCAGGTTCTTTCATAAGCGAGGTCAGAAACAGTGTGAGGTTACGAAATAAGTATTAATACACATTTTGAATGAAGAGAATTAATATTTTAATTTTGTAAAATCATTTAAATTCCAACAGCTTTTACCATGCTTTTGCATCTGACATAGCTTCTTAATGATTTCTTCTTTTGTTTGATTCGCTACATGAGTACTACTTGTAATTACTTATTCTACTGACTTACCTTAATTATATCACATATCAACATAACCACAAACAGCCCAGCCTGCAAATTTTTACACACACTCACAGAATATTATTTAAAAACCCTTAACATTTTTTAAAATAGAATACCCTTCCTGCCGGCACGCGGTTATAGCTCGAGCACTTAATTTTTTCATTTTTGTATTTGGTAGTGTGTCCGAAATTAATTTGTTGGTGTTCTTTGGTTGATTATAGTTTTCACTTCACTGTTACAAATTCGTTGTTAACCGAAACTCACTTTTGACTGGTAATTATAACATTTTTAGAAGAGCCCACTTGGCTCTGTACCTGCAGGTACGGTCGCTAGGCTAAACTGCGCAGAACCGCTATATGTTCGCGGCCAACTCGATTACGTTGTTTTTGGTGGAAGCCACAGCCTGTGGTTTCGTTGCCACAGATATGCCCTATTTAACTCATGCTGCTGTCTGTGTGCTGATTATACAAGGTATTCGCTAGGCACTGGCCGATGTCACAAAATAGGCGTGACTTAAAGTTTTATATCCGTCGACTTAGTAAAGGAGGCGAACAGAATTTAAGCATCTTGGCGGTTCCCTAAGGCGTGGGTCCGCGCGCCTGGTTGTGTGATGCATATGGGCGCGCTGTCACATTCTTACAAAGTTCTTGGAAACGGAGGCTGGGCAAATTCCTGGTTACCGATTGCACAACTATGGACACGTATTACTGCTTTGTTACAACTGTTCCTTCAACACGTGGTCTATCACAAAGGGAAATAAATTTACACATATTTTAATAAAACCCCAAATTTAATAAAACAAAATAACCCGCAAATTTGGCCCGTTACAATATAGTAATACTGTATGTATCTGTGTAAATAAAAACGTTTTCCGACATGAGTGCGAAACGAAAACACATGTTCGTGACTGTGGACCAAAAATTGCAAGTCCTTCAGTGTCTCGATAAGGGCGAATCGGTCCAGAGTATTAGAGTCCAGTAATATCTCTGTGAGTTTGTAGTAATTTTCCTTGTTTGTTTTTTTACTTGCTACCATGGAGTAAGGGTGAGTAATTATAATTATTAGTAATTTATATATATTGGGTATTAATATAATACTGTATTGGGTCATTTATTGTATGAATCCTTCATTAAAGAGCATTATTTCATCATTATAGCGTATTTTCGGTTTGTCCGGCCATTTTGTAATCCGGCCTAGGGTCTGGTCCCGAGGTGGCCAGACGAGAGGGCTTCTACTGTATAGGTATTCAGGGGCGCCTAGAGTTATTGTTGGGCGATTTATACAGTGCAGTTCGAAGTATTGTGGCGAAGTGTTACGTGTTTTATAATTGTGCGGGGCAATTGTAATACAATTGTGTTTTGCAGTACTGTAGTTGACATCATTATTGTGTGTGAACAATTTTTATTTTATTTATTGCAAGAGACTATCTTGTTGATTACAAACTGTTTAATTGTGATAGTTAAAGCTGGTGATTAGTGACTTAATTTGTGTCTTGTATTTTGTTTTCCACTGTACCATACGATGATCACTAGACCATCGTAACAATATTTACAAATACAATGATAATAATCTACTAATTAAAGAAAAAATACAAATAAAAACAAAAGACGATTTATTTAAAATCATACATTCATTAGAATAATAGAATAAACATTAAATATATAATAAATAGCTACTACATAAACATTAAAACAATCGAAATAAATTTGATTATCCGTTAGCTGTATTCTAAGCGAAACATTCAATTACAATTCAAACAAACCTACTTGCAGTATATTAATTTGAAGATATTATATATATATTGCGACAGTACAGATAAGTGCTGTACTGAGCATTGAATATAAAAATTTAAATATACATAATAAATTGTAAAATAATTAATAATGTATTAGAAGCAAGCATGTCGGGGATTGCAAGCTTGGCTCAGACAAAAATATGGACAGGTGTTTCGACCTGAATCGACTTGTACACACACACACAGATGTAACTGAAAGTGTGTACAACAGTATTTTGCATGTTTGTGTGACGCAGGTCTATGCAGGGGAGTTTGCCACCCCAGTATGAATAATTGCGTAATTACTGTTTTTCCGTAATTATTCATAAACTATAAATAAGGAGTAAAATCCAAAGACACAATAAAATGTAATAAAATTAACTACATACTGTGTACGAAAACCACGTGAAAGGGACACACCGTACGAGTGTAGTGGCGAAATAATTGTGTACAGATCGAAAGGGTTAAGCTACAATGTCCAAAAGTACAGTGAACATGTATAGTGAAAATAGTTATAAGATGGGTATAAGAATATACTTACAGGACTCTGCAATTCGCAGAAATATAAGAAATATCGAAATTGACGAGGAGTGGGGGGACAAAACCCAGAGACAATTTCAGACATGTCGATTTTGTACAACTGCAGGTGTTAACCAAGACGTGGGTATAAATAGGACACACACGCTACAGTTGTATCTGTACGATATTCTTTGAAAGATTGAAAGTCTGAAGGTATGACGGTTTTTCTTACAGTATAAAGTTAACCTCTGGTGAGCACTTTGAGCAGTACAACATGCAGAATTGCTAGCAATCAAATAATTAGCAATAAAATGACTTACCGAAATCTCACGAATGGTTGATCCTGACACACAGGCAGAAAAGACTGACTGGAACAGAGGATGGGTTACATGAAAAGGATTTCTACCTGCCAAAAATCCGGCTCATGGATGTGGAAACTACAATGGTTGGCGCATGACAACGGGTTCAGGCCCGGTGCATGAATCGGCTTCGCAAAAGCCATAGTGCCAACCTCAGAAAATTAATTATTGACCGGTTCGATATCCGAAATATCGAACACCGGCCCCCGTTGACCACAAGAGGTCAACAAACAAGTACACCAAGAGAACTGCACAAAATACATTACAAAAAATTTTTTAGTGAACATGAACACACTCTGAAAAATTACCCTCTAACATAGGAGGTGGTCACACGCAAACACACGAAAATTCAAAACATGCAATTAATTAGAAAAAAAAAAGCGGAATAACTCCGCCGCGGGCACATCGACCAGGCGAGCAGTCCGAAAGGTTCGGGTAGAGCAGACAAAACCCAACAACATGCAATAAACAATTGCCCAGCCAAACACAACTTAAAACTCAGCAAATCAACTTAGTTAACATTCCCTAGTTTTTTTTTTACAATTTTTTTCCTTTTTATTTTTTTTGTTCCCTTTATTTTTTTTTTCATTTTTACTTATTTTTGTTGTTGTTGATTTGTTGAGCATCCATGACTCCCAATAGACTGGCACAGCGCCAAGCCAGAAACATTCCACAATGTAAACTTCAATGCGGACAACAGCTGGAAGGAACCACCTGGGAAATCCCAGAAAAGTGTCAAGTAAGTCCACAACACAATCATTAAGACTAATTCTGCTCACCCGAAAACAAGACAAACCCAGTCAAGAAGCTATAGGCAACCTGTATAATTTGATAGCAGGTCGTTTAAAAGAACCTGCGGAAGTTTTAACTAAAACGCGACAAACAACCCCGTCGCTCCCCGGAAACACAGCTGAAACTCAGCCAAGAGGCCAGATCAGGGGAGGAGAATTCTGTTCCTCCATAACAACCAGGTTCCCAACCATTAAGTTTCTGGACTTAGACGACCACTTCGATCTGGCATGAAGTGCCGTCAAGTATTCCAAACGCCACCTTTTCCAAAATGGTTGGAGCAAAGCGGCAATTTGTTTGTAATGGCGGACTGTCCCTTCATTTAACGAGACTTCAGCTTCCGGGGGGGCGGCCAACCAGAAAATGACCAGGCGTTAGAGCCTGGCAATCACTTGGATCTGAAGATAGGGCAGTTAAAGGACGGGAATTTAAGATTGCTTCTATACGAATGCATAACGACGAAAATTCTGCTACAGTCAACGACCTGGTCCCAATCATGCGTTTCATATGAAACTTGGCTGACTGGACAGCCCGTTCCCACAAGCCACCCTGATGAGGGGCAGACGGAGGGATAAATTTAAACTCAATATTATTATCGACAGCAAAAGCTGTTATCTGAGCTGACATGTCAGGATTAGAAAGAACATTTTTTAGCTCCCGTTTAAGTTTGGAGCGCGACCCCACAAAATTCCTGCCACAATCTGAATACAGTGTTTGAGGAGCTCCACGACGACTAATAAATCGCCTCAACACATCAATAAACTGTGAAGTAGAAAGATCCATAGCTACTTCAAAGTGAACTGCTTTAGTGGCTAAGCAGATGAAAATACATAGGTAAGTTTTGACTATAGGCGCCTTCCGAACAGCGTAAGCCCGTACCAAAAAAGGGCCAGCATAATCCATGCCAGAAGAATAAAATGGAGGTGCCGGATTAACCCTAGGGATTGGCAGATCCCCCATTAATGGATTGGTGGGATGAGGACGCGCCCTGAAACAAGGAAGACATTTCCAAATTATGGTTCTTATGACCTGACGTGCGGACAAAATCCAATAATTTTGAGCCAGCTGAAATTGAACTTGCAAAGGACCAGCATGACCTAACCACACATGGGTGTGATGAATTAGCAACCCTACTAGATGGTGATGCTTGGGCAGTAAAACTGGAAAACGATTTCTAACTACCGTAGAGTTGGTCAAGCGACCGCGTACTAGAATGAGGCCAAAATCATCAATAAACAGGACCTGGCGCTGAATGCGGACCGGGAGCCACTTACCTAAATGAAGAGCCGTGAGCTCCTGTCCAAACACGCTGCGCTGAATGTAGCGTAAAATATAGTTAACAGCTAACCTCTTCCAACCCACGGCTGTGGAAGGTTCAACCCCCGAAGGCATAGCCCACCTTAAGATAACTGCGGTAACCCCCACCACTAAGATCCACGAGGACAAGTGATCAAACAATTCCACCCGGGGCTCCTGAGTAAGAAACGAAGAGACCTTGGTCTCCAAGGCAACATCTTGCACGTCGTGATTCGGTCGATAATTAATAGGGGGCCAGTGCAGAGAATCAAGCTTTAGCCAATCTGGCCCTGACCACCACAATGTCGACGACTGGAGGCTGGAGATTGAAGTACCTCTAGAGGCCAAATCAGCGGGGTTAGAAACACCATGAACATGATGCCAAGACTTAGTATTGGTCCACTCGGTAATGGCAGCCACCCGATTAGCAATAAACGTTTTCAATTTAAAAGTAGGCATATTCAGCCAGTCCAAAACAATCGTCGAATCTGTCCATAAGAAAACTTGACTCATTTGCAAACATGAAGAAAATAAGCCAACATAATGACAAACTACTTTGGCTAAAAGATGAGCTCCCAACAACTCCAAACGTGGGATTGATAAAGTTTAAGAGGTGCCACTTTAGTTTTAGAAGACACCAACGAAACCACCGGAGGACCAGAGTCAGTATAAATGGACAGGTAAAGGACTGCCGCGTAACCCAACTGGGAAGCATCGCAGAAACCATGTAAGATTTTCAGTATGCCCACCTTTAGAGAGGAATGGCCGAGAAATAGTGATTACCAAAAGATGATTCTGAGAGGACAGGAATTGACTCCAATAATCATTTAAGTCATCATTGAGAGCAGCATCCCATTCCAAGCCCTCAGCCCAGAGTTTTTGGAAAAAGGCCTTGGCCCTGAAAATCACAGGCGAAAGCCAACCATATGGGTCAAATAATTGTGCCATCCAGGATAACATGACATGTTTGGTGAATTGTACCTGACCATTACTGCAACAGGCCAAAGGAGGAAATGAGAAGCAATCGGTTGAATGGTCCCAACTTAAACCCAGAATATCCTTAGAAACGACGGAATCACTCTGAGCGGCTGATTCAGGTAGGCAGTCAGGTTGATTAGTACACAATTTTTTCAAATTGAAACCTCCTGATGATAACAACAGAATTAATTCCTGTTGTAATTTGCAAAGCTCTGGTTTTGAATCAGCACCAGCAGCAATATCATCAACAAAAATATTACGGCTAAGTACCGCCGCTCCCGCAGGAAAATTAACTGCCTCATCCTGAGCCAGCCGCTGCAAGGTTCACAATGCCTGAAAAGGGGCGCAAGCCAGCCCGTAAGTAACGGTACGCAAAGCGAAAACCCTTAGGGGGGCGGTAACCTCCTCACGCCATAAAATACACAGGTACGCTGAGTCATCAGGATGCATGGCAATTTGGCGATACATCTGCTCGATGTCGCACGTGAAGACATGGCTAAAACGCTGAAACAAAGTCAAAACATCGGACAGTAAGGTCTGCAACTTAGGGCCGACACATAACACGTCATGTAAGGAAATCCCGGAGGACGTCTTCATGCTGGCGTCAAACACCACTCTTTATTTTTGAAGTATCGCCTCTCACCTTAAAGATACCATGATGTGGATGAAATATTTTGGAAAATTGGGGTCAGACACCAGCGACATATGCCCCTGAGCAACATAATCAGTTGTAAATTGCACATACTGGCTCTTAAACTGATTGTTAGACGCAAATATCCTTTCTAATGCGAAAAACCGAGACATAGCTCCCTTAAGGGAATTTCCCAAAGTGTGAGAAGAGTTTTTGAAAAACGGCAAGCGCACCTGGTAACGACCCGATGGCAACCGACTTGTTGACTCCATATAAAACCTTTCAGCAAAGTGATCCTCTTCAGATAACTGGTGGGGCAAAGCTGTAGGCTCTTCGGCCTCCCAAAACCGATGAACTTGCTCAAGTAGATTGGTTGTATCAGTTGATAATGTGGTGACTGAAGGATAAAAGTGGTGGAAATGACAGTGAAGCTGATGTGCAGACACCAGATCCAAAGGAAGGCCAGTTAGACCGCTAGCACAAGTCAATGCACAATTAAATGAAATTGGGGCTCTACCCATAATTACAAACCCAAAACGTGTCCTAACTGCAACAGGCAAACCTGCACCCAAGGGAATAGTCTCTCCCAAAAGAATAGCCGCAACAATATCGGCTCCAAACAACGCATCAATTGGGGCTGCTACATCGAAGGTAGGGTCAGCTAACAAAAGGTCCCTTGTAGCCTGCTTAACTTCAGACAACACCTGGAACCTAGGTGAGTCCAATGAGATCTTTGAAAGAATTATGAAAGCATGGTTAGACGCCACAACCTCGCGTTTTAAAGTTTCCAAGAAAAATGGCACACCCTGTTTGCTTTGGTGGCGATATCACCTGCCCCATTGACACTTATTGAAGCGTCAAAACAAGCGCAATTTAAGCGAGATGCACACGCTTCAGTGATGAAAGAAGCATGGGACGAGCTATCCAGGATGGCCCTAACTACGATATAACCACCATTGGGAGGCGACAAGACTGCTAGACATGTGGCTAACAGAACCCCTGCAGGATGGGGCAGAGACACGGTCAGAGTAGTGCTAGACAGATCAACTTGGTCAGCAAGCGATGACCCTGAAGCCTTGAGTTCAGCTGTTTCAGAAATCTGTGAATGAGACGGAGATGGACGGGCATTTTTGAAATGAAGTAAAGTGTGGTGGTACTTAGAGCCACACGTTTTGCACCATTCCGAATGTTTATGTTGGAGGCACGAAAGACAACATTTTTTATTCTTGAGACTTTTTCGAGTCCTAGGGTCCCTACTCAGCCATGCCGGACACTTGAGAAGCACATGGGTCCGGGAATCGCAATGAAGGCAACGTGAATTAGAGGGGGATAAAGGGGGGGAATAGATGCAATTGCAATAAAGGGGGGGAATTAGATGAATCCCGTTGCGTAACCTCTGCAGATAACGTGGACACAGCAAGAGGAGTAGCCTTAGAAAAGGAAACTTTCTGAGTTTTCTGGTGGCTAGTGCTAGGAAGAGCAGGTAAAGCCGATTCCAAAGATGCCTGTTGAAGTGTTATTAGCTTTAAATTAATTAATTAAATTGTTGACATACTGAAGAAACTGTCACTTACCAGTTGCAAATATCTATAAGGGTTTACCAGGATGTCGTCTGATGTACTCAGGCAGAGAAAAACGGGCAATGCAATGACAAACACACATTGATGTGTTTAATTGACACTTTTTATTAACTTTTAATTTTTTGATATTAACTATTAAATTTTAACTCCCTCTTCATCAATTTCTTTTACATTACATCGTTAATAATTATTGGAATATCAGTTCAATTTTAAGTTACTAGCGGTTCATTCGAAAAAACTTTGATACTTGTCATACATGAAATGAAAATAGTTGCGATACTTATGACTAAACACTTAACATTCTAACCATGGTATCTAAATTATGAAAGCGACCCATATTGCTCTCTCTCTCTCTCTCATACTATCAGATTCCCTTTAATTTAGTTATAACCCCCGTTTTTTATGAATTTGAAAAATAATTGAAATTAGGTTTGAGTCGACTACTTAACCAGAGTCCTTCGGCTGACCGCGTGTGGCGTCGCGCATGTAAATGAATGTCCTGTTTATTTGTCACATTTTTCACTTTTGCTATACACTCTGCTAACTTCGTTCACACTGTCGGATTTAACTGTTTATCTTCAAATTTACTGTTACACTTCAGAATATGTTAAAATGCAAAATTTAAAGGTCGCGAACTGCGAACCTTGTCCCGGCCGGGCATGGGTGATTTCGTCGACTGACCACCCTACAAATGCGTTGGTCAAAAAAAACATTTCCGCCAGCTCGTGCTGTGATTGGCTGCGGCATCTCACATGGCTGGTTCCGGTGATCGACTTTGGTGTCGAGAGTACAGATAGCGGCACACGGGCGCACACGCACTGCCACATTCCATTGTCGTTGAGCGTTATTCACCAAGTTTTTGTTACTCCTCCCCAACGGAGGATACACGCATGTGCGCACAAGCTGACATTCCACGGTGTTATCGTTGTGCGCCAGGCACGGACCGGTACAGGATTGTATACAGGGTGTCCAAATAAGTGTTAGTGGTCTCGGTGGCCGCAAAGGGTGTCCAAACCGATTATTTCCCAATAGTTGATATTAAATGAAATAAAAAAAAACATACCTCCTTCAAAATTGTCCCATTACAATACCCCCCCAATGAGAGATCTTCTGCCGAAACAGAAGATATCTCATTGCCAAAACCTCTAAGAGGACCGGTGAGGATATGGAGCCAACAACCCCCCTTTAATTTCTTAACACCTCATGGGTAAACTACCCCCCTGGCTTGGCGACTATGGACTCATCTGAACGAGATCACTGGACTTCTCCGTAAGAGATCCCAACACCGAGAAATTGATCAGACTCGCACCACAGCGCGCCTCGCCTTCTAACATGCTACCCCCCAAAACCCTCACTCCCTGGCTTATATCATGCCAGATCCTCAACCGATCTGTTCCCCCTTACATGCAAACTGGGTCGCCTTCAGCAATACTGGGCGCATACACGTACTTGTTAATTCCTACCTATCATTTTTTTTTTTCAAAACAAAACAAAATTTAAATTCAAAAATTTACATTTTATAACATTTTTTCTCAATAGGAAATTTATTTGAACTTATTTAAATTAACGAATAAACAAAATTGGCCTCGCTTCTTTGCCAAAACTGGTTTAGTATAGAACATCACCCATCAGCTGACCAAAACTGGGTCAAGTCCAGATCCTTGACCTACATACGTTATGTACAAGTTACATCTGTGAATACATTAAACTCCTGTAAAATTCAGCCTTGCAACGCAAAAACATAATAAAATACAACATTTAAAATTAACAAAGTATTATTATAATTAACCATTGGATTGACATTTAAATTATTCAAATAAACACCTTCCCTAGCTAATTGTAAACACATTTCAAAATTGAGCAAATTGCATGAAATATATCTTTATCAATTCTTATATCTAACGTACAACAATAATAATAATACACTTAAAATTATAGCATGAACGACTTGTATTGACTTGTCTGAGCAGCTAGTTATTTAACAGAGCACAAGCAGTTTTTTTTATAGGATCAAATTTGAATTAGTAAAACATTTTTATGTTATAAAATTTACATTCGTGGCTCCTCTGAGCCACCTCCCAGCCACACTCTCTATTTCAGATTATGGAGGACTGTTTCGCCCTTTCGCTTCCACAGAGACTGTATATTTTGGAGCAGGGTTTTACCGCTCCGTGTCTCTGCTTCCGCTGTTAAGTTTAAATTGGTGAACATCATCATGTTCTCGTTAATAATCATGCACCCTTAAACGGATCTACCACCTGGCTCTGCTGTTCCTTCTCGAACAGAGTGGCAGCCGCTGTTCCATAGTTTGGTGATTCCCCTTTTTATTTACCCCCCATCAATTTCAAAGTACACCTTTACAACGATAACAGCTATGGCCAGTTATGGTCAGCGCGTAATCGTAATGTGCCCCAACCATAGCTGTTAAAGCTAAACCAATTCCACGGTCAGGGTTCGGTGAGGCCGTGACCGCCCGAAAATTTGGGGAATCACAAGTATAATTTTTTTTTTTTTTTTTTTTTTTTTTTTTTTTTTTTTTATAAAAATTTAAATTACATGACATTTCTAGTCTTGGTGGTATTATATAAAATATTATATAAAATACATAATGTGTGTATAAACAATAGTAACAATTTATAATAATAGAATATAAAAATGTCTGTTTATGTATGATAATTTTAATATGTACAAATACATCCATCATCACTCAGCTAGATAATACTTTTTTAACTGGGTCACATTATAGGTTCCCTTTATTTCTCGAGTTTGCAAATCTATTAAAATATAAGCATTCTCCATTTTCACTTGGCTAACCTCATATGGACCGTCATACAATAGGAAGAATTTCTTAATTTCAAAATTATTATTAACATTAAAAAATTCAATCATACAACATTAAATCACAACATTTAGCCATCTCAAATTATTCATTTCAATTGATTATTAAACTTTACATTTTTCAATTATTATCAAAATTTACAAAGCATCAATTATTGTCTTCATAATTATTCAACTTCATAATTATTATTACGCTAATTATTCCTGTAAACTGCAAAATATTAATAATATATCTACACAAATGAATTCACAAATTATTTACAAATCATGCGTCAATAACTGTTCAATTGTTTCACGCTTCATATGCCCAAATCTGCAAGGTCATTACCATAATTTACAAGATTTACCAAGGTCTATACACTGAAATTTTAGTTCAACCTCCATCGTTATATATATATCTAATGTATTTGTAACAAGCTTCGTTGTTATACACACTCAATTGGTTATTACTATCATTATAATAATCATCCATTATCTTTATTCCATTCATTATATCATCATAATTGATAGGGTTATTCCCTATTAATATTTCATACAACTTGTCAACATAAGTTGTTATTGTCCAGTTTCCATCGGTAAATACATTCATGATCGGGTTAATTATTTTTGTCAGATCATTATATTCATTATTCTTCAAGTATACTTTTAAACTTTCTCTCCATGTGTCATACTTTCGATTCACATCATATAATTCTGTTACTTGATTAACATACCATTTTCCACTTATATCTCTCTCATCACAATACCAAATTAAACTTTCAACATCATTATTATTACAGACAGAGGGTACAACATTATACAACATCAATTCATTTATCAATACGGGACTCTTTCCCTTCTTAAACAACACTTGTGAACACCTTGGTTCAGAAAAATTAATAGGAAAATTTACCTTCTGCCCCACATACTCTATTCTCTCTTTCCACTTTCTCTCTAACTCATAATAATTTCTCTTTAACTTATACAATTCTATTTCTCTATCTGCATACAACTCTCTATATAAATCTCTCTCACTCACATTAGTTAACATCTGATTAATGGATACATTTAAGTCTTTTCTGACTTTAATTATTTCACGCTCATGTTCTGCTTGTTTATTCTTTAAGCTAGTTATATTAATTATACTTGCATCAACTGGTTCACCGTTACTTCTAAGTTCATCATTTATATTTTCTTGTATGTCACTTTGCTCACACTCATTAATTAAACATTGAACATTACAGTCCATTTTGTCATTTGGCTTTTTGATTTTATCATTACATTTACTTGTCAATGTGTCAAATATTTTATTTGTCTCTAGCATTTTTTCTTTTTGTTTTTCGTTAATTATTTTTCTATCGTTTCTCATTTCGTCTTGTACATTATTTATAACACTAGTCAGTTCATCTCTCATTCCAATAATAGTCTCATTCATACTTTCCAAACGGTTGTTCATATTTATTGCACTCGCTCTCAATTCGCTCCTCACATTTATGAACTCGTTATTTAAATCAGTCAGTTTAATATTTATAGTATTCACTTCTGATTTGATCTCTGTTTTCAAATTATCATTTTCTGATTTCATTTTCTCATTTTGTTTGTCAAGTTTATCATTGATTTCAGTTTTCATTCCTGACATCATTTCCATCATTAACGCTAATTGGTTAAATATATTTACGTTATCGCTTATTTTTGCGTCTACTGTCTCAATAGTTAATTCGTGTGTTGTATTGTTTACGCTCTCGTTAATATTTGTCGATATTAAATCGTCTTGCGTAACATTGAGAATTGACCCCTCCCCAACATCTTCACATAAATTTACACTCTCGCTTTTCTCTGCCATTTTTCGATCAGTTTGTAAATTTGTATTATACTAATTTACAAAGTCACTGTCAAAGGGCGCCATTGAAGTGTTATTAGCTTTAAATTAATTAATTAAATTGTTGACATACTGAAGAAACTGTCACTTACCAGTTGCAAATATCTATAAGGGTTTACCAGGATGTCGTCTGATGTACTCAGGCAGAGAAAAACGGGCAATGCAATGACAAACACACATTGATGTGTTTAATTGACACTTTTTATTAACTTTTAATTTTTTGATATTAACTATTAAATTTTAACTCCCTCTTCATCAATTTCTTTTACATTACATCGTTAATAATTATTGGAATATCAGTTCAATTTTAAGTTACTAGCGGTTCATTCGAAAAAACTTTGATACTTGTCATACATGAAATGAAAATAGTTGCGATACTTATGACTAAACACTTAACATTCTAACCATGGTATCTAAATTATGAAAGCGACCCATATTGCTCTCTCTCTCTCTCTCATACTATCAGATTCCCTTTAATTTAGTTATAACCCCCGTTTTTTATGAATTTGAAAAATAATTGAAATTAGGTTTGAGTCGACTACTTAACCAGAGTCCTTCGGCTGACCGCGTGTGGCGTCGCGCATGTAAATGAATGTCCTGTTTATTTGTCACATTTTTCACTTTTGCTATACACTCTGCTAACTTCGTTCACACTGTCGGATTTAACTGTTTATCTTCAAATTTACTGTTACACTTCAGAATATGTTAAAATGCAAAATTTAAAGGTCGCGAACTGCGAACCTTGTCCCGGCCGGGCATGGGTGATTTCGTCGACTGACCACCCTACAAATGCGTTGGTCAAAAAAAACATTTCCGCCAGCTCGTGCTGTGATTGGCTGCGGCATCTCACATGGCTGGTTCCGGTGATCGACTTTGGTGTCGAGAGTACAGATAGCGGCACACGGGCGCACACGCACTGCCACATTCCATTGTCGTTGAGCGTTATTCACCAAGTTTTTGTTACTCCTCCCCAACGGAGGATACACGCATGTGCGCACAAGCTGACATTCCACGGTGTTATCGTTGTGCGCCAGGCACGGACCGGTACAGGATTGTATACAGGGTGTCCAAATAAGTGTTAGTGGTCTCGGTGGCCGCAAAGGGTGTCCAAACCGATTATTTCCCAATAGTTGATATTAAATGAAATAAAAAAAAACATACCTCCTTCAAAATTGTCCCATTACACTGTTCTTTTTGTTCCGCCATGGCGGTTAAAAATGTCATAATTTCTTTTAGAGAAGGGAGATTTTCTTTGTCCGTAACAGACGCCTCAAAGCGTTCAAGTAAATATAAATCCAGCCTTGACAATACAAAAGACGCATATATTGCTTGATATATATCAGCAATGTTTACAGCTGACAACGCTGAAAAGTTAGCATTGAAGCTGTCTACCAATTTTCTAATAGACGCAGCTGATCGCATAGAAGCGGCTGGTAATTGAAGCAGATTGGTACAATAGACCCGGGCGGCCAAATGAGGGTTGTGATAACGGCTTTTAAGAGTTGACAGTGCAAGCGGATAACTATCGTCAACTATGGGAAGCGCGGCAACCTTCTCATAAGCCTCACCCTTAAGATGAGTCAATAAATATAACAATTTCTGTTTTGGGGTGAGGGCAGGACTTTCGTCCACTAATGTGGTAAACTTCGACCAAAACTCTGACCAACATTTGGACTGGCCATCAAACCAAGGTAAAGAAAGCTTCGGCAACTCATGAACGAAAACACCTGAGTGCCCGCCGCCTGCCGATGAAGACTGACCGGAACCAACCGGTATCTCTGGTTTAGTTAGTTTTGACGCTAAAACGCTTCCCCGGACATAAATATCTTTAATTTCCGCTACCACAGAAAAAATGTGGTCCTTGTCCAATCCCTGGGGCAATGACTCTGCCGATAGGTAAGGATCTATCTTACCTATAAGATCCTGATATTCTTCGGACAACCTGGAGGCCAATATACCTATATTGGTATCAAAATATATGTTGATCCACGACTCTCAATTGCGGCAACCCTTCCAACCTATTTATTAAGTGTTCCAACGCAAGTATTCCCACCGAAGTGGTCCGGTCAAAAGCTGCCAGTGACAATTTAGCAGGCATTGTGATTTAAAGAATTTCGCGCAACCGACAACCACCCTGGACGAGAGAATTCGAAATGAAACAATAGTCATTACCCAGACCTAGCCTAACAGTAATCTAGATAAATCGGCCTCTGAAATAAACTAGTTTTCATACACAATACTGAACATAATAAATACAAAAGTAAACTAGTGCAAGGCAAAATACAATTTACACAATCCGAAAGGCTAACAGTACAAAACACAATAAATCACATACTCAAAAAAATGCAAAAGATTAATTTGCACAATGCAAAAGCACGAAAAAAACAACAAGTTGCACAATATTAAAGCACATACGGTGCAAAATAATGGTACACAAAATTGTACACAAAACGTGTAATACCAAATAGAATAAATGCACAAAAATACACTAATACGCAACAAGGTACAATATACAAAAATTCAACAGTTAACGATACAAACACAATAACTTGGACACATTAAATGCAAAAATTTATCATGGTCAGCGCAGCGTGTATGGACAGGATATCGCGCATATGTAAAATATAAACCGCACCAAAAAGGTAATAGTCAATTCCAAAAAAAATTAAATATAAATGCAGGCTGTACCGAAAACACCGGATAACCTATAACCAAACGTCCCCCACACGCCTTACACATTCGCAAGCACGTAACACGTCGACTTCACGTGTAAAGCAGACCTTAACAGGACGGGTACAAACTTCTCAGGAATTGAGCCAGTAATCAAACGATTACCAAAAAAATCAAGATGCAAAAATTTGACACAATATTTGCTCACCTGGTCCACGCACACGCGACGAAACTGCCCAACATACCAACCAACAGTATTAAACGCAAAATAATGGTCCACATGCATATCGTACCAACGTGTGTCCGTGCCATAACATGCAAATAAAGAACATTGTTGTAATTTTGAAATGAACAGCATGCAAAAATCCACGAGCAGGCACAAAAAACGAAACAGCACGGCACGTTGGTGATTAGAATAAAAATCACACAGCCAAAACTGGCTTGTAACCCTGTAACGGTATGGAATTGTAGGGCCAAGGTAATATTTTAAAAATTGTATTCCCCATGTAGTCATTGTTCACCTTTTTAGAACCTCGAGCTGGTCAACCACGTATGCAGTGTTATTACAAAACAAAACGTCTATGTTTTGTCTCCGCACTCAAACAGTCCAGACAGATGATGAAACAACATACAGTTTTGCGTCAGCGGGGAATCACGAAGAAAATAATGTCAAGTTATGAATTGCACCAGACGGCAGAATGTTGCTAAACCCTATGCCTGCTTTATAGCGCCTTTTAAAAAGCACCAATTGGAGTGCAGACTGACGATCACGTGACCAGAAAAACTCCGTGTATTTGTGCCTTAGCGCAGCACAGAAGCAGTCCCATTGCAACTCATGGTCGTGCGGCCAGACAATCAGCATACAGTTACAAGTTAACAAAAAACGGTAGCCTCGGACGAGTTCTTGGTAGGCCGAAAAACATACAAAAGTAGGCCTACCAAGTATTATAAAATGTACAAACAGTATTAAATACTAAAGTGACGAGTAAATGACGTAAGGTAACAATAAACTGTGGTCGGAGTGGAGAGTGATTAGTGAAAACAGTTCCGGACAATATCGTGTACAACATTTGGATATTACGCAAATAGGTAACAAGTGTAAAGACAGTTTTATTCGGCCAAAACATTTTAATTCATAATGAGCTCGTTAATTAAATAGGAAGTTCTCAAAAATAAATGTAAATTGAGTGAGTGTGTGTGTGTGTGGGTTATAAAAGTACTGGCTCACCTAGAAAGATTTAGTAGTAGTCTATACAAAATTATTGGAATAGAATTAGTAAAAAATTATAAATATAAAGAAAACATAATAATCAATGATAGAGTAAATTAAAAGGTTCATTCTTCTATAAACATGTGTTAGTGTAGTTATTTCGCCGCGAACCATTTCCTATTCTGTGCTGAAAACCTCGCCTAACGTTCTTTGGGATTTTTCTGAGATTTAAGGGTAGTTAGATAGCGGGATTTTTATAAGGGCAAGAGTGTTTGAGTTTACATATTCATCTAAAAAATATGTTGGCGACCCAGGCAATAATAAGGTAAGTTTAAAGGGGAATATGACGGTAAGTGAAATTCTGGCAGCAGTGAGCAGTAAGTATTATTCTGGAATCTTCTGATGTTAATATATAATAAATGGTAAAAAGTCAATACCTTTACATTGGCGACTCGCTGCCAGGATGTTCGTATAAATATTATATGAACTAGACCTGGTTTGAAGCACAGAAAATAGGATTTGGTAATGGCGTATTTGTAAAAAATTATCGTATATAATTACGTTGAACTAGGTTATGTTTTGGTAGCGTAACGTGCTTGGGAAATTATTGTGTTTACTTTTATATTTGGATAACTAGTTTATGTGTTGGTATTTTGATTTAAACTGAATAATTAGTGTGTGTTAGAAGGGTTATAGTGGGCGTTATACAAAGGGTATTTTATAAATAATTTTTGAACATGGGCGAAGTACAAGAGAATATTGGTTTCGCGTGGGATGAGTGGGAAAGCGAATTTAGAGGGGTTGTAGATAAAATGACGGACGAGGAGTGGGGTAATTTAGATGATAATTTAATACGGATGGAAGAACAAGAAGAGGGAATATTTGCTGAAATTAAAAAGCACAGTGATGATATTGGTAGTAAGATGACAAATAATAACGGTAAGATAGTTGAAGCGATAGTGGTAGAAAATAAGACAGTGAGTAGGCCTAATGTTAAGGATGATAGTATAATGGGAGCAGAAAGTGGTGAAGAGACAAACCAATTTAACAGAAATAAAGTCGATCAGGTGGCGGGTAATGAGGTAAGTAATGATATGGTGAATTTCATGCTCAAGGAGATTCATCAAAGTTTGGTTAAACAAAATGAAATGATTAATGACATGAAAGAACAAAATGAAAAGGGGAAATTAGAGTCGGATAAATTAAAGGAGAGTACAGAAGTTGAATCAAAACAGGTAAGTGTTTGTGGTGGTAGTAATATAACGAAAAGTAGTGAAGAAATAGTAGACAAGGTAAGTAGTGGTGCTAATTTAAGTAATTATAATGGTGAAATAATGTTAGATAAAAATAATGGTTATATAGTTGAAAATGAGGTATCTAAGAAGGATACGGTAAGTGATAGCAGCGATAATGAGAGTTTAAAGTCAGTTGAGGTTAATGATGGGGTACTAGTGAGTACTGATGAGTTTGAGAGAGGGTACGAAGAGAGTTTAATGGGATATGGGGGGCAGAGGGCTAATTTCCCTTGTAGTATATGTGAAGTAAATGCTTCACAAGTGTTGTATGAGGACAAAGGTTCCTTATTAGTTTATTTGGGAGACAAAAGGTCTGCAAATAATAGTCCCTTTATGTATTATGGTTTCCCTGGTAAGCCCAGGATGTGTTGTAATAATGTTGTGTTGCCCTCTGCGTGGAATGAGAGAGTTCAAAGGGGTTGTGAGAAATATTGTGATAAGAGAAATAGAGATTTTTGAGGTTAATAGAGGCTATGAAATATTAGTGCAGAGTTTATGTATTGAAAGAGAGGAACAAATTGACTCACCTTGTGAAATAAAGATTGACGATTATATTGATGATAATAACATATACTTACCTGTAGAGAGGGTCAGCGTATTAGTAACAGCTGACATCTATTGTGGATAAAAGTTTCAATGATGTGATTGTAATAACAAATACTGACGGAGACAGAACCAAGAGCACCAATGTAGACAGGTTTTATGAATTAATGGTAGACAAAAATGCAGTTAATTATTGTGTTGATGTAATTAACGAAAGTAGTTATTACAGTAATAATAATAATAATGAATGGAGTGTGAGCAAGGACGATAATTATTATATAAAAGTAAGACTCGTACATGATGATGGAGGCAGAATATAAACTCAATGAATGGACATTTTAAACATTTTAGTTTATGGTTCTGACCTTGCTAATCTAGGAAATGAGGTGTGGTAAACTGAAAAATAATGATAAAAGATTTTAAATAAATTTCTAGTGAAATTAATTGTGTTTGTATTGTAAAATGTTTGATGTAAACCATGTGTGTATGTAGTAGAAATTGATTTTAATAATAATAATATTTTATTTTATTAATTAACAATAATAATTAACAGGAGGTATTAAGGAATTTCATTGTGTATTGTGTGTGTAAATCACAAGTGTTTTAAATAATGTAACTAAAGCTAAATTGTTTTTAGTGGAGGTGGAATTAAAGTATTTTAAAAAGGTGAATTAAAATTATATTCGATCTAAATTATAATAAATAGTAATTGATAAATATGTTAACATTAAAAGATTTATAGAAACTGAGAATTGAAGGAGGTGATAGGGTGATGATGTAATCATGAATGTTGAGACTGAGTTAGTGTTTATAAAAACATGCCTGGCATACAACTGTTGATGTAAGGCCCGGCGCAAATTGAACCCAGCCCACGCACACGCCACGTCTACCCACACTCGCTCAACTGTATACCCACGCCCACGGTTGTGCCCAAGGCACCGCATACCGTATTGAACTAGTCCCAGCAGTCGAATCCCAACCCATGGACACGCGTAATATGCTTTTCCTCAATCTGGATTCCGAATCCGAGGAGGAGGATCTAGCTATTTTGTACTTATTATTCGGAAAAAGAAAAAAATGTAGGCGAAATAACTATTTACGTGAGAGAAGTACCCATGGAGAGTTCAAATTGTGTCGGGAAATTAGTGATAGTGTTTTCAGAAAAACTTTTCGGCTCAACAAGGACCAGTTTACAGAAATCCATGAACTGGTAAAAGAAGATGTAACTGGAGGAGAATGCAACGCTCAAAAAGCAATTAGAAGCGAAGAGAAACTAGCCGTGTGCCTCAGGTAAGATTATCATTTATTTTTAGTTTCTACCTATTATAAATTTATTATAAATAGTGGAAAACTTGGAATCATTGGGTTGGGGTCAAAATTTAATACCCACTTTTCTAAACATTTTTCACCTTTCAGATTCCTAAATTGTGTGTGTGTGTGTGTGTGTGTGTGTGTGTGTGTGTGTGTGTGTGTGTGTGTGTGTGTGTGTGTGTGTGTGTGTGTGTGTGTGTGTGTGTGTGTGTGTCAGAGAATACCAAGCCTATGATAGGCTCATTGCACAGTGTGATCGCAGCAGTTGTGAAATAGTCAATGTTGCCAACATAACCAAAAATATGTTGCAACCTTGTGGGTGAGATACTTTAGAACCTTTGATCCGATTTAGACTAAATTAAGTATTCTACCTTTACTAACCTTTATTACTATTTATTTATCATACATTTTTACTATAACAAGCTGCACATGCATTTTTAGTTGGGGTAGGTTTTTGTTTATCAAAACATTATGTACTTTTCAAAAAACTTTATTTGAACTAATATCATCAAAATACAGTAAAACATAAGAAGTTGAAAAAAGTAAAATATGTAAATGTCGCAATTTCTATTAATAAAAATACAGTAAAACATAAAAGTTGATAAACGTAAAATATGTAAATATCACATAAACAGTTGTGTGTTTGGGCTTCAGCAACAATTGTCCTGAAGATGACAATAAATATTGTCGAAACGTCGACGCAAAATAGCTAAAATTTGTATTATTGACCGATCCTTACTAACCATCCACTAAAACATTCATTGATTGACGGTCACTAAAAATTTAAGGATTTATGTAAATATTGCAATTTCTATTAATAAAAATACAGTAAAACATAAAAGTTGATAATTTTTCAAATCTTCATATAGGCTACACAAAAAGTCAAATAGGTAAACATTACAATGATGTATAAGAAGGTGTGGATGTGGATGACATCGTATTTGAGTCACTATCATTTTGAAGACTCTGGCCTGTTCTAAAAGATTCTGGAAATTGCACTGACAACTCGCCAGACGCTGAGGTTGTAGGCGTAGCTAAAGTCGTCTGTACATCGGGCTCATATCTTGATTTATTTAATTCGTACTGTTCCTCTGTTTCTGAGACAACTTGGAATATTTTATTACGAATCTGCCTTTGGTGAGGAGCTGGAAGCTGTTTTGTCGTGCTGTACATTGCCATGAAAAATTGATGCAAAGCGTCTTTCTCTGGCACTGTCTTACTCTCAAGCAGTAATTTTTGCCTGAGCTCGTCTCGACCTTTTGCTTGTTGCTCGCATTTTCCCAGGAATTGCTGGATTGGAGTAATTTTCCTAAACTTGATTCTTGGAGAGTATTCTTTGGCGACGGTCTTCTCTTTTCCATCGCTAACTGTTCCAGCATTTTGATTTGATGGTTCATCAATATCTTCATCTATTGCTTCACTTTCAGGACATACAAATTGGTCCTCATTGGCGAGGTCCGTTGCAGGCGGTTCCACATTCGTATCTGTGCATCTGTTTTTCATGAACGGTAGCAAAAATTCTATTTGCTGCTGGTATAACCACGGCTTTGGGGGATCTGCTTGCTGTCCACTTTTCCTCTTCTTTTGCCTTCTTAGGGCCTCCCGGTGACAGTCCCTAAGTTTCCGCCATTGTTCCTTGACAATACTACCTGAAACCAAAAATAAAAATCATGCCTTATCATATTTTACATATCGACGTTTCCAAAATAGATAGGTATATAATAGCACTGTAGTTTAGACACCCTCTTTTATCAGAAACTGCAACTTATCACTTATGAAATTAGTTTTTTTTTCTTTGTTTCAGGTACTTGGCAACTGGTGATATGTTCAAAACTATAGGGTTGAGCTACAGAATGGGAGAAAGAACTGTGTCGAACATTGTTTCCCAAGTGTGCAAAGCAATCTGGCGTCATTTGCAACCTATTTATATGCCTTCGCCAAATGTGGCAAAAGATCGCATTGGATTTTGAAAGAAAGTGGCAAATGTATAACTGCCTTGGATCGATAGATGGTAAACATGTCTGCATTCGAAAACCGATTTGTAGTGGCTCTTCATTTTATAACTACAAACAACACTGCTCCATCGTTTTAATGGCAACAGTAGACGCTCACTATCGCTTCACAACCGTCGACATAGGCTCTATGGGTAGATTTAGTGACGGAAACATTTTCGCAGAATCAAATTTAGGAAAAAATTTGAGAAACGGATCTCTTCAGTTGCCAGAACCGAAACCGTTACCCGGTCAAAATGAAGTTACTCCATATGTCTTTATTGGAGATGAAGCGTTTCCACTTTCGCCTTATTTAATGCGTCCATATCCTAAAGTAAGAGTCACAGACAACTTTGAAAATAAGGTGTATAATTACAGAATATCCCGAGGACGGCAAACAGTGGAATGCGCATTTGGCATTTTAGCAGCTAGATTTCGCGTTTATAAAAGGCCTTTCGAATGCAAGTTAGAGACCATTGATGATGCTGTGAAGGCCACAACCGTACTCCATAATTATTTACGAACAAAGGTCTTATCGGGAGCAATCCCTACTGAAGAAGATAACGAACTGATCAACAATCCTGCAGAAAATAACTTCGCCCCTTTAGCACAAAATCGAATTAGAAGCTCGAGACAAGCATTTCAGATTAGAGAACGGTTCAAAAATTGTTTTAATAGTGCACAAGGATCTGTTGAGTGGCAAAGAAGAGCCGTAGATAGAGGATAATATTGAGCACTACGATGTACTGTACAGCAAAACCTCGAAACGTTTCGACAGGGCCCATGAAAAAAAACTTAAAATGGAAAACAACTTTATATCAAATTTTGAAAAATTATCAGTCTCTAATTTAAAAATAAGTACTTAATATTTATGTAATTACATTTATGCATAAACATGTAATAAAAGACTTCGCTAATTTCTTAATTTACTGCACATACTTTAATTACTATTACGTCATTTCACAATTGATTCTGAGATCAGGTAAAAGATATGGGTTCGGGTTCGTTTTCTGGAAAATGACTTCGGTAAAACAGTAAATGGTAAACAGAAATTTTCTCCGAACTTGTCCTCTAAGAGCTACCGCACACTGGAAACTTTTTGTCGGCCGACTGTTTTGTCGCCAAGGGAAAGGCACACATTCTTTATTCCACAAAATCCATTGCGAGACTGTCGCCGGTGTGCGCAGGATGGCGACAAAACTGTTTTGTGTTTCTACTGTCGCGCCGCGCCGCAGACAAGCGAAAGACAGTCTGCTGACTGTCTTGCCCTCAGTGTGCGGCACTACTAAATGGATTGCACCGGAAACGGCTCAGTTCACTTGTATTGTTGGTTCGTAATTTTCTCCAAAATTAATTTATTACAAAAAATTATTTTATTAGTCATCAATAAAATAATGGTGAACAATGTTGGCCCCGAGAATTGTAACGTTATACCATGAAAAATATAAAATCAAATGACGTTCTATAAAATTAAAAATGCCTTGTACCTATGATGTGTTTTGTATGAATTATTTAAAATAATGAAACTTACCTTCTGAATTTAATTCTTCTCCTATTTTGTCCCACAATTCATCTTTCAATTTACATCTCATGTAGTCGGGATGGCTTGTGCAATATAGTACAGGGTCTTCTTGAACAAGAGAAATAAGTTTTTCCAGATCCATGCTTCACCCACGACCCACGAAAACTGTGCCTCTCGTACAAACTTATCCACCCGTGGGAGAAGACTGCATGGGCTGGCAGTGGGACGGGTCCAACATGCGGTGCAGTATTGCAAACTGTGTTTCACAGATTCCTCCACGCGTGGGATGGGCGTGGCGTGTGCGTGTGCTGGGTTCAATTTGCGCCGGGCCTAAACAGGTGTGTTTCCTGTTGTGTGACTAATGTTTACAGGTTGATGTTTGTTTCATGCTTGAGTTGACAACAACAAGAATGTTATATTTTGATGAATCAGTGCTATGAGTAAATCCTATTATGTAAGATGTGATGAAAGGGAGGTAGCTTGTTTGAGGAAATGACTTAATGTTTTGATTGTAAGGCAGTTAATATTGATGTGATAGGATTTTGTTAATGGAAAATCATTTTGAAAAATTAATTAATTTTGAAATTGTTAATTAAATAAAATTAAATTAAATTGGTAATTAATTTAATTGAAAAGATGATTTTTAATAATGAATTTAAATTTATTTTGATTTGAATTTTAACCGTAATGACAAATTAAATAATAATTGAGGAAAATAATGATTAAAATACTCATTTAAAATTGAAAACTGAAGGAAATGTTTTGGGTTAAGATAGTGTTTGTAAAATAATTTGTCTGGAACTATGGGATTGAGGATTAAATTCAAATCAATCAGTGTAACCGCTGGACGATTTAGAAGTTATATCACAATGTAGTCAAAGGCATATTATATTTTGTAATAAACATGAACCAGTACTTTGCAATTAATGAACCAGTACGGCTAAGAGGAAACCAATCAGTCGTGGATATGGAATAATGGAAGGCCTTTATGTTCATTTTTAATTGGATGTTTTAGAGTCCGGTGATATTGTGGTGGGTATCGGTCCGAGCTTATGGTGTTGGGATCTCGAGCAGAGAACTCCAGTAAGATCGGATGGGTGCTGCCACAGTCACCGGACTAGGGGGTAAGTACCCATGATTTTAGTAGAGAGTTCAGGGGGGTTGCGGCGCCATATCCTCACTGATCCTCTCATTGGGGGGGGGGGTATTGTAACGGTACGGAATTGTAGGGCCAAGGTAATATTTTAAAAATTGTATTCCCCATGTAGTCATTGTTCACCTTTTTAGAACCTCGAGCTGGTCAACCACGTATGCAGTGTTATTACAAAACAAAACGTCTGTGTTTTGTCTCCGCACTCAAACAGTCCAGACAGATGATGAAACAACATACAGTTTTGCGTCAGCGGGGAATCAAGAAGAAAATAATGTCAAGTTATGAATTGCACCAGACGGCAGAATGTTGCTAAACCCTATGCCTGCTTTATAGCGCCTTTTAAAAAGCACCAATTGGAGCGCAGATTGACGATCACGTGACCAGAAAAACTCCGTGTATTTCTGCCTTAGCGCAGCACAGAAGCAGTCCCATTGCAACTCATGGTCGTGCGGCCAGACAATCAGCATACAGTTACAAGTTAACAAAAAACGGTAGCCTCGGACGAGTTCTTGGTAGGCCGAAAAAAATACAAAAGTAGGCCTACCAAGTGTTATAAAATGTACAAACCGTATTAAATACTAAAGTGACAAGTAAATGACGTAAGGTAACAATAAACTGTGGTCGGAGTGGAGAGTGATTAGTGAAAACAGTTCCGGACAATATCGTGTACAACATTTGGATATTACGCAAATAGGTAACAAGTGTAAAGACAGTTTTATTTGGCCAAAACATTTTAATTCATAATGAGCTCGTTAATTAAATAGGAAGTTCTCAAAAATAAATGTAAGTTGAGTGAGTGTGTGTGTGTGGGTTATAAAAGTACTGGCTCACCTAGAAACATTTAGTAGTAGTCTATACAAAATTATTGGAATAGAATTAGTAAAAAATTATAAATATAAAGAAAACATAATAATCAATGATAGAGTAAATTAAAAGGTTCATTCTTCTATAAACATGTGTTAGTGTAGTTATTTCGCCGCGAACCATTTCCTATTCTGTGCTGAAAACCTCGCCTAACGTTCTTTGGGATTTTTCTGAGATTTAAGGGTAGTTAGATAGCGGGATTTTTATAAGGGCAAGAGTGTTTGAGTTTACATATTCATCTAAAAAATATGTTGGCGACCCGGGCAATAATAAGGTAAGTTTAAAGGGGAATATGACGGTAAGTGAAATTCTGGCAGCAGTGAGCAGTAAGTATTATTCTGGAATCTTCTGATGTTAATATATAATAAATGGTAAAAAGTCAATACCTTTACAACCCATTTACCCAACACGGCCAGCATCAACAAGAAAATTACAAAGCACGTGCTCCCATTCGAAACGGCAAGCAATTAAATTGAAAAACTAGCAACCTCATGAAACTTCTGGTAGTATAATATGTACGATATTCTTTGAAAGATTGAAAGTCTGAAGATATGACGGTTTTTCTTACAGTATAAAGTTAACCTCTGGTGAGCTCTTTGAGCAGTGCACCATGCAGAATTGCTAGCAATTAAATAATTAGCAATAAAATGACTTAAAACTGAAATATCACGAATGGTTGATCCTGACACACAGGCAGAAAGACTGACTGGAACAGAGGATGGGTTACATGAAAAGGATTTCTACCTGCCAAAAAATCCGGCTCGTGGATGTGGACACTACAATGGTTGGCGCATGACAACAGGTTCAGGCCTGGTGCATGAATTGGCTTTGCAAAAGCCATAGTGCCAACCTAGGAAAATTAATTATTGACCGGTTCGATATCCGAAATATCGAACAGTATCCTTTTTTGATCACCCACAGTTGCAGCGGGAGCTTCTGCCCATCCGCACAGAGTATTTATTTTTTTGTAAATAGTTTCATCCTTCCAGTTACATACAACTATGTAACTGAGTTGTAAATACAATCACTTCTAAATAGTAACAGAATTACATGAGAAGAAAATCCATATAAGATGATCAACTGACGTCCAAAACAACACGAAAAGAAGTAACATGAAGTTCCGGAGAGCGAGAGAGAGAGAGCTGACGACTTAGTTCCAGAGAGCGAGACGATGCTGGAGTCTAGAGGCGACTGCGCTGGACAAGAGGAACATTACTGAAGTCTGGAAACGACGCTGGGCAAGAGGAACATTACTGAAGTCTGGAAACGGCGCTGGACAAGAGGAATTGATGCTGGAGTTCGAGACGAGGACGATTACAGATGGATCGATTGCGATTGAGTATGATTGACAACAATAAGGTGATAAACAACTTATTTATCTCTTAGTCGAACAATTAACTCAAAGACAAAGACATTATTGTTTTATTTTAAAGTTAAGAGCCAATGTTTCTTGTAAATATAGAGTTAAAATGGTAGATATTATTGAAGTAAGATTAACGTAAACAAGAGCTCAAATTAGTATTGAAATGAAAAGAATGCAAAGCATTTAAGTAAAAAAAAGTGGAGTTTTATAAATCAGTACTGAAAAAGAAAGATAAATTCAGTAGCTATTAATATGTTGAATTTCGTTACAATATCTAAAAAAAAAAGAAAAATATTTAAGCATTGATATTTAGAAGCACACTAATTGTCTGAGTAGTCAGGAAATGATATTTTTAATAAAATAATTATTAGAATAGAATATTTAGTCAGTAAGGATGTATACAGCGTAAGCCTTACGACATAGTAACAAAGCAATAATGAATGTTTTTAAGTCGAATCAAGTCCCTTGCGCACAATTTCATTATTACTAAATAAATTTGAAATACCGTTACAAGTTACATAGAGTTATTATTACAGATACACCTGAACCCCAAATACATACACACCATTATAGGAATGTTATATAAAGAGTAGGAGTTAAATTAATGTACAGATTAAAATACACAAAGAAGGGTAATTTGTCACCTTTTGGCGTCCCAAAGAACGTGGGACTCCACAAATTTAAAATGCACTTAAATGTTGGTATTTAAAATGTTGCATATTTGTCACCCATGAACGTGTGGCCCGATCCCCACCATTTAACTATTAAAATTTTTTTGTGTAGCTAAATGGTTGCTCTAAAAATAAGGGTGTGTTAAATGAAAAATATATTATATGTAATAATAATTATTTATATTTATACATTAACTGAATGTTATGTTAATTGTTGTGTATTAAAACACAGCTGGCGCCCACAAATAATATTGTTTGTCTATGTAACAGGTGTAACTGGAATGAGTATTAATAATAACTATTAATAAAAATAAAGAAATAAATAAATAAGTAGGGAACGGTTATCAGTAATAATTGTTAAAGAATAACTACTAAATAAATATTTTAATAATACTTCAACATGACGACTCCAGGAAATTTGGACATAGAGGGGTTACAAACGATGATGCATGCTTGGATAGACGAAATAAGCACAAAACAAACGGAAAATGTAAATGCTAAAATAGACGAATTAAAAGAATCTAATAAGAAACAATTAGAAGAACAAACTGAAAATTTTAAACAAGACATCATAAAATTACGGAGAGGCTAGAAGAGTTAAAAATTGGTAATCTTGAAATAAAACAAAGTATAATTGATGGTAATGCACAGTTAACCGAAAAAATTGTTGATACAAATTTACGCATTGACACGATCACAAAAAATGTCTGTGGAATAATTGATAAACAAACGGAGCTAACATGTGAAGAATTCATACTAGTTGAAAATACGTTTGTAATTACTAACGATAAGTATAAAAAAGTAATTAACATTAAGGAAGAGAAGCAAATAAAGTTTAATAAAACATACCTTATTAATAGCGATATCCCAATTGTGAAACACTTAAGGCACCACACTTACGGAGATAAATATCACTGTAGGCCTAACGAGAAACGTAGTAAATTATCTATACGAAAAACTACGCAAAATTGTGGTAAGTATGATGTTAAGTATATGCACAATAAGTATAAAGCGAACGATAACTATAATAATGATAATTATAACTGTAATTATAAAAACTACAGAGGTTATCATAAACGACGGATGAAAACACAGTCGACAGCTGTTTATATGGGCCTCAAGCAGACTAAACATACACAATGCATTCATGATGAGAGAATTATGGAATGTGCAGAGAGAAGAGAGAGAGGTTATTTGTCGCAGCTAAGAAACAAATTCTTGCCGTACAAACAGGTGAAGTACACAGTCAAAATAAACGTTTGCACGGTAAGTATGCACAATAACGAGGGAGTAATACAATGGAATGCGGACGTTGTTTACACGAGGGTAAGAACAATAGTAAGCACGTCGGTGACTATGTTACAAAGGAACAATATACGTCCGGTAGACGACAGACAAAACAGTTGTTATAATAAGAAGGGTGTAGGATCGAAGACACACCGAACCGAACTCAATACCCGAAAATGAATGATTATTTTTAAATGAAAAATAATATTACTATTAATTATTAATAATAAGATAAGAGAATATAATTAAGAAATGTTATTTATTAAGGTTATGAGTGCAAATAAAAAGAAATAAGGAATTAAATAATAAAGAATGTTATGCTAAATAAAAGTATGTTCAAAGAAAGATAGGAAATGTATTATAAATGGCAAGGAATGAAATGTGTAAAGAAGTGTGTAAGAAATGGTAAGGAATGTTATTATTGATGTTGTTATTAATATGAAGAAATGATTAAGATCAACGCTATAATTGTCAGAATGGCTGATCAAGCGAAAACTTCACACTTAATGGAGATACAAGGACACAGAAGAAAGCGAGAGTGAAAAGTCAAAGGGCGGAGACTACTTAGGATTAAGGACTTTGAGAAAAATATCGTTGTTTTCTAAGACAGTTCTTCTGTAACCGATCATGTGACACACTACAAAGCTAAAAGAGTATTCTGTTACGGAAGTGTATTTCAGGAAATTAGTAGCGATCAGAAAGGTAATGTTAAAGAAATGTAATAAAAGGTAATAAGAGTTAAGGTATTGTATAAGTAATGTAAGAATGAAGATTGGAATAATAGGCTAAGAAAAGGGTTAAGGAAAGTATGGTAGGAATGTATAATTAAGATAATGTAAAATTTCAGATTGAAGAATGGCATAATATGTTAAGATGCAAAATGTTTATCAGTGCAAGAATGCAAGTTCATTTAGGAAGTTCTATACAAAAGTAATGAGGTCAATGAAACCAGTCAGATCAGCTGTTGTTGAAGCCACCCTACAAGGTCACGAGCAGTGAGCGTGTGAAGAGAGGAGGGAGACGTATTGTGTACACTCCAATTAAGAGTGAAATAACGAATACTATTCTTTATTATTTGTTATATTTTTTTTACAAACAATAATAATAATAATAAAAATTTAATAAATAAATTTATTAAATTTTTTTATTACCAAGCAGAGGGATAATGCGACAGTACAGATAAGTGCTGTACTGAGCATTGAATATAAAATTTTAAATATACATAATAAATTGTAAAATAATTAATAATGTATTAGAAGTAAGCATGTCAAGGATTGCAAGCTTGGCTCAGACAAAAATATGGACAGGTGTTTTGACCTGAATCGACTTGTACACACACACAGATGTAACTGAAAGTGTGTACAACACTATTTTGCATGTGTGTGTGATGCAGGTCTATGCAGGCGAGTTTGCCACCCCAGTATGAATAATTGTGTAATTACTGTTTTTCCGTAATTATTCATAAACTATAAAAAAGGAGTAAAATCCAAAGACACAATAAAATGTAATAAAATTAACTACATACTGTGTACGAAAACTACGTGAAAAGGACACACCGTACGAGTGTAGTGGTGAAATAACTGTGTACAGATCGAAAGGGTTAAGCTACAATGTCCAAAAGTACAGTGAACATGTGTAGTGAAAATAGTTATAAGATGGGTATAAGAATATACTTACAGGACTCTGCAATTTGCAGAAATATAAGAAATAGCGAAATTGACGAGGAGTGGGGGAACAAAACCCAGAGACAATTTCAGACATGTCGATTTTATACAACTGCAGGTGTTAATCAAGACGTGGGTATAAATAGGACACACACGCTACAGTTGTATCCTTTTTTGATCACCCACAGTTGCAGCGGGAGCTTCTGCCCGTCCGCACGGACTATTTATTTTTTTGTAAATAGTTTCATCCTTCCAGTTACATACAACTATGTAACTGAGTTGTAAATACAATCACTTTTAAATAGTAACAAAATTACACGAGAAGAAAATCCATATAAGATGATCAACTGACGTCCGAAACAGCACGAAAAGAAGTAACATGAAGTTCCGGAGAGCGAGAGAGAGAGCTGATGACTTACTTCCAGAGAACGAGACGACGCTGGAGTCTAGAGGCGACTGCGCTGGACAAGAGGAACATTACTGAAGTCTGGAAACGACGCTGGACAAGAGGAATTGATGCTGGAGTTCGAGACGAGGACAATTACAGATGGATCGATTGCGATTGAGTATGATTGACAACAATAAGGTGATAAACAACTTATTTATCTCTTAGTCGAACAATTAACTTAAAGACATTATTGTTTTATTTTAAAGTTAAGAGCCAATGTTTCTTGTAAATATAGAGTTACAATGGTAGATATTATTGAAGTAAGATTAACGTAGATATTATTGAAGTAAGATTAACGTAAACAAGAGCTCAAATTAGTATTGAAATGAAAAGAATGCAAAGCATTTAAGTAAAAAAAAGTAGAGTTTTATAAATCAGTACTGAAAAAGAAAGATAAATTCAGTAGCTATTAATATGTTGAATTACGTTACAGTATCTAAAAAAAAAAAAGATATTTAAACATTGATATTTAGAAGCACACTAATTGTCTGAGTAGTCAGGAAATGATATTTTTAATAAAATAATTATTAGAATAGAATATTTAGTCAGTAAGGATGTATACAGCGTAAGCCTTACGGCATAGTAAAAAAACAATAATGAATGTTTTTAAGTCGAATCAAGTGCCTTGCGCACAATGTCATTATTACTAAATAAATTTGAAATACCGTTACAAGTTACATAGAGTTATTATTACAGATTACCTGAACCCCAAATACATACACGCCATTATAGGAATGTTATATAAAGAGTAGGAGTTAAATTAATGTACAGATTAAAATACACAAAGAAGGGTAATTTGTCACCTTTTGGCGTCCCAAAGAATGTGGGACTCCACAAATTTAAAATGCACTTAAATGTTGGTATTTTAAATGTTGCAATATATATATATATATATATTTATTTAATATTTATACTGAAATTACCTCAAGATATTTTTTTTCCCTTATTAGAAACATGTTTCGAGAACTATTGTGTTCTCATCCTCAGCCTTCGTGATTTTGCGTGTGGTGAAGTATTTGTGTGTTGGCTGGTCGTTATTGTAGTTTCTTGTTGGTCTATGGTATTTTAAAGTGGTATTATTGTGTGTGATTGTAGTGTATGTTTAGTATTTTGTGTATTTTCGATGTTGAGTGCTTTGAAAATACTAATATATACACCACAATCACACAAAATAATACCAATTTAAAGCACCAGAGACCAACAGGAAACCAAAGCAACAATCAGCCAACACACAAATACCTCACAAGGTTCAAAATCAGGAAGGCTGGAGATGGGAACACAAGGCTTCCCGAAACATGTTCCAAATAGGGAGAAAACATCTTGAGGTAAAGTCATTCTAAAATATATAAAAAAAATATATATATTGTAACGTGTTGAATGAGACGTCCGTCTTGTTTAAGCCCCGCGATGGAAGCCATTCTGTAACATGAAAACTCTGTTGTCTCTGTAAAAGTGTATGTGTTGGTGTGTTCGCCTCACACTGGTGTCGTTACTTCTATGTTTTGCGCTAACGATTCCGTAGCGATTCTTCAATTACCAGTACAACGCGAGTGGAAACCTTACCTGTTGTTTCATAGGTGTTTATAAATCCCGGGTGGCGCCAAATTGTTTACTTAAAACAATTAAATTAATAAATACTATGGTTTAGCGATCTTAGCTATGACGGTCTGGAGTATTCAAATTTATTCCCGCCTTCGTTCGACCTTCTTAATCAAGCAGATAGTTCGCCGAGTTTGCGACGTGAGCCCTTACTGTCATTCTTGCTCTCTTTGCTAAACAATACACAATTTATACAACACATTCCCTATGAAATAAAAACAATGGTTACACTCTGTATTAGTTTCTTTAATTTGTGATTGGTAATTATTCAGTTTGACATTAAAATTATATTTGATTATTCAACAAATTTGCACCAACAATTATTATAAGACTAATATCTCTAGGGTTTGGCGAATCGATTTTGAATGAATTATACAGTCAAAGATGGCGACTGTTTTGTTTGTTTACAGTTTGTTCCTTTCAAAATCCAGGTTCTTGTGGTTACAAGAAAAATATTGATTATGATTACAATAAAAAGTACACTACCTTACATTATTTGTACTTAAATAATATAATGTGTAACTATAATTTGTTCCTGAAGTGTAGTAAAGTGTGTTTCAAAAGTTCGTAATTTAACAATAGGTTATTTTATTAGTTAACAAATTATCAGTGTTTTATTGTTTTACTTAATCTTTGAAAGAAATAATATTCAGTTTATAGTGAGAGTTCAGATTACTGTGAGAAATATTTAAAGTGAGTTTATTTCTGAAATTCGGGTAATTTAATAATACTTATCAAATCAGTAGACTTGATGTAAACAGTCGTTCAGTTGAAATGGAATGGGGCTTCAATAGTGGTCAATTTTCAATTATCTGGGGCTTCTGGCATCTTTTTCTTGTTAGTTGTAGCAATTTATTCATTTAAAATTTATTTAAATTGGTTCTTGGCATCAGTTAAATGTTCTCGTTCCTCGTCTGCTTCTTACGTTTTCCTCTTTTTGAATTTTGATTACTTTTTATACATTTTAGATTAAAATTTTGGTCATTCACGGCCTGGCGTCTATTCTGGAAGAGCGTCACTTATTGAATATCTTCTGATTGCTTTTATTCTTCCGTCTTCCTTCCTATGTATTAAATATTATCACTACTGTTTGTATTTTCTTTCAAAGATTATTTTGACATCCCATAAGGTTGGGTTCTCTAAGGTATTATTGTTTGTACAATTATGTTAATATTTGTTAATTACATTTCTTTTTTATTTTAAGTCCGTATTCTAACATTTTTCTTTTAATATGATTCACAAATTATCCTTGGCTAGTTACTGCCTTGGATTTGCTAATTTCCTTGTTAATTTTTTACAATTAGTAGTTATTTGTTTTTGACAGTTAGGCATTTCATAGGCCTAAGTAGTAACTGATTACATTTACTTATTTTATACAAATTACATCTTATTTTACCCTAATGTGTTTTGTTTTGTTATTATAATTGATTTGTTTATTTGTTGATGTGTTTTGGATCTGTTTTTATACTAATTGTATGTTACCATTATTTTCTACATCATGGCTTGTTAATTATTTCCTGACTGTTTTTTCCAGTATTATTAGATTTGTATTATTTTACCTTTTTATTTATCTATTTTGCCATTGTTAATAATTAGGCTATTACTTACTATTCTTTATTACATAAAACATAACATCTAGGCCTATGGTCTGTATAATTCCTTCAGCCATATTCTACTCATAAATTTAATTGAACAATTTTTTAACAGCTATTAAGCAACGTTTGTTAACAATTCATTTCATTCTTTATTATTTTTTGGGTGATAAATATCATCACACCCTTTAAACTTACTTAATTGATTATCCCTTATAACATGGGGTGTTTATTGATTTTGTTTTTAATTTCTTTACTATATTTTTTCCTTTTACTATCTTTACTTTCTATCCATGGTAACACTAACTGTTGACATTCCATGGGCTTCCTCCCCTGAATAACATCGTATCCTTCATTTATATTTAATCTTAATACTATCTTTAATTACTATCATTAACAAAATTCTTACTTGTTCACCATTAAATCGTTTAGTGTTTATCACTGATTTATTAAGCGTTTTTTATCTATCACTAGATTTTCTAATCCTATCATTCACAGTATTCTTATTTATTAATAATATTCACTTTTAAACCATTTAGTGTTTTTCTTTTATAAAATTGCTAAACTGCTATAATTGTTTTTATTATTTAGACAAAGCTTTTCGTCATTACTGACATCTTCAGGTCTTAAACAACGTCTATCAACTGTACGTTGTAGGCTTTTATACTTTAGGCCCCTCCCCTTATGTCATCGCCCCTCCTATTGGTTCTAGCTGCTACCGCTCTTCACGGGAACTTTGTCTACCTTTTTCCGTTAGGCATTTTTCTAACGTCCGTCAAATTGTTTTCAGAATCTCCCGTTAATTTCTTCATTCTTGACTTATAACCTTTTGCATTTCGTCATTTTTTAGTGTGTTATTCTTATTATTTTACTTTATTTTTGTTTATTGTTTAATATATAATAAAATATTTCTTCATTTGTAAAATCCACTTTTATATTCATTAATTTATTTTTATCTTCTTTTTTAACTTTAAGATTTTAACCTGAAGATGTCAGTAATGACGAAAAGCTTTGTCTAAATAATAAAAACAATTATAGCAGTTTAGCAATTTTATAAAAGAAAAGTAAGGATGGCTGCTAATTTAAACAATACATTTAGTGTTTATCACTGATTTACTAAGCGTTTTTTATCTATCACTAGATTTTCTCATTATTTTGGGGGTTTTACACTTTCACTTTTGCACTTCTTAAATTTTTATTTTAAGTGTTTATTAGTGGGTAATCCCTACCATTATTTTCTCTTTGTCACTTAGTTATTTTTATTTTCTCACCATCTCACTATCTCTCTCTTTACAAATATTCTTTATACTATTAATAAGTTCACGTCTTTATAGAGTTCTTTATTACTTTTAAACTCTAATTCTTTGGTTAGTGTACTTTTATTTTTCACATTACTTTATTGGGTTTTATCAATTATCATTTACTTTTATCATTTAATCGATAACAATAATTATCTTTTACATTTGTTAGTTATTGGTTTCGTTTCCATTATTATATTTGAGCGTACCATTTCTCCTTTTTCTACTCTATATCATTTGTTTGTGACTTATCATTTGATTTCCCTTTAATTTCCTTTATACTTGTTTTGTTTCATTTTCATTTTCCTTCTTCACTTTCATTTTATTTCGGTTCAATTTCATTTTATTTTGGTTTTCCACTTTCTTATTTGATTATATTTTATTTGGTAGTATTGAGTCAATCACCTTCTTATTTGGTTTCGGTTTTCCCCTTCTCCTTTTGTTTCCTTTTATTTGGTCAATCACTTGGGTTAGGTCATGTCGTCGTTTGTCGCGTCGTCATTTTATTTTCATTAGTTTAAACATTTTATATAGTTGATTCCTCATTTTTATCACTGGTATTGGGGTGGCTTATTTTTGTTGCAACAATATATATTGCCAAAACCAAGGTCCCCTACATTACATAAAAAATTTATAATTATCATAATAAAAAAACGCTAGTTATTCGTTGTAATAAAGGTCAGAAGTGTAAACCCTTATTAAGTAAATAAATAAATCACATAAAATAAAATTACAAGGTAATAGAGTCACAAATAAATGTTTATAAATACAAACGATGAAGTGGTCAGTGCAAAGTGTGAGTGATAAATACAGTGTCAAATAATGTGGAAAATAATATAGACGGTTTAGTCAATGATCGAGGATGATTACATTGAGAGTAGACTAATTAATTGATGTTAATTTAATTTATAATAATGAGCATGTTATCATGGTATTTATGTTGTATTTTGTATGTAGGAGGTGTTAAGCAATTGCTTTAAGAGGATATCAAATAATTGATGTTAATTTAATTTATAGTAACGAACATGTCACCATAGAATTTGTAGAGTAAATATTTTGGTACTCACATTAAATAGATAATGGAGGTATTGCTAGATCATAATTGTAAACTTGGCCAGTAAGGCAATAATTGGTTTTAAGATGCCAAAGGGTTTATTGTAACTATGTTGTAAACAGATGAAGGGTTCTATACTAAACTATGTAATAATAAATTAAAATCAGGATGGAATAAAAAATGAATGATTGGCCATAAGCCAGTGACACATTGTACAGGAAGTCATGTCAGAAAAGTTAAGTAACTAAAAAATGTAAAAACACTAAATGTAATATAATGAATTAGAGAAAAGCAGTAGCAGTTATTAATAACAGATAAGTGACTTAAATTACAATAAAATCATAATATATGTAATAGAAAAATAGGCCCAAAATTAGTATTTTGTAATGAGAAGATAGTACTTGTTAGACTAAGAAGATTAAGAGGAAAAGATAGCAAAATGTATATAATTTAATAACAAAGAATATGTGAAAGTTTAATATGGTATAATGTAACTTTAGTAAGGGAGTATTTTATTAAGTAAGTGCAAGAACATTTTTTGATTATGGCTCTAGGATTACAAATATTATCCAATAACAGAACAAAGACTGGTTGTCAAGGACGACAAAAAGGCAAGAAATTTGTTATTCAATTACACTCTATTGTTATCTATGAAAGAAGAGAGTTCAGCTTCATGAACCGAGAAAAAAAAGAAAAAAATATAAGGAGTAAATTTTCCAGTAAATTCAATTAAACTAATAATTAACAAAAAGGAAAGTTTGTTGACTCTCGATGGTTATTTATAAAAGTGTATAGTTCAGCTTACTAATAAAATTAAAGAAAAATCTAAAGGAATAAATTTCCAAATTAATTCCAATAATATGATCAATAAAGAAATTTAAATAATAAACAAAGGAAGAAAATAAAGGACCTAAAGAAATTAACGTAATCAAGTACTATAAAAGAAAAAAAAGGAAAATTAAAATTGCACTCTGAACCTCACTTTCTTACGACTAAGTGAAGAAAACTATTACTACACAAAATCCATTGGAACCCGTAACCACAAGAACTTTAACATTAGCGAAGATTAAGAATTGGAATTTCTGCTTCATCCGGGGATCAAAACACCAAACTTTATTTTGAAACTGGAGTGGAGGCTGGCAATGATTTATACATCTGCATCCTAGTCGGTCAACCATCACGAGGCACGAGTTTATCGGTGCGCTGCCATTACAAGTAACTTCATCAACAGACGGTAAAACTCTACTTACGTTTAAGATATTAATTAATAAGATTTTAAATTAAATTGTAATACCTTGTAATTTTATTCTGCATTTTCTGACCTTCCTAATAGTCACAAGAACCTTTCGAACCCTGAGATTAAGAAAAAATAACAATATAATTAAAATTAAACATCTAAAATTCGAATTCTGTAACTAATCGATTCATTCCTGTGTGATCGATGTGTTGTACCTGTGCAAAGAGAGAACATCTGTTTTAAAAAGGAAAATATAAAAATAAAGAATCCTTCCTGAAATTGATGAATTATTATTATTTGTTGATGATTTAGTGTGTTTTGAATAATAGCGTACAGAGAGAGAAACGAGAGGAATACAGTGCTTAGAACAACTTAACCTATAATAACCGGCTGACTATAAACCACAGCGCAAGCCCGCGTCCAGCTGTCGAATTACGAGAGAAGAGAAAAGCAATTTACGGCTCCTACTATCCTCTCTTAATGCTGTGTACAGACTATAGTAACGACATAATCATCCAATATCCTAACTAATATTGTACGCTACGTGTTCAGGGCGTATTTATTAATTATAATATATTATAGTTTAGAATACATTCTTTCAGTAGATTTGTAAATATATTACAAATTGACGCTTACAACAGTAGGCATAAATAACCCGATTTTATTAAGTTGTAACAATATATACATCCTAAACCATGCCACAAATATTTAAACATACTAGTCATATCCGAGTACTTCCCTCTAGTTAATTTCCTGTTGGTTGAACTCCAGTTGGCTATATGCCCCCTGGTCTTCATCACTATCCATGCACGCTGTCAGCACTGCCACTGTATGGTCATGCCTGGTTTTTATCAACTTTCTCCGTGGTCGTCAGTCACGATTTTTACTTTTACTCCTGTACAAAACTTTTCAAAATAAATACTTCTTCATTACTAAAATCCATCTTAATATTCATGATTTCATTTCTACTTGTATTATTCACTTTTAATATTTCCTATTCCATGAACAACTTTCCATGTTATTTTCAGTATTTCCACATTTGTCTGAGGGTTTATAAATTTGTGTCACATTTCTATGAAATGCCTGACTACAGGGGCAGAAGGTAGTCTGTCCCTTTTGGCAACCTACATCCTGATGCACATTATCATACGCCTTTACACTTTAATGTATACACTCCAGTTTTATTTATTTAATGTTGATATTTCCTCAATATTGTTACTTTTAATGTAGTTGAAAACAGTTTTTTTTTCTTTTTATCATTACCTCTACACCATATTTTTCAAAACATTTGTATTCGAAAAATATGTTGTAGTAGACATACTTCTACAGATGTGTGTGTGTGTGTGTGTTGCAGGATTTTTTAATTTATTTGTTCTAAGTTTTATGATAGTTTGTATAAATTTTTAATGTTGTTCTTACTGACTTCCAATTCTAAATTTTTTATTTATGAATATGGTGTTTAATGTTTTGCATGTGAGTGCTTTTTGAAGTCAATTAGGCTCAGATTTTGCCGTGTGTTCTGTGAATTTTAATTAGGTTGTTTGGGATTATGATTCATCTATGTGCCATTGCTCTTGCAGTTAAAAATATTCTTTACTGTTTATTCAAGTTAAATTGTTTGATTAAAATACAGTAAACTCCTGATTTTCCGCAAGCAGTTTTTCCACGGCAACCTGCGGATTTTTTCATAAGTGGAAATATATATTTCAGCTAAATGATAACACTTCTGTTCCACTTATATTAATACACTAGTTTATTAACTATTGTAAACAATATTGTTTTAATATTGTGTAAAAGTATCTCCGAGGGACAGATTATATGTCACCAATCAATGACAGTTAGGTCTACAGTATTGTTTGTTGCTCAGCGGCTGGCTACTGAGTCATCCATTCATATGTACTTTAATGTGACTGTGAGAACATTTACAGGAAACATTAAATTTTCTCAGTGTGTTTGTCTTTATGTTTACACGGTATAATTGAAATCTGTTGTACTCTACTAGCTTACTTGACAGATGTGAAAAATTAGGTTTTGACATTGAATGCCACCTGTGATGTTTGCCAACAGGTCAGCAGCGACTTCACTGGCATGTATTTTTCAGACATTTTTTTTATTAATAGGTTTGCAGCAATTAATTCCAGAATCTAATTGCTGCTCTGCATGAAAACATGGGTGACGTTCACTTGGGTTTTGTTTAGGCTTTTATAACTTATTATGTACGAGGGCAAATCGAAAAGTAAGTTACACCCCCATCTATAAAAAAATACAAACATTAAAAAAAATTTTTTGATTGAACAAATAAGTAGGAACATTTATCTATTTTTTGACATAGCCGCCAAGTTTTTCCAAACACTTTTCATATCGTGTGACCAGTTTCTCGATTCCACGTTCGTAAAAATTTTGTCCAATTTGTTTTAACCACTTTGAGACTGCTTCTTGCACTTCATTGTCTGTAGCGAAATGCTGGCCCCCAGGTGTTGTTTAAGAGGAGCAAAAAGGTGATAGTCGCAGGGTGCCAGGTCGGGGCTGTAAGGGGGATGACGCCACACTTCTCACTTGAATTTTCGCAGCAACTCTTGCATCTCACCAGCTGTATGGAGGGTAGTGTTTTCTTGAAGAAAAACAACTCCATCACTCAATCTTCCAGGCCTTCGATCTTTAATCACTTTTCGTAACTTTTTTAACGTATCACAGTACGATGCGGCATTGATTGTTGTTCCTCGGGGCGTAAATCACTGTACACAACGCCTTTGGAATTGAAAAAGACCGTTAGCATAACCTTTCAAACCGCTGGAATTGTTTTGGCTGTGGCGAATTCTTGTGTCTCCATTCGTTTGATGTCCGTTTTGTCTCGGGAGTGTAATGGTGCACCCAGCTCTCATCTCCTGTGATGATTCTGCTCAAAAACTGTGGATCATCCGTCGAATAACGCTGCAGAAACGACAGCGCAGCCTCAAAACGTTGATTTTTGTGCGTGTCGCTTAACACGCATGGCACCCAGCGCGCGCACACCTTACGGTAACCCAGCTGATCGTGAATAAGCACAGATGCATTACCGTAGGCGATGTTCAGTTCACTTGCAATCTCTTTAATTTTAACGTGGCGGTTGGCAAGAATGATTTCATTCACGCGCCCCGCGTTGTCGCTAGCGTTCACAGTTGAAGGCCGCCCGACGTGCGGACCGTCAGTCATGTTCGTTCTTCCATCTTCGAGCATCTGGCACCATTTCGCGATCATGGCCCGAGACATCGCATTCTCACCATAAACCTCGACAATTTGCCGATGAATTTCACTCCGATTATAATGTTTTGCCCACAAAAATCGGACGACGGAGCGCACTTCAATGTTGGACAACACCTCTATACGACGCGCCATACTCACACGGTGACTACTCTCATACTAAACCAGCTACAGCGCTGCCGCTTGGGGAGTGGGGAGACAACAATATGGACAGTGTTACCACCAAGGGAAATTTTTTTATCTCTTTTTAGTACAGGAACGCGGCTAGGGTGTAACTTACTTTTCGATTTACCCTCGTATATAGGTAGTAACTTCAGAAATACTCAGTGTAGATGATGCACGTAAGGCAGTTTTCCAGTACAACTTCTTCGTATGAAACATCAGTTCATGTGAATTAGTATTTAAACTGCATAGGTAATATGACTATTAGTTACACTGTTTTAGTATGTATGTATTTGAATTTGAATCTAAATGACAGACTTTCGCCATGAAAAAAAAATATAAATGTGGCGTTTTAGCCACCCAAACAATCGGCAGCCATCTTCAGGCTAATTATAAACTAATATCCCGCTTAATACACAGTTTTCGCACGATACCTTGATGCGGGTCTTAACAGGGTTTTGCTTTATTGGCTTACTTTAAGCAAACAGCTAATGTTAATAAAAGAATTTTCATTACTTTCTGCTCTTTGTTGTACATTTTGTGGGTTATCCACAGATTCCAGTTATCTGTGGCAATCACGCCACCAAATTCTGCAGATAATCAGGAGTTTACTGTATTTCCATAATCTTTATTCAGTAATGTACAAATATTGTTATTATAAATTCTTCAGTTTTTTAAATCTATTCTTATTTTTTAATAACTGTACCTGCACTTTGTCTGTTTTAGTGATAATTCAGTATGTGTATGTGTGTGTGCATGTGCATGTGTGTGTTTGTAAAACTTGGTACATATCTTTTCATTGTGCATTAAGTTATTAATGCTTCCAGTGTAACAGTTTTTTGACCCAATCATGACCTCCGGCATCAGTTTTTCTTGCTTTAATTTTTTGTGCGTAGCTGATGTAGATATAAATTGGTTATGTAACTAGAAAGGTTCATAAAGAAAGGTACTTTGTTAATATTTTTGAATTACCGGTATTTTGATATGTTGTCATCTAATATAAAAATACTATAAATTTGAATTTTTATTGTATTTATATTTTGTGTGTGTGCGCACACATGCACACACACAATGCATTAAAATAAACTAATCGCAGGTAGAACTTTAGTAATTTACTTTTGAATGGTAGAATTCACAGAAAAAATAGTAAGAAAAAAAGCCAAAAAAAATGTATTCAGTGTGAGTATAATTAAAATGCTCTTATGTATGTCAGATGTAATTTATGGTAGAAAAAATGACACGTCTGTCCTTTGGTAGGAAATATGTAATGTTTATTAGTTACGTGAAAAATTACGATAACCTCACGTAATATAAAATTGTATGATTAAATATATACTCCTGGTGAGACTGAAGCAAGTGGTGAGCTGTTAAAAAGAATATAGAATTCTTAGTTTGGTTTACCTTATTATAAATTCCTGCAGCTTCGAAGAAGGTTTAAACTGAGAGGGAGCAGGATCCTTTAGGAGAAAAGGGTGGAAGGAACAGAAGGAATTACCTACAGCTTAGAAGAATAAAAGCATTTAGAGACTATCCAGCGAGCGAATGTATAAACCTGGCTTCTCAGTTTCCTATGCCCCCATGTGTTGAGCAAATTCCAACTACGTACTGCTCTGTATATAGTTGAGATTGAACTGATGAGAGATGTGCGTTGTACGGTGCCTGCACAGATCACCTTGCCAAGGAGTCGATAGGGACACACAAGTCGATCTACATACGCAATGATCAATATCGGCTACAAAAATATTTTGCACTCTCCAAATTACCGAACACTTATATAAACATGTTATCTGAAAAAGCTTATTGTGTAGTTGAAAATAAATATGATTCCGCAACAGGGATGGGGTTTGGAGGTTATGGACTAAAATACAAAAATTTTAGGTTACACTGTTTCTGATCCTGTGAATGTTAATTTTGTATTTTAAATGATGTTATTTCCTCTGGTGAGACTCAAGCAAGTGAAATTATTTTCTATATTGCATAAAACATGCAACTCATCTTGTTTTTTACAGGCATGTGAGTGAAGATAAGTTACAGGGTAATCAAGTCCCTAAGGATATAAGAGTTGATGGAATTAATGGGTTATCTGCATGGTATGGTTGTAAATAATAATTGGTCCTGGGGGGGGGTGTTGAATTAAGCACCTGGCTGATTAAATTGTAAAGATGCTGGCCATGTGTCGTGAGCGACTAGGCATGTTCAGAACACTGCTGGAGCTTCTCACAGGTGGCACAAGTTGATCTATTTCACTTCATAATCAAGATTGACTACATGAAAATTTAAAGAATCCAAAATACCAAACAACAAGAATATAGCAAAGTGAAATTGGAAACAACAATATTATGTAATATGAATTAGACAATTCAGTCTGTAACACCACAGTCACACGTTGTAATAAGTTTTCATTACAATGAAACGTATGGGACAATAGCATTTTGGCAGCACTGTGCATTGATACGGATACTGTTTATAATGTTAAAAGCTGCTATTGGGTTACAGTAAGATAATAATTAGCAGATTACTCATTAGTCCCAACTGTTGGTACCATTCAAATTTAACAGAACTGTAAGATATGAATGAAAAGTTAATATATTTTTTTATTTAAAAATTAATACACATCCCTAACAAGACAGTTAGTTACATGAAAGTACAATGTCACAACATAATTAAACAACTGTAAAAAAAATAACCACTTAACACTGTGCACTAATACTCTGACCACTCTGATCATGGTCATATAATTATTATTCTTTTTTTTACAGGAATCCAAAACTTAAGTCAGGAGCATATATTTTCAGTTTCTGAATCGGCTATTAAGAAAATAAGATTTTTAACAATGACTCCAGAAGAATTTGCCAGTAATGTTATAATAAATACAAGGTTATTACATAAAGAAGATTGTTTGGCAATTCTGAGCAATTTGTGTGCACCAAACCCAGCGTTTAGTATGCCAGAGGACATGTGCAAAACAAAAGTGAAACGAATCAAGTTTGGTATACAAGAATCTTCGCAGATTTCTCCTGCAGGGCCTTTTAATTTTTCTTTTTCGATACCCACCCCCTCCCCTAAAGTCTGTAGTCTGTCCCCTATAATCAGCGCTGCGAGACCATAAAAAAAAACATATTGTGAACAGCGTACTTATGCTTATGTTGAAGGACATTATTGTTTGTTAATATGTATCTTTCTAACTAGATACAGTTACGCTTTATTCTTATTATTATCTTATGTCATTAGCAACCTACACATTTTGTATAAAATTATATTTTAAACCTTTCTACATATTGATCTATTTTATGTCCTAAAAATTACTTCAAGTATTGTGGGAGGATATTTCTTGCTGTGTGTGCAAACATTAAGTTTTTGTTCCAGTGGCAGTAGGCTATTTGTTTGTTACTGACCAATTCTAGTATTATTTCTCCTTGTCATAAATGAGAATCGAATTGTCTTTAAAAAAAAGTGTAGTAGAAGGTTTAAATTCTTTAAACACAAAGTCAGGTCAAGCAAAACATTTGTGCATACATTTGGTATCATAATGACTGGTGAATAAACATGATTTAATTCCAAGTAAACACATGACACAGTTTTTAAATACACTAAATATTGCTTTAATGTAAGTATTCATGGTGTTTGGCAAATGGAACTCAACTCCTCTTTTACCAACCAACTCTCACAATTAATTGATGAGTAAACATGGCCGATTTTTGATGTGTGAGTACATGTTAGTGCCTAAAACAAGTCTCAAGTAAATGAGAAACATTGTAAGTAACATTAATTTTAACATGTTTAAGAAAAAGAATTGTACCAAGTTTTATATATATACATGTATATATATGTGTATTTATAATGGGTGTAGTAATACTATTTTTTCAAAATTATTATAAACTTTAAACATTTACATTACAGGTTATGTATACAAAATGTTTATTACTAAGTACAAGCCGTGTTTAAGTAAAGTCTGTTTTGCAGTAAGAAGAAGACATTAAAAGTAAAATTAATGATTTACTTCAGCCAAGGAAATTATAAACTCACTTTATTTTACCTGTATAATCACCATTGTCTTCCAATAATTTGATTTTTAACAAGTTTCTGATTCCATCATCACAACTCTGCCGCTTGTGCTTGACCAGTTCATCATTATATTTATTATTTAAAACTGCAATTCTAACAAATTCATTAAAATTTTAAGTGGTTAATCACGTGGTGTGAGATTGGGGCTAAAACGTGGGCGGTTAAAAATTTCCCAGCCATATTTTTCCAACAATCTATAACAGCTTGAGCTGCTGTGTGAGGTTGAGCATACCATGCAAAACTTGATCCTACTGTATAACATGCCATGTCTTTTGCTCTGAATGGCATGTCTAAGTTTCAGTAGAGTTTTACAGTACATGTCAGCGTTATGAGTTTGTATTCCACAAAATCAATCAGTAAGGTGTATTCCTTATTCTAATAGTGGTCGTGATTTTTGGGACAGAAGGTGCTCCTAAACTTGTTTGTTTTCAGAGATGATGACTGTCACCATTGCATTCTCTGTTGTTTTGTCTCTGGAGGAAACCCACATTTCATCTCTAGTGACAATGTGTTCAAACAGCACATCTCCTTAATTTTCAAAACCCTGCAGAATTTTGAACTAAAGCTGGACATTTGAGCTGGTGATTTGTGGTTAACATTTTCAGCACTCTCCTGACACATTTTTTTGTAACCAGTTTCTCTATCATAATATAAATTATTGGGCATGAACATTAGGAAAACTGAGTAGACAAGTCTGAAACCTTAATCTGCTGATTTTCATGAATTTTTTACAATTCCCTTCTCCCACGTACTCATCTGTCATCACTGTTGGGTTACAGCTACACCTTCATCAACAATATTTGTGCCATAAACAAATGGAACTGTAAACAATCTCATACCATTGCTTATTTACTGTCACTCAGTGTTTGCTCCATAAACCTCATGAAGTTGCCTGTGAATCTAACCAGCCCTATTGTTTTTTTTTCTAACCAAAAACAAAAGTGTGAAGTTTCTAGTTGATGGGAATCGCTATCATAGCACTCACTGTAAATCGGTGTGGTCACTCACTATGACAGTTGTGTATATGAAGCTGTGTAATTACATCAATACTGTAACACTGCACATGAGCAATCCCACTTTGCTGCTGGTGTCAGCATAATTTTAAAATGGACCTTACTTAAAAAGCATGCGTCATAATTGAGTATATAGATAGAAAGGAAATTATGTATAATGTAAAAATGGAAATAAACAGAAATACAGGGCATTCACAGAGATAACTTCTTCTTCCTGGCATGTATTAGACCAGGAAGAAAGTCCTTCTCTGTTATAAAACCCATGATTCTTTGCATACCCAACATCTTCATTCAAGTATCACTGAAAGTCTGTTCTTTCTCTTTCTCTCTGAATGTGTATCACCTTCTAAGAACATTGTCTTTCATCACAGTAATTTTTTAAAATCAAAAATTTTATCTATTAAAAATCTTTCTCTATATACAGATTTTCAGTATTCTTTTTTTTTTAATTAATCTCATGATGTTTACCTGTAAAGTTGTCAATGGAATTTGCATAAATAAAGAAAAAGATCAAATATTTGTATACGAACAGTTTTATAATAAAGTGTTTATATAAATATGTAAGAAACTGTCAAATAATATTATGCAGTTATTATTGCATATATAGCCAGAAAAATATACCTGAGAAAATAACTGATATAAAATATACCAATAAACATATAATTTAAAGAACATAAGGAAAGATGGAACAATAAATGAAATGAACAAAATAACAGGCCTTAAATTAGTATACAAGTAGCAAATTGGTTAACAACTGATGTCAAAATAAAGAATAAAATGAATTGATATGTGTGAAATATTGTCCCACTCATTCCTGAAATCATTGAACTCCCTAGGGATTGTCTTAATTATTGTTGATAGAGGTCGCATGAGAAAAAGTTAACATAATGATATAATTTCTGTCAAGTGACTTCTAGCGTAATTTGAGCTGGGTTACGCGTTTCAGGCCATATGACCCATCTTCAGACCTTCACTCCAAAGGAGCTCGTTATATATTAAAATCCATGGTAAAACAAACACACAATAAATAAACACGTAAAATACAATGAATGAACATATTATAAGCGTACTAGTAACCGACACAGTGCACCGCGTGTAGCATGTCAAGACTGTGTCGATGGGCACTATTATTTAGTTTTATCTTTAAGCGATCACAGCGCGGTATCATACAGTGGGTTGGACCTGAAGTTGAGTTTATCATTGAGTATGTCGTCACATATATCAGGGTTATTATGACCTCTATATATCTCGAATTCTTCGAGTGCATCCATGTAACGGCCCTTACTACAATAATGTAGAGGTATAAGGTTACCGTTGAAATTGGTATATGAATTATTTTTGGTATATATATATATATATATATATATTGGTTTTACCATGGATTTTAATATATAACGAGCTCCTTTGGAGTGAAGGTCTGAAGATGGGTCATATGGCCTGAAACGCGTAACCCAGCTCAAATTACGCTAGAAGTCACTTGACGGAAATTATAAGGTAAATTATATCATTATCATACAGTGACTTGGACCGCATTAATTATGTTTAAAAAGTTACCAGCTGTATTTGAAGTTACTCTGTCCCAGTTTTGTAAATATGATTAATGCATTAAATTTACATTTGTTTTTCTCTTCACTTATGTATTTTCAACACTTTGTAAAATCGTTTTGTGAAAATGTGTTTTTAAAGAACCAATAATATATCGATTCAATGGTTGCATTACAAATATGGCAAGAAAACAAGCGTCATAAACTTTACTAATATTTCCTGACCAGACCATTGACCACAAGCAACCACTTTCTTTTTTTTGATCCCACGTTTCTTGTCCTGTTCATTATTAGTTTTTCAGCTAACACAGAAGACATCCAGACTTTTAAGTCAATCTTATATTGGACTGGCAACAATTTCATTTTCTTAAAATGCCTTGGGTTTTTTGTTTTTCGACAATAGTGAGTCCTTTTTTTATTTTTCATCACTGTTTTCAGAAATTGTAGAACAACTGATGTAACAAAGATGGTTTCCTAAAATGTCACTGGTACTTTCTCCCAGCTTTAGTGGTGATACTTTTGTTGCTTTTGTCTGCAGTTGTGAAAACTTTTCTTGTCGATATTGCTGAAGTATTAAGGCTGTTTATGTCAGCTAATTCATATTGGATTACAATGCATTCATTATTTTGTTACACAATAATACTGATAAAATTCCAAGAAGGAAAAAGACAGTATGTATGTATATTGCATGCAAAAAGACTTGTTTTTCCCATGTTTGTAATATGTAAATAATGAGAGATTGTTTATCTTATACACCATCTACTTGCTACAGCTAGTTTTGTTATTATACTCATTATTTCTTGTACTAAGGTAATACTTATTTACATGACAAATTACAAACATGACAGTATAGTATACATATTTATAAAATTCATGGTCTATTTCTAAGCTCAGTGATACTATAACCTGTGTTTATTAACACCCATTGTAAAGTTACTTTGTTAGTTTTTTAAGGATGGTTTAAAAATATATAATTTTCAAAAATGTTTCTAGTATTTGATTATTAAAACCAATGAAAATTGACAGAAATTAACTTGAATGATTAAAACAAGTTTCCTACTTATTTAACATTTTCAGTGCCTCAAACGTGCATCTCCTACAGGCTTGGTGTGTTAGTCAGCTGTGACACAGGCTATCGCACACAGTTGTAGAAAATCCAATAGTGGCTATATATGGCCAAAAAGCATTTTGTACAATTCTTGTGAAAGTACAAAATGTTATTCTATCAGCTAACAAAAGTTTTTAGTTTGATATAATCAATATAAAACATCGGTATTATTCTGCGTTGTTTGTACTTCTAAGTTGAGTTGTATAATTTGACGCACTTCACACAGTGGCTAAATATTGTTAGAGAATATAAACAATATTGACTTTTACTTTTTTCATGACAAAAAAATGTAAACTAAACTACTTATATTGGTAAAGAAGTGATTTGTAGTTATAAAATATGTTCATAATTGTAATAAAGGATACTTTAGACTTTTTCAAAAACTGAAAAACATGGTTTTGATTAAAATAACAATAATTATTTGTGGTTGGTATGTGTACATGTTTCTCAAAGTTTTAAAGAAGAAACTGTTCATTACTTTGATTTTAGAACATATCATTGACCAAAGAGTAAATGAATTATTAATTTCCAAACAACCTTAAAAATACATGGGTTTTGGTAGTAATAATCTTGTAACAGGCTGGCACTGAAAGTGTTAAATGTATAATTTGAATCAGTTACTTTAACCTTAAGCTAGAAAGTTTAGCAGTTTGCTTAATCCTCCTCCTTCTATGGCGCTACAGCCCAAGTCGGGTCCTGCCCTCCACCAATCTCCGCCCTCCAATCCACTCTATCCACTGCAACCCTCCTCCAGTTTCTTATCCCCATGTCTCGCGTCCTCTGCAATGCCATCTTCCCACCTCTTCCTCGGTCTACCTCTAGGTCTCATTCCCTCCCATGTACCCAGCAAAGCCCTCTTGGGGTTCCTGCCATCCACCATTCTCATAACATGTCCAGCCCAATGCAATCTTTGTATTCTTATAAATTTTGAGACTGTTATCTCTTTATATATTTGATACAGTTTGTTGTTGTATCTCGGTCTCCATGAGCCATTTTCTTGTATTGGGCGTATAATGCGTCTGAGGATTTTCCTTTCAAAGGTGTCTACTATGTCGACTGTTTTCTGTGTGATTGTCCATGCCTCACACCCGTAGCATAGCACTGGTCTGATGACAGTCCTATATATTTTCATTTCTGTTTCCCTGTTTGCTTAATCCAGTATTTAATATTTTATTTATTGCCGATGCCTTTGAAATAACATTTGGGGTCACTACATATTTTATTTGTGTTCTTATCATGTATTCGATACTGCATATCATTAACCAATAAAAAATACCAGTTCAGGACCATAGAAATTCATATGAAAGGATGCACTCTTATCAGTCAGAAAGTTACATGAGGTTTCCAGTTACTTAGCACTTATTTTATCAGCAACTAGGAGTTTATGTAAACATTAAATATTTGAGCAGGTGTCAGTAGTGGGAGAACACTTCATGTTGGTGATCTGGTATATTGATGTGCCACACCGTAATAAGAATGAGCAAAGCTAGATCCTGCTCTTGTATAAGTGTGTGAGATGGAAATACTAAACAGTAGAAATGCTGACAGTTCAGTACATCTCAATTGTAGTTACAAATTGGTGAACGGAGAAACGTGCAAGTAGTGTATTGCATGCAGTGAACCAGAACAAGATTCTGCTCCTGCTCATGACTGGCTTAATTGAAGTCAGCAACTTTGCAATCCGTAGGCTTCACTAGTTAATTTGTTTAATGAATAATTGTTACACCCAGTTGGGTACTAAGAGGAGTGATGATCAAATTGCACAATGTTGTACTGGAGTGTTGTTATCAGGGCTGCTTCCTTTGTAATGGTGATTCATGAAGCCATCAATTCTCCCACTTTGTATTCAGCTGGTAAGCAGTTTGTGTAGTCCAATGTTGAATCATGTATTTAATCACCACCATAGTGAGTCGTGTCATCAAATGACAGATATAATACACAATAGTTGAAAGTATTCACAAGCAATGTCACAAGTAACGTCAGCCATCTGGAAACCTTTTAGCTGCAACAAAAAAATCTCAAGAGTTGAAATATACGTAGGGTTAAAAACTCAAATAGGTAATGTGTTTGGTGACAGGATGACAACAATTAAGAGAAGTTTTTGTACCATTCCACATAGTGAATCTCAAGCCACATATTACTTTCATGCAGTCGATACGCTTTACGAACTGACTAATCCATGTTTGAAAAATGTTTTATTAAAATAAACTGGTCTGAACGAATACACCTAACAATTGAAATGTACGAAGGTTGTATCCGACCTAACTTAAAAATAGAACTGGTTAGAATTAATGAAGAGTGGAGCTGTTATGGCCAGACATTATTCATTTCAAAATTTGAGTGTATGGATATAGAATGAACTTTTTTGTCTAAGAAGACTATTTGTGACAATCGCCAGTCATACACTGGCAAATATTTGAGAATGGTCTTCAGTATGCATTGGAATGGCAAGACATAAAGACAAGAATAATAGTAGTTTTACCCAACTCGTCTCAAAGACTTTTAGCTCATATTTTAAGATTTATGTTATGTTAATGTATAAATTCTATTGATGTTTTAGCACATTAAAATTCTACCCCTGGATCTCACATGTAGTATGACTTCTTGGTTTTGGTTGTGCTTCAAATTTACTATTAAATAGCAAAATGTTTAAACCCTAGAAATATGACACATGCTAAACAAAATCTTATGTTATTGCTAATTGAAGAGTGTTGTGCCCTTTTCTCACTTGAATGGAGGTGATGAATTTGTGCCACCTTGTAAAGTATTATAATTTGTAAACTTACCAATGATCAGAGAATTACAATTACCCCATGAGCACTGGCCATGTACAAGTGAGAAAAGTTGGTTACTAAGAACTAACAAATTTTTTGGCCTTATTGTTATACCCTCGAGGACCTACTCCTGCTCAGGCATGGAGAGGATATCTACTCCAACCTCACATGGTTGGTGTGACCCAGAACCAAAATTTTCCTCATTTACTCTATTGCTACATAGGTCGTCAGGTAAATTGTGTCCCTTAGTGCTTATTGAATGTGTTTTAACCCCATGTCCAAGCAGGTTTTTCTCTTTTCCATTGACCCATGGATACCAACTGAACTGTTATTTTTGGCAATTTTTCATCTCCCATTTGGTGCAAATGTCCAAACCAGATTATCTTTCAGTCTCATCCAAAATAGTGTGCAGCACATTCATGATTGTCACAGTTTGTCTACGGCTATAATTTTTCAGTTTTTGTTGTGTGACCTTCCATCAGTGTGGTTGTGCTTCCCAGTCCTGTCCAGCGAACTTGCAGGGTAAGTGGGTAAGTAGTGGGGTTCTTTTTATATAGCTTTCCTACAGTTGGGTTTAACTTTGTAGGTGGTAGTGATTTATTATTCTGACGGTTTACACTTGTTAGTCAACAAATCTTGGGTAGGCTTAAGTTTGTATTTGATGTATAGTTTAACTTACAACTGAAGATGACCACAGATTGATTTTTTTTAGTGGTCGAAATGTTGTGTGGTAAATAACAGTGGTAATAGTCTGATATAATCTTATAAAACTTATAAAAGTTCTTATAAAACTTAGGTACTTGAGAGTCCTACAGGCTTTGATCTATTCATTATTTTCTAATTGTAAGTTGCTTTATCAGTGGCTGGTAAGAGTCCAAAGTAAACTGCCCAAAGGCACTGTTCTGCTACCACTTACCTCTATATACAGGAACTGATTTCTGGGGGCAAACCACATCTGCCATAGAACATTTATCCTTAAAATTCCCTACTGTGTCAGATCTAAAACATTTGCTGTGGGTACCTTCCTCTACAACAAGCTTTGTCTCAGCATGATGGTCCTCTTCTAATTGTCTAACGATGTCCTGGATTTCTTTAAATGTTTTACTAATGATCTGCTCTTATCCTAGAGTAGCTCAATTATAAAAGGAACACATTCATCACCATTCTTGTCAGGATGTATCCTTTAGAATTACTGCAATTTGTGGATAACAAATGTTGCTGCTCGCATGCCTGTTGGCTGATACTCAGTTAGGAACTTTGTGTATTGCTGCTATGACTGCATCAGAGTCAGAGCTCAATATTAATTCTTTCTGAAAGTCAACCCAACTGAGGCTGACTGAACTTTCAGTGTTCTGCCACCAGGTGGCTGCTGAACCTTTTAACTGATGCGATAAAATCTGAGTATAAATTTCCTGGGGATAGGTTTGTTCGATTCAGTAGTGATACACAGCTCATAATGAATGATGATGGACATTCCTCCAACCTACCTTGGAATTCTGGTAAACTTTCTGTAATCATCTACTGGAACCTGATGACGAAAGTTATATTTACTACTAGCCGATTTACCCAGCGTTGCTCGGGTTCATAATTTATTCATAGGCTCATACATTTCTTTTTCAAAAATTATCACTAACTTTCAGCGACGAAAAATAAACCTCTTTTCCATGCTATTTTAAATTTAAATCTTTCAAATGTAGCTTGAATACTACAATAGTTTGTTATACAACATTGCAACAATTTGAATAGAATATTACAGTAGTTTTGTTTAAATGAAAATGCGTGTAGTTTTAAAAGAAACATATATTTCAAACTTACACAAAGGTACAAAAACAATAACTTATACAAATATTTTCAAAATACAATACAACAGTAAATTTAAGGGTGCAACGACAAAGTCTATCGCAATGCTTGGCTGTAAATGACATTTTTCGTCTTATTTCCTGGAGCTCTAATAAAGAGGTGTTTTTGTGAGCCAACTCTGGAGCACGCTACATAGAGCTGTCCATGAGAAAAACACGGGGATTCTAGGTGAACACCACACCACTTGATTGATTGCCCCTGCGCCTTGTTAATTGTGATGGCAAAAGCAAGTCGCACAGGGAATTGCAATCACTTGAAACTGAAGGGCATATCAGTTGGGATCAATGGTATTTGAGGAATGAATACGTCCTCACCTTTTTCTTTGCCTGTTAAGATTGTAGCTTCTATGACGTTAGCTAAAAGTGTTTTCACGCTGAGTCTGATACCGTTGCAAAGTTTCGGTGGATCTAAATTACGTAACAGCAGGATAACAGCCGATTTTAAGCTGAAAGCGATGTGGTGGCATTCCAGTAGGGTCTAGTGAGCTCAGAAATTCTATGGGAAAATTCACTGGGTCATCAGCGTCCACTACTGTATCTATAGATTTGTACTCAGTGACTGGGCCTGGTATCATATTTTGAATTCGGCTGTTCAACTCGTGTACGGCATTGTTTTTAGCTGCAAGAATGGCTCTTTCGCATAACCATTCGTGATTTCTGTAATTTTCAGGTATACCTGGATAAATTTTGTCGACCAGTTCTTCAACCGTTGCAACCAGAGTGCAAAAATCATGTGGAAAGCTAATTTCGCCGTTTGATTCAGTCGGAAATGTCCCTTCACCGATTTGTAGAAGTTTATCTGCAAAATGTTGGGCCGTCTCATCTCCAAAGAGCTAAACTCTCGTGTTTGTTTTTAATGTGAATCTTTTAACAACTTCCACAGAGACGAAGTTTTCAGACAAGCATTGAGTTCATCCGCCCAGAGTTGATTTCGGTATGACTGGAAGTTTGTTGAAAGCCACCAGCAAGAACCAGCAGAGATCCTCCCAGCAACTGATCATTCTTTCTCAGGTCCCGCTGAGCCCTGTTAAGGGCTTCTAGGGATTTCTTATGGGCCATTGTACATTCATCCCACACACTAATTTTGGACATTCGTAGCACCGTTGCCTGGGCACTTGTTTTGCTAATATTGCAAACAGGGTATTCTTCCATATTTACTTTTAGAGGCAGTTTTAATGCCGAGTGTGCCGTCCGTCCACCATCCAGGAGAGTAGCCGCTATGCCATTGTCTACAGTACTTGCACACGCTGCGTATTTAACTGTCATTTTATAATTCATTGTGTTAATATTGAAATAAGGTATTTGTTAAATTAGTGTCTCCTAAACTTATTCTTACAATACAATACTTCTATAGATTTTAGCTTATCAATTTTTAAATTCAAACTGAAGCAAGCGAATTTATATTGTCTGAACACTACGATCTGAATACATTCACTATCAAAACGTTTTTTATACTCGCTTATAACTTTCTTCGATCTTAACCTATCCACTTTAAAATTCAAACTGAAACAACTCTGAATTCATGCACTATTAAGAAGTTTTTTAAGATGCATACACCACCTTCGATATCATAACCTATATCTTTATTTATAATTAATGCTGGTATGAACTTAGAAACCTTGGTTAAATTGTCGGATATGGTGTACGATTTTTTGCCAAGCAAAAAGAGCAACAATATATTAGAAATGTAAGGTTAACAGAATCGAGAAATTTTCTCATTAAACTACAAAGGTATTTATTTTGTTGGTTGCTATGCAACCAGAATGTATTCTATTGGGTTGCCATGGTAACCAGATCTAATAGTTTTTTTTTTAGACCCCAAAGAATCGTATCGAAAAAACGCCTGTCCTATGTTGGTTCTCCCGTTGCGTAAAATATTTGTGCCAAGTTTGGTTGAAATCGCTCCAGTGGTTTAGGAGGAGATGTGGAACATTCATACATATGAACTTATAATACATACATATATTGTATACATTGTATATACATACAATGACTTTTATTTATATTAAGATCAGCTGGATCTGTTTTGAGAAGAGGTAAAATTTTGTCTTTAATTTGTTCTTCTATTCTGTTGACATTCTCGTTGGTGGCACTTAGTTCTGTGTCCAGTATATTTACTGAGGTGCTGAACTGTGATTTTAGGAAGTTCACTTGTTCCTAGACATGCTGTACCCTAATTCCATATTTGGCATCTAGGCCCTTCAGTAATTCTTCTGTGCTAATAACCCTGTCTGATAGAGTGTGTATCGGGGTCTGAATTTGTGAGGATTGTTGCGACTGAGCCTGTAATTGTGTCTGTATTTGTTTTGTCTGGGCCTGAAATACTGTCATTATTTTGTTAAATGTGTCGCTTACCTACATTTCTTTTGCAGTAGGCGTTTCTTTGCCATTTACAAAGAATTCATCTGCTTTCCCAACCATCTCTTGTATAGCCTGTTTTAACCACATCTCCAGCTTGGCCTTAGATCCTGTTATGGGAAGCCCTTATTCTTCTAACTGCTTCTTCAGCCAGATGGTTTTCATGTTCTTCAAATGTACTTGTCCTATCTTTTCACCTGCATTGCACAATTACTAAATTATGACGTAATTCAGGCACTAATTTATATTGTTAACAGAATAAGTCCTGTCGTGAATAAGCACCTTGTTTATTTCTGGTATCACAAAAAGAAAACAGAAAATATAGTTTTGATTCACAACTGTGACATCAATCTTTATATATAAAAATTCAGCCTGCGTATGTTTGTGCTCGCAAAACTCGAATAGTAGTCGGTCGATTGACTTGAAATTTTGACACAATGTTGCATTCGAATACGCGCGTTTTCGAAAATCGAATTCATTTCTTTCGTTTCTTTCCAATTGATTGTCGTCTGTGTTTTCGTGGGCCATAGTACGCGTTTTACGAGTTGAAGAAGAAGAGAAAAGTTGTTGTTTTCGTTCACATTGATGTGCATAATCAATCGTTGGAAGTGATTTGATTATCTGTTTTCGAAAAACGAAATGTGAGTTAATTTGATACCGAATGTTGTATTCAATTCAATTCATTTGTTTTGTTTTGGAAATGATTTAATTATCTGTTTTCGAAAATCAAAATGTGAGTTACTTTGATTTTGATTGTTGCATTCAGTTCAATTAATTTCTTAAGTCATAATAAAAGAGTCTTAGTCATAGTACGGCAGCCTTTAGTCTTAAGTCATAGTAACACATTCATTAATCATCTGTAATGCCTCGCGCACGTTCGAACATAGGCCGCCGTTCTCGATACGCAATCACAGAACGTCAAAGGAGATCAAACCGCACTGATAAAGAACGTTTAGACGATAATGAACGTGTTAGAGTCAGAACTTCTCAAAGGCGAGCAGAAGAATCGGCAAATCAGCGGGAAGAAAGACTTGAAGTCTTACGAGTTGAATCGAGAAGAAGAAGAGCAGCACAATCGTCTCAACAACGCCAAGAACAATTAGATCAACAGCGAAGACATATGCAGTTGCAATATCTGAATGATCGAGCTTCATATCACCGAATTGCTTTTTCATACGAACCGGATATTCAATACAATACCTCATGTAAATTCGTTCAAATCGGAAAAATGGACAAAGTTTGTCCGCACTGCACAGCAATGAAATTTAAAGGAGAAACCCCGGGAATGTGCTGTGCGAGCAGAAAAGTGAAGCTACCTGAACTTGAGCAGCCAAAAGAACCACTGAAAAGTTTGTTAAATGGAATTACTGATGATTCAAAACATTTCCTCAAAAACATCAGAAATTACAATTCCTGTTTTCAGATGACTTCATTCGGCGCTAACGTTATAGCGGAGCATTTTATGCCGACATTTAAAATTCAGGGACAAATTTACCACAGAGCTGGCTCTTTGCTTCCTTTTCCCAGCAATAACCATAAATTTCTCCAAATCTACTTCATCGGAGATGAAAATGACCAATTGAATGCACGCTGCCAAATCTCTACTGGAATCAGAAGGCATATTGTTGAGTCGTTGCAAAAAATGTTACATGACAACAATAATTTAATTCGGATTTTCAAAAATGCGATTGATCTCATGCCATCAGACAGCCATAGAATTGTTATTCGTGCTGATCAAACACCAGCCAGTGAGCATGTCAGACGATATAACGCCCCAACAATTGATGAGGTAACAATTGTCATGGTTGAGAAGAATTTCATCCTCGCGATATCGTTTTGCAGCGCAGAAATGAGCAACTACAAAGAATTGCTGACACTCATAGATGCTACGATCCGTTGCAATATCCAATTATGTTTCCAGGCGGTCAAGATGGTTATCATTTCAACATCAAAATAATAAACACAGTCACAGGTGAACACACAGGCAAAAAAGTTAGTTCAATGAATTATTATTCCTATTGGATTATGGTACGTGAAAATGAAGATAACCATATTCTGAAATGCCGTCAGCTCTTCCATCAGTACATCGTCGATATGTACGCGAAAATAGAGTCGGAACGACTACTATTCATTAGGCTCAATCAAAAGAAACTGATATCAGAAGAATATATACATTTGAGAGACGCGATAAGTAATGATGGTGATATAAGCAACATAGGAAAGATCACCATATTGCCTGCCACATATACTGGTAGTCCGCGACATATGCAACGAATATGCGCAGGACGCTATTACGTATGTGCGGAAATATGGTCGTCCTGATCTTTTCATTACATTTATATGTAATCTAGCATGGGATGAAATAAAAGAGTTACTACTTCCAGGACAAACTCCTACTGATCGCCACGACATAACAGCACGCGTTTTCAAACAAAAATATCGGTATGGAGAACCATACATGACTTCCATATTCTAAGATTTATATTTAAAATCATTTTCGAAATGAAATATTACCATACAAACTACTTCTTTCTACTTACTGCTTCAGCCTTAACCACAGTACTGTGGTCACTAACGTATACCACCTCACGTTATCACACTCGATTTTCACTGATGATGGAAGTCGATGGCATTGCCGAAACATCTGGTTTTGTAGAAAACATTGGACTACGGCCAAATATCCCAGGAAGGAATTTTAACAAAAACTACTTCTTTGTTGCCGATAACGTTGTACACATATATATATATATATATATATATAAAATATGCATAAAATTAATGGCTTGTATAAGTTAATGATTGATCTCCATTAAGTAGTGCTCAAGTTTCCAATGTTTTAATATTATGATGTCCGTAATTAAAACATCAGAGCAGGTTTAGTGTGTATGAGGGTACACCGTGGACAAAAATTTTCAACATTTGCTATTGAGCGTTGTTTAGAATAAAGCTGCGAATCTACAGTGTACGTTTCACAGAACAAACACGTGGAAAAGAAGGAGCGCTCCGAATTCACTCATGGACCCTCAGCACCTTGCAGAGGGTTCATTCCCTAAAGACGAAAAGTCTGTCTATGAATCGTTCCTCTGTAAACACGTGCAGTTACACTGCCCAGCGATCCACAGGAAGCAAATCGCTATCCACGCTGGACACTTTTTCGGCTTTCACGCGTTATGTTGGTATGGGTTTCGGCACTTTCCATTTAAAAAGCGTGCAAATGTAAGAAAATAAACATGAATGAGGCCAGAAATAACGTGAATTGTGTGTATGTGTGTGTGTGTGTGTGTCTTCGTCTTCCCTGCCTTTTTATTGCGGTAGTCATAATAATAAAATGGAAACGTAAACAGTACATAACAGATATGCTTGCCTGCCACGCACGATATATTTTCTCTTATACATGATTTACATTAAAATGAAAAAAATTATAATTTTATTGCCTGGCAACAAAATTATTTTATTTTTAGCAATTATCATTGTTTGAAAAAGTTTAAATGAATTTTCAAGTACTTTACTCTTGTTAAAACGTAAAAGGTTGCAGGTAAACTACCCCTTTGCCTTAACCGATCTTCACCAAAATCAAAAGGCCTTGAGTTCTCTACAATTCAGTGACGTATGCAAAAAGTTATTTGATTCTGTTTGAATATGTGGCAGTTATCGTTCGTCATAGAAAATTACCCTTGATAAAAAAGGTTGCAGGTAAACTACCCCTTCCCCTTAACCGATCTTCACCAAAAACAGTAGGTCGTGAGTACTCTACAAATCAGGGCTGTATGCAAAAAATTATTTGAATTTGCGGCTGTTATCGTTTGCCATAGAAAATACCATTGATAAAAAAACGCTGCAGGTAAACTACCCCTTTCCCTTAACCGATCTTCACCAAAAACAATAGGTCTAGAGAACTCCATAATTCAGGGCTGTATGTGAAACATTATTTGATTCTGTTTGAATTTGCGGCTGTTATTGTTTGCCAAAAAAAAAATTACCCTTGATAAAAAAACCGTTACAGGTAAACTACCCCTTTCCCTCAACCGATCTTCACCAAAAACAATAGGTCGTGAGTACTCTACAAATCAGGGCTGTATGCAAAAAATTATTTGATTCTGTTTGAATTTGCGGCTGTTATCGTTTGCCATAGAAAAAAATCTACAGACAGACACACACACACACAGACACTTTTTGAAAAACGACTTTTTTTCATGTTTTGAGCGTAGTACAATCAGAACCTGCAATTATCTCGAACACGATTTTTTTTGCCATCACCATACTTCCATTTCCTTAAGGAATATGGAAGTAAAAAACAAGACATTAATTGATTTCATCACTTCACTATACGTTTTCGGAGAAACACAATGTTGAATGTACTCTGTGGAGTGGCAACAAAGAGGATTGCCACATGCGCACATTCTAATATGGCTTACTGTGAAGATAATGCCAAATGAAATCGATAAAATAATATCTGCTGAAATACCAGATCCCACAATTGATAATGAGTTGTTTGAAGTTGTGACCAAGAACATGATACACGGACCATGTGTAGCAATCAATACAAATTCACCGTGTATGATCGATGGAAAATGCTCTAAACGGTATCCTCGAGAGTTGTTAAAAGACACAATTACTGGCAATGATGGTTACCCACTATATCGACGAAGAAGTACAGAAGACAATGGAAAGCAATTACTTTGAAAGTGAGAGGAAATGACGTTGAAGTCGATAATCGTTGGCTTGTTCCATATTCACCACTTTTATCGAAAACTTTCAAAGCACATATCAACGTTGAGTATTGCAATTCTATGAAATCCATAAAATACATTTGTAAATACGTCAACAAAGGCAGCGATATGGCCGTGTTTGGAGTTTCAACAAGAAGTAATTTAGATGAAATCTCTCAATATCAAATTGGCAGATATATCAGCAGCAATAAAGATGTGTGGCGTATTTTAGGATTTCCAATCCACGAGAGGGATCCAACTGTCGTTCATCTTGCTGTCCATCTTGAAAACGGACAAAGAGTGTATTTCACGGAACAAAACATACAGGACAGAGCAACAAATCCACCGAACACAACATTAACAGCGTTTTTTCTATTATGTCAAGCAGATGATTTTGCAAGAACTTTGATGTATGCAGACATTCCGACTTATTACACTTGGAACGCAACACGAAAGAATTTTGAAAGAAGGAAGAGAGGCAAAGCAGTAGTTGGACAACCTGGAATATTTTCATCAAATGCTTTAGGAAGAATATACACTGTCCGAACAATGCTGAATGCTTTTATTTACGATTGCTTCTGATTACCGTTCGTGGTCCAACATCATTTATACATTTATGAACAGTGGATGGAATAGTACATAATACGTATCGGAGTGCGTGCGAGGCACTTCATGTGCTGGACAGCGACGATCATTGGGACAAGTCGATTGAAGATTCATCCGCCACTTCTAATCCATTTCAAATACGTACGCTGTTCGCAATTATTTTATCTACATGTTCCCCGTCACAACCAGTGCAATTGTGGGAGAAATACAAAGACTACATGGCCGAAGATATTCTGCACAGAATGCGTCAAGAAACACAAAATCATGGCTTGGATTTCACAGAAGAAATATACAATGAAGCGCTAATCTTCATTGAGGATCTTTGTCTTGAATGTGCGGCAAGTTGTTGGCACAATTGGGAATGACAGCACCAAATCGATCCATCAATGCAACATTCGACAGAGAACTGCTCAGAGAGCAATCGTACAACAGAAATGACTTACAGCTGTTCGTCCAAGAAAATACACCGAAACTCCTTCCAGAACAAAAGATAGCATTTGATACCATCATACAAGCTGTGGCCAACCAATCCGGTGGATTGTACTTTTTGGACGCTCCAGGTGGAACTGGAAAAATGTTCTTAATTTCCTTGATCCTGGCTAAAATCCGTTCAAATGGCCATATTGCGTTAGCTCTTGCTTCTTCAGGCATTGCTGCCACGTTGATGGAAGGAGGGACAACAGCGCATTCAGCTCTTAAACTGTCACTAAACATGCAATTCACAGAAAACCCAACATGTAACATTTCAAAAACATCAACTGGAATGGGAAAGGTTCTTCAGGCGTGCAAAATCATTGTATGGGATGAGTGCACAATGGCTCACAAGAAGTCATTGGAAGCATTAGACCATACATTGAAAGACTTGTGAAATAATCAGGTTCCATTTGGTGGAGCATTGGTGTTACTATCCGGTGACTTCAGGCAAACACTTCCAGTTATACCTCGCTCAACACCAGCTGATGAATTGCATGCCTGCTTGAAATATTCAACTTTTTGGAGCACAGTCAAAAAAATGCATGTAACAACAAATATGAGAGTTCAGCTTCAAACCGATCCAACAGCTGACATATTTTCAAGACAATTACTCGAGGTCGGTAACGGCACTGTACCTACAAATCCAGAAACAGGAAAAATCACCTTCCCATCTAATTTCTCCAACATCGTGAATTCAAAAGAAGAATTAGTAGACAAGGTTTTCCAAAGCATCGAAACAAATTATCGAAATCACGCATGGTTGAGCGGAAGAGCCATTCTAGCGGCTAAAAATGTCGACATACATGATATGAACAACATCATTCTAAACAGAATCGCAGGTGAAACAGTGACATACAAATCCATTGACTCCGTGATAAACCAAAGTGAAGTAGTGAATTTTCCAACGGAATTTCTTAATTCTCTCGATGTTCCCGGATTACCGTCACATTCTGAATTTGAAAATTGGAGTGCCAATTATATTACTCCGAAACATCAATCAGCCAAAGTTATGCAATGGCACACGATTAGTAGTTAAAAAATTGATGAACAATCTAATTGAAGCAACAATTCTGATTGGACCTCATAAACGTGAAGACGTACTACTTCCACGAATACCACTCATTCCGACCGACATGGCGTTCGAGTTCAAATGACTTCAATTTCCAATACGCCTTGCGTTCGCTATGACTATCAATAAAGCGCAAGGGCAATCTTTGGAAGTGTGCGGTTTGAATTTAGAAAACGATTGCTTCTCTCATGGGCAATTATACGTTGCATGCTCCAGAGTCGGTAAACCGGTCTGATCTTTATGTTTATGCAGAAAACGGACAAACAAAAAATGTAGTCAATCCACTAGCTTTACAATAAAAAATGATTTTCTGTGAAAAACATCTTTTTTCTTCCTTTCCTTTCATTCCACAGCAACGCAAGGCAGGATATTGAATTGAATGATGTGTTTTCTCGGTGAATCTATGTTCGCTAGAATACTTTTATTTAACTAAATATCACGTCATGGACAACGAAATCCAAGAATTTAACTTTTATTTACTTTCCCATTCATTTCATATCAGACTGAGCCACAGCGAAGCGTGGCCGGGTTTAGCTAGTTATTAATACAATCATAATTTATACAAACAAAAGATAACACACAAATATATATTGATCCACAAGTATATCAAACATATGCACTAATTCTATAACAATCCATAGAACTCGGAATTGAGACTGACTAAAAGTGTCAACCACCGTTTATACTATATTATAATATGGTCATGACATCATTCACCAACGTGCGTAATTTACTACTATAGTCCAGAATATTCCAGGCACCCATTCCAGAACATTGCACAATAAACTACATTTAACTATAATTGTATTTGTACATTGATACAGAACATTTCAGTGTATTCTATAAATAGTATGCATCAATATACATAAGTTATAAATCAGTTGTGGATAATGTAAATACACATGAGTATATACTTAACCTATGTGAGTAACATAGTGTACATACTGTAATTAACTTTTGTCTAATGCTTGCATGCCTGGTGTCAATATGTTCGAAATTATTTCTAAAAACTGGGCTGTTCGGCCGTGGACAGTTGCTGTGAATTGACATCTTGTCAGCAACGTTTTAATTTACCCCTTGGGAATCTTCTTCAGGCCACCAAGAAGCGCCAGAACGTATGAAAACAATAGCGGCAGATGTTCGCCCAACAATACTCAATACCTGTCTCAGTTAGAAGCAACAAAGAGGCCAGGTAACAAAAGTTACCTATAACCTCATTGACCAGGTATCAGCCAATCACAGAACCTCGACCTGGTCATGTCCGAATTGGCTAGCTCAGTACACCATGTTTAAAATAACGGTTTTTTGTTGTTGTTTGTCCTATGTAACATTTATTGCAATCTTGGCATTCAATATTGTATATATCTTTTGTTGTTGTATTATCTTTGTTGTGTGGGTTATTTAGTTTTTGTAAATTAGTTTTATATGCTATTTTAATGTCTGGTTTTTAAATAGTTTTGTTAGCTTTAAACACAGGACATAAATTCCCAGACATAACCAACATGACACTAATAACAAAGCTAATATTGTATGTTAGTATCACACCAACCAAAACACAAATACTCCACAAGATATAAAATCAGGAAGGCTGTGAATGGGAACAATATGCTTCCCGAAACGTGTACCAAATAAGGAAATAAAACATCTTGAGGTAAAGAATTTATAAATTTAGACGTACATGTATGTAGGTCTCCTTGAGTGTGGCCACCAAATGCTCATTGTAGCATTCTCGATGAAATGATTCTTGGTACAGACATTATTAATATCTACAGGTTTGTTGTAGGCTTATGAGAGAATGTACTGTGTTGGCGAAGAGAAGATAAATTTTCTGTGGCACAAATGTCAGTGTCTGCCAACCATTTGATTAATCAAGTGACAGTACCCAAGGAAGAAGTCAAGAGGAGGCAAGATGGAAAATCTACTATGTTTGTCGGGGAAAAGCTATTGCTTGTTTCTCAGTTAGAGGGGAGCACCCAGGGGAGAAATTGCTGAAGAGGACTTTATATAAGAGGTTGTTTACGAGAGCCAAACTGACTGGGAAGGCTCTTGCACTGTAGACAAAGTAATAAATGATGTTCAAGGTTATCGAGCTAGACTGACTGGCCACGTATTACTCAGGGGCAGTGCAACGTTAAGGAAGTAAATAGTATCATATCTGTACTATATGATTCTTGGAATGCCACCGACTGTTCCAGATGGTTAGTAGAGTTGCATAGAATTCTGGACTTTTCTAGATTGTATGTACCCTTTCCAGATGTTTACTAGACTACCAGCATCGAGGGCCACTCCGGAGTGGGGATATCAATACTGGATTCTTGGATTTTGTTGTCCATGATGTGTCCATTACTTAACTAAATATAATTAATTCACTACCGAATCGGAACATAAAGTTTTTTATGGGTAAACAAAGATACATTGAACACACAAAGGCACTACACTCCACTACAGAATCCACCTTTGCAAACCACCTCATTGAAGCAAACCACACATACAAAAACATCAACAATAACATGGGCATTCTACATGTACACACAAAAGGCCGAAAACTAGACACTCTTGAACAATTGGAAATATACAAACACATAAAAACAACATCCTAAACGAACTGACACAGTTAAAATCACACGCATTATTTGAACATATCACACCCCACACATACAACATCGATCTTTCAAAAGTCTATACCATCGCCAAGAACAAGACGGACAGTGCTCCCAGCGGCAGCCTCTGAAGAAGCTTTTTAAAAACGAAAACTGTTCAGGCTCTAAGGTAAAACTTTTACGTGTTTACCCATAAAAAACTTTGTGTTCCGAGTCGGTAGTGAATTAATTATATTCAGTACTGGATTTCAGAGTGGCCCAGTTTCAGTTACAGCTGGTGATTTATTCAAGTGTGGATCAAAGTATCGTGGAAAAGTAATCATTGTGTTAATTATTGCGGAACTGTAATAGTTGACATTTGTTATTGTATGTTGAACAAATTAACTTGAATTATTGTATAAGAGTGCTTTGTTGATTTGCAACTGCTGTTTATGTCTAATTAAAGTTTTTAATTAATGACTTCATTTATGTATGTTATTTTGTATCCACTATACCCATGATGATCTGTGTAGCAGTACTGTGTAAATTTGATTTTCATGTACTCTGCTATAGTATTCACTAAATATAAAAGTGATAGCCTATTCTTTTCAGTACTGTATACTGTACTTGAGGCGTTCTGTTCCAAAACTCGCCTTCTCCAAGTTTGCAAATTTTTCAGGAAACAAAAAACGTGTGGAGTTAATTATTGAAGAAATTTTTGTGGAAACTTTTTTAAAATATTATAAAATATTATTTTGTATCACAAAAATAATAAATTGTTTGTACAGATTGAGTAATTTAAATTTTTTAAATGGAGAAGGTGAGTTTTGGCACATTCTTTTGGATAAGACCAGTTTTGCTCCGACTACTCTTGATTTGCCTATGGTTTTACTTTGAATAAGAGAGACACCAATGATAAACACTGCAAATTTGAAATACAAAGAATATTTTATTAACATATTAAAGGTATTTACAGTAAAAATCCAACAAATACAAATAGTAGAAAGTCTTGGTATTTTTAAAATGTTCATATTAAAAAGAGGCTTAATATGTTCACAAATGATTGTAAAAAGCAGCTTGATAGTTAAAAAAACTAGGCCATCAATAAAATCTTAAATCAACAAGTCCCCAACTTCATCTCGATCTTGACAACAGTACTGTTATTCTTCCTCATCGTGATTGGGTACCAGGCTTTGGTCTAAATTACTGAGAACATTCTGCAAGTACCGTGTTGCAGGGTTTTGAAACCACTGTTCACCAAAATGACTAACAAGTCATTTTTTTACGTCATTTATCTTGGCTGGTTTAACAGAAACACCACGTGCAACATTATGAAGAACTAAGTTGCGGAGTGTTTTACATTTCTTCACAACCGATTTTGGTGTATTCAGGTCCGATTGGTATGATGCCTCATCCCTAATAAGTACTACATGTTGCTTTGATTTTGACCTTGAAAGAATGAAACATTTGCATAGAGAAAACTTGAAATGCCAATCCTTTGGTTTTTTTCATGACTTCTTCTGCACCTTGTTTCCAATCTAACACTTCACAGTCCTCGCCTAACTTTGTTACTCTTCCATGGTTTTTAAAGATTTCAATATAATCATCAGGGTCACAGATAACTGGAATTTTTTTGAATGATTTCTCAATCAAACCAAAGATTCTGTCTGGGGGAAGAAATGAATGCCCTGGAACTGGAAAAATAACTTCTATTTTCTCCACATTCTCTGGGGCACTATTTAATAAATAATGTGAACACATAAATACCATAGTTGAATTTCGGTTTTGTCCTCCACAACCATCGGCATCGGCAACCATAGCCTGATGACAGAACAGCCAGATAGGTCACTTCTCATTAAACAATCATACACCGAAGAAGCTATTTCATTAGATGACTTTCTATACTCATTTTCATTTCAAGTATAAATCTCTACATTGTCCTTACTCAAATTGTCCTTTAATGAACCTTTTACCACAGTAAAATTATATGTATATAATTGCCTGCTGTAATAGGTGCATTGATCAGGTACTTTAGGTACAACTAAATTTTTCTGTCAGTCAAATGAAAATATTTGAAGAGGATCGGTATTATCTTTAAGTTTTGAGAAAAATGTATTGGCATGTAGTTTATGTACACGTAATTCACTCATTGTTTTAGCTTTAGAATCAGGATCATTTTCAAGTTTTGTCTGTTCTTTGAAAGAAATGCAAGAACAGGTGTCTGTCATAGAAGTCCCAAAACCTATATCATATTCTAGACAAAAAATTGAACGGAAAAAAGTTTTCTTAACTTTTAACTCGTGTGGGGTCTGGTCATTGTACGCTCTCCAAATCTTGCTGATGTTCAAATTTCCAGGCAAGTATTGACGTGACTGTGACTTGCCTCGGCAGTAGTGTGTTTCAGTGCAGTTCTTTAAACCTTCAGTGTAATTTCGGACAGCTACTTTTTTGCATAGTACTTTTGTGATGATCGATCACCACCACGTTTTTCTTTAGGCATCTGACCTGTACGTAAATGATCACGTGCAATTCTTTGCAGTCTGTTTTTTGAAACATGTAAGATGTTCAAAAATGTTTTTTGACATACTTGCATTCTAAGTTCAGAAGACCCCTTCACTTTTAAGTAGTAATTAATAGAAATACCTTTCTTGGAGCTGAATTCTTTAGTAGATCTTCTCCTAGCAGGCTGACGTATCCCAGTGTACTTCAAAATAAAGGCATCTTGTGTTTGTTTGTCAGCTACCTTGTAATAATTGTCATAAAACTCCTTCACGTCTGACATCCTCAGATGTTTACAACGGAATGTCTTCTGTCCTTTGTGATTGCATGTTGGGTATGTTGGCAACTCCTTTGGCTGGTGCCTGAAACCAAAAAAGACATTGTATGGCTACTATAAAAGTAATAGGCTCAATTTCCTTACCTTTCCGCCATTAATTTGGTAGACCTGGTTTGTCTTGTTTGAAAAGAGTAGGAATACAGTCATGCTGTTAAGTGAGAGGCTTAAAATATTTTAAGAAATACATTCCATTGCCATGGTTGGTTGTAACAGAAAACATCATAAACAAAGGTAACAATGTAAACCTTTGGTTAGGAATTTAGGCATAGGCCTAGTGTCAACACTGTCTTACCTTTTGTGTTTTGCTATGTTTTTCTTCCAGTTGTCAGGATTCACTTTTCTCATTCTACCTTTCTCTTTATCTGCAGGAGAAATTCCAACATCCATATTAAACTTTAAAACTTGTTAATACATTATAAACAGTTCATTAAAATCTTAGAACAAACCACTGAATAACCACGACTGACAGAGGTTAGGAAAAAACACAGCTGGGGGGAGTCACGTGACCCACTCAGCTAATCCCTGATTGGCCAATTGGATTAGACCAGTTTTGAAATGACAAGCATGTTGGAAAAGGCGAGTTTTGTTATGACACTCGATTTTCAGTGCTCATTTAATGGGAAAAGACAAGTTTTGGCACAATATTTTATAAGTTACAGTATGTAGGTTAGCGTAAAGAATCCATTGCCATCGCTATCTCATTTTCGGTAAAAAGTGGAAAAGGCGAGTTTTCGAATGGAACGCCTCACTTGTCTTGTTCTACCACATAAAGTAGACTGTCTTGATATCTGGCATGGCCAAAGCCTTAAACATGCCCAATTATCAGGGCTCTACTATAAGTAGTTGCAGTTTTAACTTGACATACATATGATATATCTAAAAAGTAGAGACATTGTGTAAAATTAATTATTACCATATTAGGAACAAAACATTTTATTTTCTTCAATGTAATTCTTTGGAAAGCCATGCACTCACAGAGAGGTTGAGCTTACTGATTGAAACAGTACTGGAAGTCATAAACTATCATTGGCTTTAGGTAGTCCATTACAATCTTTTGGATGTCCTCCATGCTTTCAAAATTGTGGCCTCAGAGTAAGCTTCTCATTTTTTGAAACAGAAAGTAATCATATGGAGTAAAGGGGCTATGGTACCACAGAACTCCCTTTTTTGTTAAGTACTTGTTCACAGAAAATATGTGGCATTGAGTGTTATTTTGGTGAAGCATTCAGGAGTAAAAATCTGGCTGGGCTCAAATCACACATCAAAATTTCAAGAACAGTCTGATAATTGAAATTTATTTCATAGTCATTAGTTTTTAGTATCACATGATGGTGAGCAGGTTTGATTGATGAGCTCTTTCACTTTTGATACATTTGCATCAGTTTGTAGTATGTTTGGTTGTCTAGACCAGGGTTTATCCTAGGAAGTTTCATGGTCATCCAAAAGTGATTTGTGCTACTTATATAACGTAGTCTCCAGAACGACATTATCCGTGGAAACATGTAAATTTGTTGAATGTTTCTGTTGCACACGATGATACAACATTAAATTCGTGAAGCAGCTCAGTATTAGTGGATTCCAATTTTGTGGTGATACACGAACATCTCAGTTGCAATGATGCAATTAAACAATGGTAAATATAAGTTACACAATCAGCTGTTGAATTTTGGGCTCACAGAGATACCAGTGTGGGAAGTAAAAATTCAGTCATTACTTTTTAGACAGGCTTAGATATTCTGCATAGTGTATTTGATTTGACCTTATTTTGCAGGAATCATACACATCAGTCAGAAAAACATATTTTCAGTTTGTGAATCAGCAATTAAGAAAATCAGGTTTTTAACTATGACTCCATATGAATTTGCCAGCAGTGTTATAATAAACAAACAACTGTTACCTAAAGAAGATTGTTTAGCAATTCTGAGTAATTTGTGTGCTTCAAAGTCAGCTTTGTGTATACCAGAAAATATTTGTAAAATAAGAGAGTGCCGAGGTAACATTAGGGCCATTGTCCGATCTGTATTGAGACAGCAATTTTATAATGAAAATCGGCTGCATAATATGAATGCAGTACGTGTTTATAAGGTGAGTACTGTAACTGAAATCAACATATATCAATGTGAAAAGATAATTACTTTTTGTTCACATGTATTTATAAGGTAAATATAAAATTACTATTGTATGGATTTTCTGTTTTCATTTTAAAGTAATTTTTATATTTGGCCAAGTGTCATGAAGCAGTCTATTGTTGTATGTAAAATTCTGTTACAGACTTTGAGTATATTGATTCGCTTTAATTCTGTGTAGATGTATGAAACTTACGTGTTTCACCTCTTGTATTGAATGGTGGGTGAAATGAGTGGACGGACCATGCTTAAAAATATTATAGAATTAACTAAATTTTAAAAACAATGCTCCTCTCTAAAAAAAATTAGTTATAGATGCTTATATAATATGAAAAAAAATATATGTTTGTTGTCAAAGAAATAATGTTTACGCCCATGGTCTTTAGTTTTCTCTGATGAAGATGATTACATAGTTTGTACGGTACTTGTGAAGTATAAGTGTGTGTACAACTGAGACTATTGTATACTTACTTCTCTTACTATTTACCATTTACCAAATTTTCACCACCACTGGTGCTGGTGGTTAACTTTTTGACCAAATTATGACTGCTCCAACCTGTCTTTTATTTACCTTTTTAATAATTATGCATAGAAATTTGTTTAAACAAATGTTGTTAGTGTTTTATAACTAGGAAATAGATTTCTAGGTATAACTTTTAAATATAATTAAGTAGTTTTCATAAATATGTTATTACACATATTTTAACATTTTGATGTTACATTTTTTTATTTGTGACTGTGAAAACCACATATTTAGCAGGACGGTGTATTAAACAGGAGAGGACCAAGTAGCATAGATATATATACTGTATTACTGTATACTCATATTTTTCATGTGTGTTAGCACTCATATCGAAATATATACACTTAATACAATATTTTAAGCAAAGAGTTCAAATCTGTTTCAGTAACTTATTCCACATAACATTAAATACAGTATTCAGTTATTTCTTTAAAAAAAATTTCATTTATAGTTGTTTGCCTTGTATGTGAATCTGTACAACAAATAATCACATTTGTACATGATTCAAGCATGAATTCATACCAGCTGACATTTGGTCAGAAAAAGCACGTATGAATTGTCTTATGACTCTCAGTGCTGCGAGGGCTTCCTGCCTTGTGGGAGATGATTCATAATCTGGTTTATCTGCACCATCCCTATTTTTGTCACCTGCAGCACGGGTTTTGATGATCTTCATCTACATAAAGTATTTCTGAAGTCACTACCCCATTGTCTATACATATGAAATCCTTCAAGTTATCATCTCCCAACTTTTCTTGTACAGCAGTCCAATCCTAATTGCCATGGATTAGATCAGAAGAAGGCTCAGATTGAGGACTGAATCATTGGAACTCTATAAAATAAAATAAAAAGATAGAAACTTAAGGAACAAAAAAATACACAGTATACATAAACTTTAATAAAATCATGTTTCTTACCATATTGAATCCAGCTTTCCTGAAGCAGTCTGCAAGGCTGGACTCCTTCCCATTTAGCTCTGACAAAATTTAGAGCGTCCAGAAGAATGACACGTTTTGATTTCCCACTGTCAGTGTCATACAGATACCGGTACTGCAGGATGATCCGCATCTGATACAAGTGCTTGAGCACTTTTATTATACCTTGGTCCATATACTAAAGCTTGCTTGTTGTACATGGTAAAAGGCAAGCTCCACATTTTTGAGCTTCACAATCTTATGGTGGTTGGGGTAGTTGTCTATGAATACCAGAATCTTGCATCTGGCTTTCATCATTTTGTTATCCAAATCCTTTAACTATGTGACAAACAAATCAGCGGTTATCCATGCGTGTGCCTGGCTGTTATAAACACATGGCAAGTTTTGTACATTTTTTAAAGCATGGTGGTTTAGCTGATTTTCCCACCACAATTGGAGGCAGTTTCTCAGAGCCATCAGAAAATGCAGCAATGAGCACTGTGTCACTGTCCTTACTTAATTTTTCCCCATGATACTTTTTCCTTTGAAAACGTATGATTTGTCAGGCATTAGCTTAAAAAACAAACCACATTCGTCCACATTAAAAATATCATGGGGTTCATACTACAAAATTAGTTCATGGTCAGTTGCTTAAAGCTTGGTTCATATTTTCTTCTGAACATTTCAGCTACCCACCAGAATCCTTCTTCAGTAGCAATGCATTCAACAGAGGATGGGAGGCTAAACGCACCTCAAGCAGAGGTATAAGCAATAAGTTACTGAGAAAGTGAGGTTGCCTATATCAACTTGGAGAGCCATCCACAAAGCAGCGATCTGTAGTGGTGTCCAAAGCGAGCCACTCGCCAAGCAGCTTCACTCTGACAGTCTCGGTAAAGCAGCATGCCAGATCTTATTTAAAGCCACACTTTCGCCCTGCTGATTTATTAGCCAAAAAGTACAACAGATCTGCTTACTTTTTCTGTAACACCTTGAACTTCCTAATTTTGTTTGTCACATCTTCCCCATAAAGGATCCTAAGTTTATTATGAAGGCTATCACAGCCAAAGTCAACTTTATGAAAATTAAAACTATGAGGATGTTGGGCTGTGGTCGATTGCTTCAAGCTTGGTTCTAAATGTTTCGGCCACCCACCAGAGACCTTCTTCAGTAGCATCATGTTTAACAAAGGATAGCAGGCCGAATGCACCTCAAGCAGAGGTTGAAGCAGTAAGTTACCGAGGAAGCAAATGCCCTATATAACTTACAAGCAACTAGGAGAGTCAGTCACAAAGCAATAAACCCTTTGTAGTGTCCAAAGCTTGAAGTTCGAGATGTTTTGCAAAAAGAAAGCCTATGTGTTGTGCTTTTCTTTTTGGCTTTTCTGGTTTTATGTCAGGACATAGGAACTGTTCCTTGGTTCCTACAGATAAATCAGAATTTTACAACACATCATGCCAACAGAATATACAGATGGGATGAGAAATCTATGCTGCACAAACAGATCCACCAGATGTGGAAGGAATTAGCAATCAATGACAGATCATTGTTAAGTCTACACTTATACCTTGGCATGCACCTCCATTGTAGTGACTGGGAACTGGTGGGTGGGCTGACATTTAACAGCTTTGAGTCAGTGCATGTTAACACAATGGAGAGACACTGCATAAAGTTTGAATGTTGTTCACCAAACAACATTGGGATGTTTCACCCCATTCACCAACAGGGGTTGGAATGTAAATAGAAGTTAGAGGACAGTGATCAATATCTCCAACTATCAATTGACGCAATCTGAAGTTTTGATGTTAAGCAATGATAAGAAGTTCATAGTGATTCTGAGTAACGATTCCGGTGGAGGAAATTATAGCTAATGGGGACTTGGCTTGCCTTTGTATGGAGTCCGTCCAGATCCAGAAGTTTGCCGTGGCTTTAAATAGGATCTGCCATGCTGCTTCACTGAGCCTGTGAGAATGAACATGTTTTGTGATTGGCTCTCATAGTTGACTGTAAATTATATACGGAACCTTGTTTTTTTGGTAACTTATTGTTTATACCTCTGCATGAGGTCCATTCAACCTGCCATCCTTTGTTGAAAGTGTTGCTACTGAAGGAGGCTTCCAGTGGCTGGCAAAATGTTCAGAAGAAAGTATAAACTAAGCTGTAAGCAGTTGACTGTGAACTAATTTTGTAGCACGAACCCCATGATATTTTCAGTGTGAAAGAATGTGGTTTGTTTATTAAGCTAATGTCAGACAAATCATACATTTTCAAAGTAGAAAGTGCCATAGGGGAAAAATTAAGTAAGGACAGTCTCACAGTACTCGTTGCTGCATTTTCTGATTGGTCTGAGAAACTGCCTACAGTTGTGGTAGGAAAATCACCTAAACCACCATGCTTTAAAAATGTAGGCTACAGAACTTGTCATGTATAGCTTTACAACAAGCTATGACAACCAAGCACGTGGATGGATGACCGGTGATATGTTTGTCAAGTAGTTAAAGGATCTGGACAACAAAGTGATGAAACCTGGATGCAAGATTAAGTTTATACCTCTGCATGAGGTGCGTTCAACTTGCCATCCTTTGTTGAATGTGTTGCTATTGAAGAAGGCCTCCAGTGGGTGGTGAAATGTTTAGAAGAAAGAACGAATCAATCTTTAAGCAATCAGCCATGGCCCAACAGCCCAATAGTTTTTTTTTTTAATTTTCATAATTTTGACTCCGGCCATAATAGTCATCGTAATAGATTGCCCAACCTACCATTGGAGGCAGAAAATTCAGTCTTTAATTTATATGTTATTCCATGCACCTTTTCTTGAACAATAAACCACTTAGAGATTTAGTTGAGCTTTGAGCCTGATGAAGCCAGTCAGCCAAAATGTTCTACAAGTCCTCGTGTTTCCCTCATTTCACTCTCCTTCACTTACGTCCACTTGACTTCGCAGCTGCAGTGATTGAGTTGTTGTTCTTTGTAATTTTTCTTAGTGTTGACAACTGGATTGTTTTCTGATTTAGAATTATATTTTCAGAGGATTTCCAATTTATCCGATATAGAAAGTGCTTTCCACTTAATACTCGTATTCATACTCACAACCAATTCAACACAGGAAGTCACAACTGTATTGCACCAAGCACAACTAGACACTGACCAGCAAAAATTAAATAACATGTATCAGTGTGTGAATAGTTTTCAGGACAGTTTAACAAAAATTTATAAGGTAACACATCATCAAAGGCTAACATCACAGATGGCATTTGTCAGTATCAAATTTTTACATGCATTAAATAAGTTGGTAGAGTACAACGGATGTCTGTACATTAGGGTGGGCCGATTTTTTTTCACTATACCATGGAAAACTTGCTCCTAGGACAGATAAGTCAAATTAAAAACAGAAATAAAAATTCAGTTAATACTTTCAATCACGCATCCCCCCCCCCCACCAGATCATTAAATCTGATCAGTTTTAACAAGTTTTTTGCAATTAAAAAAAAAAGGTTTTCTATGTAAGTAAAATGCTGTACCATTAGATAAGTAAAGAGTAGCACAGGTAAGATAAATGAATTAACAAATGAAAGATATTTCAGTATTTATTGGTCGCACATTGTGCCTGAAAAACACATTTTTACTTCCATATTCCTTAAGGAATGGAAGTATGGTGATGGCAAAAAAAATCGTGTTCGAGATTATTGCAGATTCTGATTCTACTACACTCAAAACATGAAAAAAAGTCGTTTTCCGAAAAGTGTCTGTCTGTAGATTTTTTTTCTATGGCAAACGATAACTGCCGCAAATTCAAACAGAATCAAATAATTTTTTGCATACAGCCCTGATTTGTAGAGTACTCGCGACCTATTGTTTTTGGTGAAGATCGGTTGAGGGAAAGGGGTAGTTTACCTGCAACGGTTTTTTTTTATCAAGGGAAATTTTTTTTTTGGCAAACGATAACAGCCGCAAATTCAAACAGAATCAAATAATTTTTCGCATACAGCCCTGAATTGTAGAGTTCTCAAGACCTGTTGTTTTTGGTGAAGATCGGTTAAGGGAAAGGGGTAGTTTACCTGTAACGTTTTATGTTTTAACAAGGGTATTTCCTATGGCAAACGATAACAGCCGCAAATTCGAACAGAATCAAAAGATTATTTGCATACAGCCCTAAATTGTAGAGTTCTCAAGACCTATTGTTTTTGGTGAAGATCGGTTAAGGGAAAGGGGTAGTTTACCTACAACGTTTTTTTAACAAGGGTATTTTCTATGGCAAACGATAACAGCCGCAAGTTCAAACAGAATCAAATAATTTTCTGCATACAGCCCTGATTTGTAGAGTACTCAAGACCTATTGTTTTTGGTGAAGATCGGTTGAGGGGAAGGGGTAGTTTACCTGCAACGTTTTTTTTTCTATGGCAAACGATAACTGCCGCAAATTCAAACAGAATCAAATTTTTGCATACATCCCTGAATTGTAGAGGTCTCAAGGACTTTCGATTTTGGTGACGATCGGTTAAGGGGAAGGGGTAGTTTACCTGCAACCTTTTACGTTTTAACAAGAGTAAAGTACTTGAAAATTTATTTAAACTTTTTGAAACAATGGTAATTGTTGAAAATAAAATAATTTTGTTGGAAACAAAAATAAAGTCATTTTGATTATAAAATATAAATATTTACAAGAAAAGAATTTTCAGTTTTCAAAATTTAAATATATTTTTATAAAACAATGGGTTCTTCATTGAGGTGGGGACTTGACGACAGTGACAGGGCTTTCCACCAAATTCAGCAGAGTGACAGGTAGGCCCAACTCTGATTGGCTCCTCAGATTTCCCCAGCGTTAGTAGGTTCTATGAAAATATTTTATTTCAAAAATGATTTTAAATATAAATCTTAGATATGTTTTATAAATCTCATGTTTTATGTTTTAACATGGGTAATTTTTTATATGACGAACCATAACTGCCGTAAATTCAAACAGAATCAAATAATTTTTTACATACGTGCCTGAGCTATAGAGAACTCAATGTCTGTTGATTTTGGTGAAGATCGGTTACGGGAAAAGGGCAGTTTACCTGAAACATTTTTTGTTGTAACATGAGTAAAGTACTTAATTTTGATAAAGTATCCTGATAAGATCTTAATAATCCACTGTAGAAACGTAGATGAAATATCTATAAATGAAGAGGCTAGTTGAACGGGCTGGGGGTAATTTTCTATAAATCAAAATTATAGTTGAAGGGGGAGGGGATAATTTTTTTTTACATGTGTACTACGTTATTGGCAACAAAGAAGTATTTTTTTGTTAAAATTCCTTCCCTGGCTGTTTGGCTGAAAATGATTTTAAATATAAATCTTAGAATATGGAAGTCATGTATGGTTCTCCATACCGATATTTAACATTAAAATTGCAAATGTTACATTTTGACATAAAATAGTTAATAATAAATGTTTCAAGCTGTGGCATTATATCAATAGTCTTTTACTTATTCTTTGTGGTACTTGCTATTTTAAACTCCAATTTGTGTGAAAAACAAATTATATGATGGATTGTGAAAGAAGTGTCATTCTGATGAACCCATCCCTGGACTTGGCACCAATGACTTTTTGTGACACTTCTGTCACCAGCTTCACACGCTGCTCCACTGCTTGCGTATGACATGGAAACTTGTCAAAATTTCATTCAGCTGCTGTTTCTGATTTTATTATAGATGAAATCTCCTCATCACTTACTCTTTGTAGCAAAGGTGGTGGCAAAAGATTACAGGTACTCCAGTCTATAATTTCGGTGTAGTCAGTGGCCGCAAAATTTGGTTTTTATGTCACAAAGCTCCTAATTGACTTTTCCTTAGGAGTTTTGTGTCTCACCGTCATTATTCTTCTAGGTCCTAATTCTTTGATATGCTTTCTTTCATCTACAAGCAAACTCAAAAGCAAATTTTCTGGATGAGCAAAAAATGAGTTATGTTCAATTGCAAGGTCTACCAGGTCTACTACTTGAAGTAAATTTTCAGGTAGTAACCTTGACATTTCTACAGCTCCAAACACGTGCTTAGGGCCATCTGTAAAGTACTTGCTTTTCTTTATATTAAACCAGACAGGCATGTAAGACTTTAATATGAAAGAAACTAGTAGCTTATGTTCATCTGAAGGTTTTATCACACTCGCATGTACAATCTGAGAACTCTGTTTGCCGTAGTTAACCATCTTGAGTATGAAAGAGGGCCGGGATCACGAACAGAGAAATTTTAGGACAGTTACCTGATTTTACTGCACTACTATTGTCAAGCAGGTATTGCTGATATTTGCTTAGCACTTTCCAGTCAATTTCAGGTATCACGGACTTAATGCTATCAAAATTTACTACTAGACATTTTTCACATCCACTAAGCTGCTTGCTAATTGGATCAAAAAAGGATTTATGCCCAGTAGTGTCACCATCGAGAGTTAGAAATAATTGTTTGAAAGGCAATTGATTGAAATGCAAAAGACATACTCCCCATTGTAGTGGCATTTTCAAATGTAGTTCAATCAAACGAATAATGCCAGTTTTCCAGCCTGTGTTAGTTATTGTACCATCACACCCAATTACATCAAGTTCGTCAAGGGGAATCCCAAGTGTGGACTTGTAACATTCCTGAAAACAACAATTGACGATGTCCTGATGAGGTAGAAGTTTATTCAAAACTAAGTCTCTTGGTTGGCCAAATCAAACGCCTGTTGAGTAATTTTCTTGGAAGCTTCCATCACACTAATGACTCCGTTAAAATGAAAATGATGTTTAAACAAGCACAGGTTAAAAGAAACTAACTACAAACAGAGCAACACAAGACAAGGGTACAGGACAGGTACATATAAAATGGTGACTCACCATTGGTGAGAGTGGAAGGGGGAACCAAGTTCGTCTGTCTAATACAAGGTCGCGTGCTGTTTGCTATTTACTGCTATTCATTCAGTTCACAACAGTCAAAACACTTTGTTTGATTTAAATCCAACTTATTACGATTAAGATAAAAAAATATTAAGTAAAGAAAAATTCCTGTTTTAGTAAAATTTAGGGTTTTTTAGTGCATTGTCGAACCGGCAAAATAAAATTGCTTTATTATTTTGATGCTTCCAATTATTCATTTAGGCATCTTCTGCTGATTCCACACTACAGCGGTTCGACCTTAATCAGTTCGATACATTTAAAAAAATGATAAAGATTAGTTGAATTTCACTAACTTTTATGAATTTTGAAGATGATGCGTGACCGGAAGATATTAACTGATTTTTTTATTGTTTTTTTTTTAATTGTCTGTACTAGGGGCAGTTTTCCTTGGTATAGCAAATAAAAAATAAGAATAAAATTTTATGGCCCACCTTAGTGTACATCCTGTATTACTGTTCTAGTGATCAACCGGCTTCCAATTATATCACAAAAACAAATATAAAGGCTGAGGAAAGTATATGTTCCCACAGTCATAGTAAAGTACAGTGGAGTCACAATTAACTGAGTCTCTATTTACCGAGCTTCCATGTTATCCGAATCTAAACTAAGAAATAATGAAATCTCTATTATTGTAACTGTCTTTCTTACATTGGCACCAGATGCTACTCGACATATTTTAATTGACACCAGACTGTACATAGCGACCTTGACTGTGTGACTCATTCCTACCATCCCCTGCTCAAGCTCCCTGACCTGAGTTAGTTTGCTGTCAATCGTCGTGCTGTTAAAATATAATCGACTGTGAAGTATGAGTAGCTGTGCTTTGTATTAAGGTTTCGCGTGATCTGGTTTTACAGTTTCATTTGGCAATGAGTGAAAAAAGAAAACATGTGGTTTTATCACTACAAGATAAGCTCAATGCTATCGAACCATTAGATCGTGGTGAAACCATTAAAAAGGTGGCAAGTGGTTGAAGTGACTGGAGAAGAAAAAGGGTGCAAATTGAAGAATGGGTGTCTCAATGTGCACAAATGACTGGGAACAAAGGAATACAAACTGTCTCAAAGAAGAGAAAAACAATTAAAAATAGCGAATATGAACAGACATCGAAGGTGTTGTTTTTGTGGTTTCAACAGAAAAGGGAAGTCCCTTGTCTGGTCCAATGTTACAATACAAGGCATTGTAATTCTTCAATCGCTTCAAAGATGGAGAAGAGGAATTTACAGCAAGCATGTTGGCTTGATCGATGGAAAAGCGGTATGGCGTGAGGCAGTTAAATATTACAGGTGAAATATTGTCAGCTGACGGCGGTGCAGTAGATTCCTTTGTTGACAAGCTAGACAACATCAGTAAAAAAAACATCTTGGCCCACAGCAAATTTATAACTGTGATGAAACGGGCCTGAATGTTAAAATGTTGCCCACCAAGACTCTTGCAGCGCAGCAAAAACAGTCAGCTCCTGGGTACAAAAGAAGCAAAGAAAGAGTGCTAGTTTTGGGATGTGCAAATAAATCCAAAATGGAATGTGCAAGAGTGTTCCATAATGTGAATGTTGACAATCTTCCTGTTAAGTACACTAACCAAAAAAGCACATGGATAGATTCCTCAATTTTCAAGACTTGGTTTCATGAACAGTTTGTGCTGAGTGTAAAAAGATTTTGTGATGAAAATAATCTGCCCCGTAAGTCACTCTTAATTTTGGACAATGCTCCCATTCATCCCAACGAGTGTGAATTGGTCAGTGGAGATGACATCTGGGCCCTCTTTTTACCTCCCAATGTAACATCCCTTATTCAGCACCTAGATCAAGGGGTTTTGGAAAACTTGAAAAGAAACTACCGAAAGAGGGATTTGTTTGATGATTTAGAAGATGGTAAAACAGTTGTTGAAAGTCTGAAACAAATTAACCTAAAAGATGTGATTTATTGGCTGGCGGAATCATGTTACGCTATGAAAGAATCTAGAATCCTGAATCTAGACGATGTCCTGAAAAGCTGGAAAAACATTTCGCCAAAAAGTGATAACACAAACGACGATGAAGAGAATGAAGATGATGTAGAACTAGTGGAACTTTTAAATCAGCTACCAGTTACTGAAGCAGTGACGAATCAAGATGTTAACAACTGGATGAATGACGATGAACAATGTGAACTATCTGAAGAGGCCATTGTAAATTTGATTACTCAAAATATAAACAGTGACGATGAAGACAATACACTCCTACTGTGTACAATAAGATAAGCCACACTGACGGCTTAAGTGCAATCGAGAGGGTATTGTATGCCGAGCAACAAGAAGACATGTCACCAGCTGACATTCTGGTCCTGCAGCTCTGCGCAATATGACGGCAAAGAAGAGAGGCAGTGCTATCAAGCAAAAAACTGTTAAAGACTTTTTAAAGAAATTATAAGTTTTAATTGTTTAAGATTTTAATCTGATGAGAGCTGTACTGTTACTGTTTTTGCCGCTTAGTGTAATTAATAAAGGATTACATAAGTCATACTATCAGCTCAGTTTCTTATTTTTCCTTTTTCCGATTATTAAATGTTTTTGTGGCAAAGTATCACTTACAATATGAACCAATTTCGTGTATTACAGCAAATAGGTGCAATAGAAGAAAAGAGTTTATGCTAATGCAATTTTTCATTGAACCTTCAGTTTTTTCCGAGTTTTTGTTTATCCGAGGAGGTCTCGGTCCACATTACCTCGGTTAATTGCGACTCCTCTGTACTGTATATTTGACGGTTGGTTCTATGCAAATCTGCCTTGAACAAATTTTATTGTGTAACGAAAAGTAGAGTATTATGTGGGATTTGAACACTTATAAATGGGATTTTTTTTTAAACGTCTCCATGTATGAGATTGCTAGGCCCAGAGAAAAAGCGCATCTTACACACAGGATTGTAATAAACAATAAACACCATCTAATAAACACTGTAACAAAGTTTGTGATGGTACAATCATGGTACATTCCATAATTACCTAAAATATGGTAAAGAGATCATAAATATTGTATTTTTCTATTTTTTGACATACCCAACCCGACCTCAAACACCCGATATAGAATTTACAGTGAGTGGACTATATTACAGTATTTGCCAGGATTTGAACTAATTCATGACAAAAAACGGTGTCACATCACAAAAACAGTGTGCAGTTATTGAGATAAGCAGAGCCAAGCCTTCGTTACGTCAGAGGCTGAGAATGTGTTGACAACTACAAACGGCGATGTCAACACGTTAGACAAAGAAAATGTGACGTCAGTACACCCCACTTCCGCAGATTTCAACCAGAAATTGTCGTCATTCTGTTGCAACAACTGATCAGCACCGGCCGGTTGCACATTCACTTACGAGTGAATTTTAACTTTTTAGACCACTGTAGGTGGTTAATAAACAGTATAATATCTACAATATAAATATATTAAATCCAGTGCGCCAACTCCAAGATGTGACCGGGAAAAATCGCCGAACTCGCGGTGCGCGAAGTTCATATAAACAGAGGAAGCCAACACGAAATGGGTGAGATCTTTCCTTAATTCCTGATTTCATAATTTCCCAATATCATTTTATTGTAGAAATTCATTTTATTTTAAAATTTCAATCTAATCCCCGTAAAAGGAGCTCCAAAAGTTAGAAAAGTTATAAATGTTTGTACCATGAGAATGAAAGAGTGAGTGGTTGTGTGCGTGCGTAATTATTCTAAGTGCTGGGTTGAGCAACACCTATAAAAACATATAAATATATATATAATTTTGTCATATACATATTATACTTACAGAAGTTGCAACACATATAAATATATATATATATAATTTTGTCATATACTTATTATATTTACAGAAGGTATTATTACACTATGTATTTATTTTGGAAGGGTTAAAGATAGGGTTGAAAACAAGTATGTAAAACGTATAAATAATAAAAAGGGAATTTCATTGGTAAAAATCAGAACAGCTGTTTTTATTTCAAGCAATTTCTGTTCCCGCATGACTTCGTGTAACGAAATTCTGGCCCATGACTTAGGTAGTAAAAGATGGCGTCTTACTTTTTGTATACATAACCACATTTGTGAGATATAACATATCGTATTTATAAATTCAAAATAACGTAAGTATACAAGTTGTCAGTTACAGAAGTCTGCATATTATAATCACTTTACACTAAACTAAACAACAAATCAGCTGCTTATCGCTCCACTTCACAATCTTGACTAACTGACTGACCGTTACTGAATACTGTATTTATTAACCTGGCTGTGTGGCATAATATGTGATAAAGCTCACCTGGAAGTCATGAAAATAATTGGCCACAATCTGAAAAATCAAGAAGGAACATGGTTATTGTGTAATTAAATCTTTCACACTTCATGTGCAAAGTAACATGTAGCTACACATGTTATCTATCTCCTTAGGATAGCAATAGGTTTTGCTGCTGATTCCGTGAAGCCCTTTGCAAACGTCAGTGAGTATAATGCCGTATGCATGTCCCACTTTGTCAGCACTAGAGCCCGGGTTTATAAGCACAATCAAACAGTAAAATATGCAGGAAAAATAGAAAAAATTGCACCAAAATAAGGAAAAACAAATACGCAAAAATATAATAAATTATTAGTTTTATAGAAATCCTACCTTATTCATAACTGTTACATTATATAAGGAAGGTCATCTTGAGATTTTCTTGAATGAAGCTCCTGCGTTTGTCACTGAAGATTGATTTGTACAGTGAAAATGTTCTTTAAAACATTGCATGACATCACAGGCACATGTGAAAAGCAACACAGTTCTTCTTCAGTGAATTCCTGCACTGCATCTTCTGCAATTAAGGAATATAAATCTGTTTTCAGTTCACTGAAATGTTCCGCATAGTATGTACACAGACACTAAACATGAACCCTATCGAGTTAAAACTGGCTGAGGAGGTAAAGACAACGTTGGAAGCAGTTCACAAAATTTTTGAACTCTAATCGGTGCCTTTACAAACACTTTCTTCATACTGGAGATAAGAAGATCCACGTCTTTATACAGGCTTAATCATTTTATCAATACAATGTAAACTGTGAGAAAGGCACATCAGGTGAACTAATTTAGGGTAAAGAACTTTTAATCCAGCTGCTGCTTTAACAATATATGTAGCAGCATCAGCGAGAAATAAACAATACATAGTCATACTATACCCCTTCTGGCCACAAGAAAATTAACGAGTCACTGAACAATTTTGCAATAGTAGAATGATTTACTCAGTTATGTATTTGTGTATTAAGAAGAAATGATCTGCTGCCTGCTTTCATAGCGCTACACACACGCTGTACTGACGCACCCTGTGGTTTCACTCATAGAAATACATATTTTTTTGTTTGTCAGTGTATCCCAAATATTACAAATTACATCTTGTAAACACTGTAACTAATAGTTTCTGCGCAATATAGATTTGTCTGGCACCCTCTGTTTGTCTATTTTAGAAAAAAAAATCGAAACTGCACATTATTCAATTTCAACAATGGAATGTCGGAATTCACTAATGCTAAATACAAGTCTTTGGAAAATGTATCACTTGAACTTGATTGTTCATCTACATTGCTTGTAATCAGTTGCTGATTTAATGTAGATTTATTCTTAACCTTGTATTTATGCCATGTTCTTTTAATATAGTGTACATTATAATATTTTTTCTTTGCTGAAACACTCTTTTCACACACCAAACAAAATAACACTTTGCCATCCTCACTAAAAATATTACTTCCAAACTCATTTATGAATTTACGTAACAGTGCCGATTGTGATGCTTTTGTGGGAGGCATTGTTCAACTCAACACAGCACAGATCACATTCAGCTTAATATAACAACGCGCGAGACATGACTGACACGTTGCAACTGGATGAGTTAACGGCTTGAAGAATCAGGGATTCACCAACCACGTGACAAGATACTGATCCTCAATTAGACTGGTTAATTGCAGAAGCAGCTCGGCAGGGAATCCCAAGATTTTATTCTAATTTTAACTGCATAGTGTTATTTCACAATATCTTGGGACTTCCTCATTTTGCAGTCAAATTCTAGCTTTGAGTTTTTACACATTTGAATGAAGCTACTATTTTATTAGCTGATAAAAGAAGAATTAGTGATAATGGCAGTTAGGAGTGAAATATTCACTTTTAATATGACAGTTTAGACTAAAATATGTATTTTTAATTAAAAATCTTAAAATTGGTTGTCAGGATATGTATTAGAAAGTATAACATTTCTGCTTATGTTTCAATTAGAAGCATTGAAAAAACTAAGCATTTTGCTTAGAAATCCAGACTCTAGAAGTGTCTTCTGTGCTGAACTGGCAGATTTAAATTTTTTGCGACATGAATTTTTATGGCACCATTCCTTGGATTATATCTTATTCTCTGGGTCTTACTGACATCATGTTCCCAGTAACCACATTCATGAAGAAATGTGGTTTCTGTTGACTCCAGAACTTGTTGACAATCTTCACCTGTTGACATTCGTCTCCTTGGGAATCCATTAGGCACAAAGTTTTTGATATCCCTAAGTCAAAAACAATCGTTTGTGCAGAAACAAAACAATTTGCGTTGGCAGCATCCTGAAGTGTGATGTGTCAATCAGCTCATCAGTATGTTGTCATTTCTCATTTGTCACTCTGTGGCCTATCTACAACTTCAGTCTCTCGTTCATGAAACTTCTTCGCCTTCATTGCATGTTTCTTAAATCCACATAGTATCCCATAAAAAAGATATAACCTAGGTTAATTCCCAGCTTTGGGAAATAACTGTTTTTTCTATTTCCAGCACACAAACAACCTTAAATGTGGAATATACCCCCAGTTAGATAAATTTGTAATGGACAGTTTGTGTATGTTAGTACAGGATGCGGATGTTCTGAATATTTCAAATAGTTTTGTATATTCTTTAAAACAGGTATACTTTTTGACATATATTTTGATAAACATTAACATTAACTACACTTTTATTTTACTGAAAATTTGTATACATGAATCAAATTATGACATAATCAATAATGTCATAAAATATTGACATAAAATAATTTGTCGTAATCAATTTATGACATTTTCAGTAGTTTAATTTAACAATTATATATTTTCAGAAGGCCATCAGAAGAACCAATTTGATGAAGTCAGAAAATGAAGCCACAGACTCATAGGATGAATCTGTTCATTTGCATTTACCTGTTTTCTGTTATAGACAGTACCTGACAAGCAAAAATGTAGCAAGATGGTGGTAAATGTCATGCCATGTGTGATGAATCAGTTTATAAACAAAAATAATAAATAATTTTTATAAATTTTACCTTTGTAAATTAATTATTTTCCACAAAAAAGTAAACCCGATTAGTTTCCTTATCAGTAGAATACTATATATACACACTGCAAGTTATTGTAGCAGGCAGAACAGTTACCCATTTCCAAGTAACAGCTTAGATAGATTTTATTTGGTCACAGTCATCATCTGTCATTGATGTTGAATACTGCCTGTTTTTTGAACTTTACATAGTCACACAAGAAATTTTCTATTCTTTATTTTAGCACCTTGTGCGAAGCACAATATGTCTCCTCCAATGTGTTTTGTCACAATCCTGGGCCAACTATATTCCTTCAGTAGTGAAACTACTATAGTTTTCTTCCCACTCATTAAAGATTTATCACTGGGTCTTTCTTCTGTTACACTTTGTGCAAACATTTCAATGTTTTGGCTGTCCTTCTCATGTTTGTTAAAAGTAGCCAAAATACCTGACTAATCTGCTTCAATAGCTTATCTTTTATCTGCTGTTCATATAATACAGATGCATTCGTTCTGGATTCTACGATGATGTAAAGAATGCAACTGGAGAACCAGAGGCTTTCTGGTGCCCTCTCTTCAGTCTATCCCTGCAGCAAAAACATCACCACTTTGTTTTTTCATAGTAAAAGTTTCACAGTTGAACTTCAAAGCTTGTTTACTTAATTGTGTTAGAAAAGAATAACACAATTAATATGTTTTTTGTACATATATTTTGTTTTATATTTCGTATGTGAATAGAATAATTGTGGAAAATCAGTTAATATTATTTTTATTTATTAATTTGTAGCATAAACTACAACATTTATCTAAATATTACTTTAAAACTTACAATATTTTAATGGTACTAATAAATAAGTGAGTCAAGATTGTAATCCAAAGCAAACTATGTATATTTAAAACAACGTTCTACTCAATGCTCTTGTGATAACAGTTATACTTTGATAACCTTATAATGAATTATTTTACAACTGATTACTAAAAGTTTTAAGTGTAGAATAGCAATTTTACAGAGTTTTGAAATGTAAAATTATGATTTTTGTCTAACAGCTGTAAATTAGTGAATAGTTCTAATCTTAGGCTAAAGAAAGTTTCATAATTAGTACTTTAAACAAACTAACATGTTTTGCAATATACAAGTAGTGAATGGTAAATACATTATGCAGCAGTGCCCTGTATAATATGGCTTAATATAAAAAATATATGTATAGACATAAGGTTAAAAAATTATAAAAGAAAAAAATAAAACATCAAAATTTCTTATTTTTTAGACTTCAGTTTGGCACTCCCCCACCCCACCACCAAGAACGGTGGCCACTGGCCTTTAACTACCTCTGATGGCAAATATCAAAGTATTAGCGAGCATTACTTTTACTGTCTTTGAAACAATTTTTTCTTCAATAGTTTTGTTTATTTAGTGGTTGCTGTAGTTGTCTTGTGACTGTCCGTATTACAATCCCCATTATTAGATATAAGGTCCTATCACAAAGAAATGGGACTATACTGGTTGCACAGTGTCAGTGGCAGATACAACCTTCTGCCAGTATTGTATTTGGAGTATTGTATCAGTCTGCCAAGTGATATCAAACTTTGAACACTGTAATGATGAGCAAACAATTTGTGAATGTTGTAGTCATGCTGTGCTGTGATTTGAAAATGAACTTGAAATTAGCACAAGTGTGAAGCTTAGAGTAAAACTTGTTAAATCAGCCACAGAGACAATTGAAATGCTTCAGCATAGTATAACACCGTGAACCAAAATCAGTGCCTTCAGTATCATTCTCGTTTTAAAAATGGTCAATGTAAGGAGGATGACAGCACATCTGGATGACCTTACACCAGCACTATTCCTATTTTTTTACTCAAGTGTGTTGTGGTTTATGTCTTTTTTCTGCCTGATCAGAGTTGTGTGGACTTTTACTGTGAGGCAGCTGCATGAGGCTGTTTGTCACAGAAGATCACAGTTGTGGAACAGAAAATTACTACTGCACCACAACAATGATCCTGTACATACCGCCTTCACCAACATATTGTTATGAGTATGGTATCAAACCATGTAGAACAGCTGAGAACATTCTCCACTTCCTCAGTCCAGTGTGATAGGTGTTGCATTGCATCATTCAACTAGGTGTTCTAGTGTGTTCCAAGAAGACTTGAGATAAGCATTAAGCCGGTGACATGCAGAAAGGAGGAAAAGCTGTACTGGAGCTCTGTGAACCTATATAAAGCCATAACAGCCGATTTGTCAGTTCAGTTACATGAGCAATTTTTGCTAGCACGGATCGAGTTTTGTCAAAGAAGAATTATTGTGTTAATAATTGTGTGGAACTTTATTAATTCACATTGTTATTCTGTGTGGACAAATCTAACTGGAATTATTGTACAAGTTGATTATAAAATGTTATTTGTGATAATTAAAGCTGGTTTTTAGTTACTTTATCGGTGTCTTGTATTTTGTTTTCCACTGTACTATACGATCACTAGACTGTCGTAACAATATCCATTTTTAGAGCAAACAGCATATGACAAAAAAGTGTACTCTCAAAATTTAGGCTCCTGTAACAATTTTTTATTGAAAAAAAAACTAATTAAAGTTTGAAAGGCAGTATGTCAATACCACTGAAGCGATTCAGACTGAATTACTACAGGAACATTTGACATGTGGTGGAAGCAGTAGGATTGTAGATTACTTTTAGTGGGAAAGATGTCAGCTGTTAGTTAGTTTACCAATAAACTCTAATGGCTGCATCTTAACTTGCATCTTGTGTAATTTTTAGTCTCATGTAATTATAGTTTGTACACTCCTTGTATACATTAATATTACTTAAAATCAAATCCTGTTTCTTATCAATTCACATATATTCTAATGAGTTGTAAAGACTATTCCAACACAGGACACCAGTATTTCTGACAAAAACTTAAAAAAAATATTGCCTTAGCCAGCTTTTGTTCATTGTGAGATTTGTCATAGGCAACTGGTAGGAACTGTCAGTCCAATTTTGGAGGTGACACCATTGTTTGAAATGATTGTTGAACAAATTATACTATGCACACACAACAACAGCAAACTGTCAACCATTTCAAACAACTGCACCATCTCCAAAATCAGAACTGACAATGCTACCAGCCTCTGATGAAGCTCACAACAAGCAAAAGCTCACTCAGGCAATAACATAATTTTGTTTTAAATTTTTATCTAAAATACTTGTTGCCCATATCAGAAAAGCGTTTACAAATTGTTAGTAGTGTAGAACGTGTCATGGACAACAAAACCCAATATTTTCTGTCATGTCTAAATTTTCCTCTAATCCCAATCTTTGCTACTCCTCAATTAATTTCTTTAGCATGTACTGGATATCATCAGTTTCACACCATCACTATTTGGATGTCTCCAAACATAACGTGTAGAGCGAATTATGAGTTGTTGTGCATCCACTGCCAAGGCACAAGATCTAGGTAGCATAAAGGTCTTTTGAGAAGGAAAGAAGATGATTGTTTAATAAATACATTTGCTATAGCTTAGACAAACGATTGACTTTTTTAATTTCGAATTGATTGATTTTCTAGCTAAACACATATAACAGTATCTTGTTGTTGCATCCTCTTCGTTCACTTATTAATTTAATAATATATATAATACTTTCACTTATGAACTTACTGTTGTCACTTCCCAAACGTTTCAAGATGTTGTTTCTCTTCCTCAGTGGGTCGAGTACTAACTGTCGATTACAGAATAACCACTGAGGAAGAGAAACAACATCTTGAAACGTTTGGGAAGTGACAACAGTAAGTTCATAAGTGAAAGTATTATATATATTATTACATATAACAGGTTTAGAACTCACATATAATTCCATCAACTCCAACTGTGTGCTATCCATACTTGACAAAGTCACATGAGTAAAGACTTCATCACTAAACAAGCAAAGTAAGTATCGGTATGTGTACTCCAAAACTTGTATGAAATTAAGAACTAGTGAAGAGCTTAAGGCAGTTTAAGAAACACTTGAAGCATTTTAAGCGACTTGTAGTCTGCAGCAAGTGATAGACCCAGAAGTCACCATTTGGTCCTTTGTCACCAGATGTTCTTCAGTACAGTTCATTGACACAGTCATTTGATATTAGTGTTGTCTCCAGTTAGCATAGCATAAGGACATGTAACTTTCGGTGGCAGACACTATAGGCAGATTGAGTGGACGTATTCTAAAAGGAGTCTCTGTACACTGTTTCAGTTGTATACAATTGAACACTAAATATTTTTGTTGTTCGGATGATATAGCTAGACACTCAATATTACTTTCAACAGTTAAAAACTGATCTACAACAGCATCGTAGAATGATAATGACTTCACAGCATACATTTTAAAATGACGGATCTGTTTTTAATGGTATATCGACTAATATCCTAATTATATTTTTAACAGCTACAGCACGAACATTAGCTACGTGGTAGTAATGATATATCTAGACTGGTGTCAATGACAAGAGAGGGTAATATTGTTCTAAGGCTTTCATGGCCGGTTTCAGTTATATTTGAAGTATCTACAGGGATGTTTGGCCGTGGTCCAGGGTTTACAAACAAACCGAATTTTTCAGCAGCACCACTGGATGACATCTTCAGTGGAATTCGAGTTTACCTAACGCGGGGTGTCAAACGTCAGGCCCAAAGTACTGTGGTGAAGGCTGATGTTTGACACCCCGCATTAGGTAGACTCGAATTCCATAAGTACCACAGGTAGTTTAGATACAACTTCTTTAAAGTAGAACTTAACTTAGTAGGAGGTATTAACATAGTGCTCAGGGAACCAGTTGATATTACGTCTGATGCTTCCTGAAACTGAGTAAATTGGTTATCAACTTCAGCAAAGGTCAGTTAAATTTCTCTGAATAATCAGGAGATTTTAGCATGATATTCTAATTTAATTTTTCATTGCCGAAGTTCCATCCATATAAAAAAGGTTATGTTGTGAATCTCTTTTAATGTCAACTTCACTGTGTCTACTAGTGACTTTATTACTTCAGTATTACTTCCTACTTCAGAAGTGAGTTTCTTTATATAGGTTAACTTTCCATTTCTATATGTATTATAGTACCATTTTTTTATCTAATTGTTCTAATTTAGAGTTTATTATCTGATATTCATTATCTTCTAAAGTGCAAAAAAAACTTTAGAACAGACCCAATGCCATTTATTAGACCACGTTTAGGTCATTCTACCGGTAATAACAATTTCCAATTAGCTACTCATTTATGTGTTAGCAGTTTTGTTCGCAAATGGGATATTTTGTAGGCAGGGATTGAGGTGTGCAGGTCTGAAATATTCGTTTGGATCTGTAAATACTTAAATAAGGCTTCCACTTGTTCTAGGAGACTGTCATAATCTTCTGTTCCTATTGTAATTGAAATTATCCAAGTATCAGCAGACAACAGGATGTCTTTCTCTTTAATAAACACAAGGCCTTTATTGAGATGACACTCATTTGTTCGGGTGTCCTTGCTGCAGTGTGCTGTAATGCTTTTTGACTGTGTTGAATTGCTACTATACTCTGCCTTTGCAATATGATCACCATTTAGAATGGCAACCAGTAACGTTCTAAAGGTTATAGGATCTGTAAGACAGACAAGTAGGTTATGATGTAATTTCCTTTCTAACCATAAAGTTTGCCTTGTCCACTTCTGTTATGGTTATAAACTTTTGAACTTTTTCAATGTGCCACTATCTTATCATGTGGTCATAAATTGTCCTGATTCATATAGGAGCATCCTAATGGGTATAGGAACCCATCTGGTATTACATGGATCAATTATATTCTCTCCATCAGAGTCTGCAAGGCTTTCTTGTTTGTCTGACTGTTATGTATTCTTATCAGTGTGTCTATCTATCTGTCCATCTCTGTATTCAGTTGGTTATTCACTGGACTTATGGTTGGGGATACTAGGAAAGTCAAGTTCAGTGTCGGGCATATCTGGAAAGTTATCTGATTGGAATGAGTCTTTTACAATTGTTTGTCATTTTCCTGGTTGGTAGTTTTACTCAGTTTTAATAAAGAACAAATAAATATTCATTCTCTGTTATTTAAATTTTATAATTTTGTTGGCTTATTCTGTGAATGATTTTTTGGTCCTTGCCAAGGCTGAGCAAATTTTCTATGGGGTTCTCTTTTACTAGTGGGATCATATAGATACATACATTGACCAACTGTATAGGTTTTAAAACTTTCCATAAAAATTTCATGTAATCAGGCAAATGCAATATTGTCCCAACTCAGTTCCTCAGTACTGTTTAAAAGTAATTCATCAGCTCTGGTAAGCTTAAGAACTACTACTGTAACATTACCTGAGTCTGACCAATTTCCTATTTTTGCATCTCTTTCTATTTTGTTAAAGAACTCATTTATAGAAATGGGACCACTTTCACAGCTCCATGGTTCTATCAAATTGGATGTGATTAAGTCTTTTACCTTAGTAGTGACAGATGCAACTGAAGAAGTCAAAACAGAGGAGGAGGTCTGATGGAGTGCTCACTTTGTTTCTGTCCCTCGCTCCATTTTTATAACAATGTATAAAAATGTTAACAACAAAATCAGCAAAAGAAATATTAAATGTTAAAACAATATTACAAGTCTCTGTTTTCCTTGTTTGTGGTTCCTCCGATTCACCACAACTTGTAATTACACTAAAATCAAAATACCACAGATAAAAAATTTCTCCAGTTATACATAAAATTATACCCAGTAAAAAGTAAAATATAACGTATCTTAAAGTACACATACGTCTTATTGATTAGTAAAGTCAATTTCTAATCGCAATATTCTCGCTCATAACTCTAGCATCATCAGTACAATTACTGTGACGATTAATGTATCTTTTGATATATGTTGTAATAATTTCCATAACATTTTGCAGCCCTCTAAAGGGACATGACAGTCTTGAATTGGAAGGCCATATAGAGATGACGGCTCATGAATCCATCTCAGTATATCGTATGTAGGTGGTAATGGATTTGTAAGGGACTGTGCTAATGCAGGTGGACTAACAGAAGGTATACAGACAACAGATGGACTTGTCATACTAGTTAACGTACTTGTAACAATCAAAGGAGAGGTAATGTGCTAGTAATACATGGTAATTACCAACACTAGTTCTTTCTTGCATAAACAATTCAAGATTTATCGGTTCGCTTTCAATGAATTGTCTGGGTGTCACACTGAACCCATGTCTAGTTTCCATAAACTCTACAACTACCGGTCCGTTTTTTCTAAGGGAACTTCCTATACACATTCGTGACTATGATTATTGACTACCACAGTATACAATAAGACATTGCAACTTATTCATCTAATGACTAAAATTACACAAAAGTTAACAAATTACCACTTAAACAGCAACACATTACACAGTATCATGAACTAAAGACATGTGAATATCACTGTCAGGAATATGATACGTATAATGTCACAAATACTTGTACTTTCGTACTCAGTGTACTAGGTCTAATTTTATAAAACCATGTTCAGGGTCACAGTGAAATAAAATTGACGTACATGTTGCTGTCTAATAGGTAAACCATGCTGAAATCTACAAGCATGCTCATATACATTACTATTGTGTCCAGTACATACAAAAAAGTTATATACCAAGTAATCTTATAATACTGTTTTAAATATAGGAAACACTGTAAAACTGGTGTTTTTAAATATTTAAGATCTGACCATCATATAGCACCAGGCATTAAAACTAAGATTCTCTTTTAACAGAGTCAAGTACAATGAAAAATTAGTGTATCATTTATTTTTCATAACCGTTCCTGCTGCAAAAATGCCTTCTCTACCAAAATAAAATAGAAGTGCATTAAAAGTAATGTTAATTTAATAATTATCACTACCACTTGCACCAAAATGTGCCTCCAGGGCCACCAAATGTGGGGAGTGAGTCAAGGCAAGATCTACGTTGCATACAGTTCTTTTGAGAAAGAGAAGAATATGGTTGTGCAATAAATAGTATTGCTATAGCTCAGCTACATGATTGACTTTATTTCATTTATACTTGAGTGATTTTGGTATCTAGCTAGAACATATGGTACAGGTTTAGAACTCATATACAACTAAGTCAACTGTCCAACTGCATGCTATCCATACCCAACAAAGTTACACTGAGTAAAGACTTAATGACTAAACAGTATGTGTACTGCAAAACTTGTATGAAATTAACAATACATGAAGAGCTTAAGGCACTTTAAGAAACACTAGAAGAAGCATTTTAAGTGACAGACTAAGATACGTTAAGAGACATTAGGAGAAGTGCTATGAAGAACATATTGGGGGTCATCTTTGGTTTCATAGTTACTCCCTCCTGAGTGATTGCCAGTAGGTTACAGCCTAAATCTACTATAGCTATTTGCTAACACAGATGATCAGCAGATCATCTGGACGAACCACAAACAATACGACAATTTAATGTCTTATAGATAGAGAAAAAGTCATCCAGCTAGCTGTAGGACAAGACAGTTGTGGTAAAACTGGTTTTAAACTACAAAACCTATCTTTTAAATCTACCACAAAGAACAAAAGAAACGTTAAATAATTTTACAAATGATGTTGGGATAAATTAAATATTTTAAAGGAATATTGTTATAAAATGTAAGTCAAAAAGATGTAATCCATTCAGAGACACAAGGATATTTCTCTAAGGGATAAGGTGATCCGGGGTACTAAATTTAATAAGTTTGCTAGGGCACTATACATTAAAGGCCATGTCCTTCTGTTTGTTCTTCAATACGCTTAAAAAGTTTGTTCAAAAATGTAATAATGTATACAAAAAAAAAAAAAATAATAAATTAAAATAAAATAAAAATGTAAATAATGGTAGACACACTACACCCTTATTTCAATGCTTTGGAGACCTCCTGTTGATGTGTAAGTTAACATTACCTCTAGTAACAAGTTTGTAACATTTGATGCAGACTTTTTAACAATTGTAATAAAGTTTTGACTTATATTAGATTACTCAAGCCTCTTAACACTTACATAGTGACATTTATCTTGTACTTTCCATATAACGATTATACAAGATGATGATGTTTCCAAATATAATTTGGAAACACTTTTTTAAATAAGACCAAGTATTTGTAAGATGGCTGATTACTCACATAGACTACAAGCACACTCGAGAATTGGTCAGACTGTAGACACAAAATTTTGACACTTAAAATTTGTGGCTCAGCTTACGATTATCATGACCTTTAAAAAATCAGTGACAAGAGGATACTTTAAAGAAGTAAGACTACTTTTGTAACTCAAAACAGTTCGTAGACATTTACTGTTGCCTGATAACTAAGAAATTGAAAAAAGAATTTTTTTACATTTCTACCACTTTTATGTACAAGTGGCAAAATATGTCCATCATAATAATGTTGCAATACAGCAGTAAATTATGTTAGTACTACCTTACAGCATACATAGTAGGCCTATTAAATTATCCAGATTCAATGTATGAAACAAAGTATGGAAAGGGATTTAAAAAATGTAGAACTATTTTGTGAGTTTTTGTTGTGTAAATTTATTCCAAAACATGCAAATTACAAATAGACGCTGAACTGTGAACATAACAAAGTACGGTTTTTACATGATTACAAATATTACCAGGACAAAATATTGCCAGAGATAGATATGTGCCTATTTTTGAGTCGTTCCATTTTATTTTATTTCATAAACCCAGTTTAAAACTTTGAGACTAAATCTTTTGTAACGATTCAAATATTTTAACCTTATAAATATGCATAGGATTGAAAACGTTCAAGCTTTTACGCTTTTCGCTATAATCGGAACATTACGGTTTTTCAAAAATCTCGCACTCATTGCCATTCTGTACAGCCTACATAATCAAGTGTTTAGAATAAAAATTTGAATATGCATAACGTATACAACGTTACAAATCTATTATCTCCTGTATTAATTCTTTCATATTTACAACGTCGTATTTTTTAAAGACACCGAGTTTAATAATACATCTGCACAATTTTCATTGTTCATGTGTAATAAAAACTATAGATATTAAATATGCTTTCTTTATTTAATGTGTAATCTATAAAACCTACTTTGTGTGTTAATAATTGTAATGACGTGTTCGTTGTTTAAAAATGATTGAAATTAAAAGTACATAAAAATGAAGATAACAAGGAACAAAAAGATGCACAAAAATTCGTCCTTGAAGATGAGTTATAACTTTAGTTCCAGCTGATTAACAAAATAGGGCTAGCTTGTCAGCTGTTAATGTTGGTTTTTATTGTTTTGATTTTTGCACCAAGTTAGTTTTCTGTAGGAAATTGAACGGTTTCTAATTATAGAGATTTTAAGACAGAATTATTATATGGAATTAAGTAAGTATGGTAGATTTTTTTGTGTAATGAAGGGTTTGTTAAAAATTAAATACGTAGAATTGTAATTGTTTAGTGATAGGTTAGGTGTACAATTCATTATGTGTAGCATTGGTTACGACATATTATGATGAAGTAATAATAGTTTATTATATTAAACACTGAAGAAAGAGCGTCAATAGTTCAGTTTTATGTTTTTAGTATGCTTATATTAGCTGTAAATTAAAGAATATGACAACTGGCTATTAATATTGAATGTGTAAGAAATCTAAGCAGGTTATTTTCTCTCCGTGTCAGCTCTTTCGTTATACATGAATGTTATCTACAACTATGTAAAAGTATATGCGAAAAGTTTGTCAGTTCTTTGTACTCTAGTTTGTCGATGTCTTGGTCAAAGTAGCGTTTCCAGAGTTCACTATTCGGTAAATGTTAAGCAATGAAAACGAAATTGCCATAAAAAAGATCTGGTAGCAAAAGAAAGAATGATGGGACACAAAATTTAGCACACTGACAGTTGGAAATTTTTATTCGTATTTTGACAGTGTATGTGTCAACACACACAAAGTTGAGTTATTCTTGATGTAGTTTATTTGAATAGTTTTATTTAATGTATACATAGTAACTTATTAGCAGCAGGTTATGTCTGCAAATTGAGATTATGATGTGAAAGAAAGTATAGGTAGTTTTGTTGCAGTCCTTATTTTCTATATAGCATTATGTAACATCAGTTTTGTGAACTACATTTTGTTTTATTTGTACTATTTTCTTAACCTGTTAGATAACATCAAATTGTTTATGTTCTTTATAACTACCACTCATTCAAACATATTGCTAGGTGTATATAACAGTTATTTTGTCTTACTTTATTTAAGAGGACACCTCTGTTATAATGTAATAATGCTTTAGCTACAGTAATTCTATTTATGTTTCAGGATGGTAGTCTTGCAACTGTGATATATAAGATGATAAGATGATGAAAGTGGAACAAATTGATATTAACCAGCTGTCTTTCACATTGAAAGAATGTGAGAGCAGCATTGTAGGAGGTAAAATAAAATTATCATTAACAGCATCGCTTCTTCAGAGGTTGAACTATGCTCTGCAACAGTTAGAATACAATACAGAAATTCACTGTGATGGTAGAAACGAGGAACCGATTAGGTTTCTACAAGAGTTAGTTAAACAGACTCCAAAATTAGCTGTTACGCAACGAGTAAAGCGTGATACATGGAGGGTTGACATCAGTAGATTTATAAATTTAAAATATCTAGAACTATCAAGAATACCAATACATTTAGTTGAAGGCCTACAGGCTCTCAGACCTCAGTTGCAAGTTTTAATTTGTGAAAGATGTGGTGACTGTGTTGAAGAAATATTAGGTAAAGTTGATCAGGCTTGGCAAGAACTGAAAACTGCCAAATTGTGTTACAATGATACAATTTTGATTACTTCATTTGCAAACATGCCATATTTGCAGTACCTTGATCTCAGCTATAATAAAATAACAGATAAATATGCTTTACAAACATTAACTAATTTAAAATATTTAAATATGAGTTTTAATTCATTGAGTTCAGTGCCTATACTGAGTGATGATGTTAATCGGAACTTACAAGTGCTTATTTTGAATAATAATTTTATACAGGATTTAGCAGGTATGATAAGTGTTATTATATATATTTTATATTAATTATAATAATATATTATGACATATATATATTATAACGTATATATCGGGGGCCGCTGTAAAATATAACAGTGTGTCTGAGTGTGAAAATGTGTCTGTGTTTCTTACCACTGCGTTCTCGCAGGGCGATGTACCTCACGATATTTTGGCCGAAGTGAACGTACTGGGGACCAGGTATTGTGATTCCCGATTTGATGTACAAACGTAGTGGATAATCTCCGGGTGACGCCAAATTGTTTATAGAAAACAATTAAAATGGTTTGTTTATCGATGTTTTATTTGAACGAGGCGACGAATTCAATCCGTCCCGCCTTTTCTCAATTTCCTGTCAATCGAGATAGCGGTTACTGGATCCGCTACTTGAGCGCTAGTCGTCGCATTGGAAACCTACACTAGACATTATATTTTTAAACATACACTTTGCTAATTGAAATAAAACACGATTTAACACACACAGTATAAATTTATTATTAATAGGAAGTTAATATTTTATAGACACAAGCTGTAATTAGTTTGTTCATATATAATTCTGCACCGGATAATTCTTTATAAGACTCTTACTCAAGGTTAAACGATCGACTTTTGAATACAAATAAACAGTAATGGCGTTCTATCTTGCCAATCAACAAATATTTCTGTCGATGTTTGTGAGTTGTTTGGATCACGTTAAAAGGTTCAGATGCAGTTACGACATTAAAAATACACAACCTTACAATGTTTTTTCCTTATGTAGGATAATGTGTAGTGGTAATTGTTTTGTACAAGTGTCATACAAGATGTTTATAATTCGTACATAAATATGAGGTTAGTTCTATAGTTAACAAGTTTTTCAGTGATATAAATTCATGGATCAATCCTTGTAAGAGAATAAAAATGATTTAGTGGTATTCACCATACATTGAGAAAGGTTCAAAGTGAGTTTCTTTTTTGGAAGTTGAAATAAATTAACTGATACTTAACAGTCTTGCAGTACTGTATTATTCGGGATGTCAAGAAGGAAGGATTATGGCATCAGCATGGTTCAGCTTTCTTTATTCAGCCTTCGGCATCTGGTTCAAAGTTAGTTTGTACATATCTTGATATTTCATATGGATTTACATATCTTCTCCCTCTGGAAATGGCCTTCTGCATACATTAGTCTTCTGTACTCTCAATTTCTGCAGTTTGGTCTACTTCCAATATGTTTTAAACATTAAAAAGTGTTGTACAGACAATTCGCGTCTGTCTTGCGATAGCGTCACTTTTCAAGTCATCAAATTTAACGGTAATTAGCTTGTTACTCCACTGTTTCCATGGTAACGTAATTATTCTCCTTGGTTGATCTCAAAATAAACACATTGTTATCAATTTTCGAAATTCCTTCAAATCTTCGGACCTTCTTCCTCCTCTTATCTTCCTTCAGGGTTATTATCTGAATGCACTGTCATTTATATTTTCTCACAAAGATTATTTTGGTACCCCACAATATTGGGTTTTATCAATTTTTCTAAGTTCAAAATTAATTCCATACTTACTAATTACATATCTTTATTTATATAATTCCTTAATTTAATATCTGGTTTTTAATAACAACTACTATTCATCCTTGGTGAATTAGTCACTTGGGATTTGTCCATTACATGGTGATTTTTGTACAATCGGTAATTGTTTATGTTTGACCATTAGGCCTGTTTCACATTTAAGTAGCCATTACTGGATTTTTGTGGCTTCATACACAACATATTTCATTTAGTCTCAAATTGTTATTTTGCCTTTGTAATTATGTTTAATGTATCTGGATGTGTTTTAAATGGTAACAACTGTGTTATTCAATCTTACTTGCTAATTATTTGCTATTCATTCCCAATATAAAATAAAACATCTAGGCCTATGGTCTGTATAACTCTTACAGCCATATCCAGTTCATAACTAGCAGTTTATATAATTCATTATTTCTTATTTGTTGTTCTGGTGCTAAACAATTCCACCTCTATTGAACTTTTTCCATTAAACTCCCCTTATAACATGGGTATTGAATTAATGTTGATACAAACTTATTTTCTAATGCTTTTTCTCTCCCTTCCATATTAACACCATCTAATTACCTTTCCTTGTGAAACACACCTTTAAACTTTTACAATACATTTTTAAGTTATAACAATATTATTTACTAGTCATTACAGTGAATATTACTACTCAGTGTTCATTATTCACTGATCAAATGTTCTATCCTAAATACTATTCATTGTAACTGGTTAAATGTTATTGTTCACTCTTAAAACTAAAACATAAGTAATTTTACTAAGTCTTTACCTTAGCCTACCCTCCTCTTACTATTTATATTATGGATAATATTTGTATTTATTGTTTACTAGCACTTTCTTAAATTATTTAGTGTTTCTTTAGTATCATATCACTCTAGTACAAATCACTTTTGCTAATTCAACTTCCATTTATTTCTCATCATTTTATTCTCTTTCTCTACGCACTATCTATATAACATTATTATTATTGTGTCTTTCTTATTTAATAAATTACATATATCCCTAACTCTTTTGGTTAGTGTATTTTTATACATTGTTTCATATTACTGACGGTTCATTATGGTCATTTGATCAATACTAACATTCATTAATAGCTTTGGTTCTTAACCGAATTTCATTGTCTTTATTATTTAGGGTTACATTATTTCTCCCTTCTCTATTTTTCATTACTTGTCTAGTTTTCTTGATGCGTTTCATCTCGTCTTCTTTCTTCTGGGTTTGTTCTCTCTTGGTTTTCATTCTTCTTCTCCTTCGTTCGTCTTATTTTCTTTATTTTGATTTCTTCACTGGTTTCTTAACTGGTTTCTTAACTGGCCAATCTCTGGGGTAGGGTCAATGTCGTTTGTCTGTCAGTCTATCATTTGAGTTTCTTTTGTTAATCACTTTCAGTTTATTACTCCTTCTCCTTCCCTGATAATTACCTTTTATTTATTTTTTACTATCCACATAATTTATTTATTCAAACATAATATCATTTAGCATTTTTTATACATACTTATTGTTATCAAAATTTATCTGAATTTGGTGACGTTATATAATGCTCTCCCACCAAGATTGATCATTTTATAAAACGTAATTCTAAGTTTGATGAAATTATCAATTGTATTGTATCATTTTCTTTTTAAACTCTTCTGCTTCTCACTCGATTTTTTATGCTTAATTCTGTATCTTTTACTTCATTTCTCCTGATTCTTTTCTTCGTCATTTTTTCTTATTACGAACTGGCTTATTGATTTTTTATTATAAATTATTCCCTATAAATCCTATTTTCCCTAACTAACTTTACTTGGTAGTTGCAATCGATTCGGATGGGCTCTATTGGCTTACCTAACTCCGTCGTTCAAAACTACTCTTATTCTGAGATCAGGGGGACACCATCCCTGCTCAGTAAAATGATTGCTGGACTTATTCAACAGTCAATCCCAATTAATGAATCTTAAATATAGTCATCTCGTGACTCAACATAATAATCATAACATTTGTTGGGAATCTTTTACCCTTATATTTCATTATTGCTCAGTTCGCGTCATATTTTTTCATCTTTCCTTATAGACACTACTTGGTAATACTTGAAGCATTGCTTTTTATTGATACAATTCACATTTTTATTCATTTTTAATTACTTTTTGTTTCATCTCAATTCATATTACAACTCTTAGAACGTTTATTTTATTTATTTCGTTTTTTGATCATTGGTTTTCTTAATCTTACTTCCATTTCTTTCTAAATAGTATTGGAAGTTGGTCATTTTGATTGATATTATTATTATTATTTTTTCATAACGTTTTAAATATTATAGTAATTTAGTGTTTCTTACTAGTTAGGAATGTTTTTGGCTCATTCCTTTATAGTACGTTTTGCTTTTTTGTGCCTCACATTTTGGCTAAAGATTATTGTAACTTAATCTTATTTTGTTAGGAATGTTTTGTAACTTCACTCCATTATTATTAATTTTTATTCAAAGATTATAGTAAGTTAGTGTTTCTTACTTTATGTGGATTCTTGGTGATTTTATTTCTCCATTTTTATGACTGGTCTAAAATACTTTCGAAATATCCGTGTAAGCTGTCCTTACAGAACTTTTTGAATTTTGAAATTCATTTTTTATCTATATTTATTCATTATTATTTATCAGTAAACTCACTTGCTGAGATTATTCTTCCTTTTTATTCCAACTAACTTAGTTGGCTTTTTTAAATTGAATTCTTTTCAGTTAAGTTTGATCGACATAGTATTTTTTAATCGATGCTTGGTTATATACACCCTTTATTTTCTGGGTGGTGGGGTTGGTTATTTCATATGTGTTGTTGCCCTTGTCTTGTGTGATAGTGTACGGCCCGACATATAGCAATAGTAATTTTTTAGTAATGCCTTCAATAGAGCTGGGCAATTCCCTGTTCTTTATTAATACACTCTCTCCTATTTGGTACTGGATCGTATGTGGATGATTTTTAGAGTATTTATTTTTCTGCTGTTCTACCTTCTCAGCAATTTTATTATAAATTCTTCTCTTTTCAAATTTGTATTCGGCATTGATGGGAAATTTAATTAAATCGTTTATCTCTCTAGGTGGTGGGCGTTCAAACATCATCGAGTATGGTGTGGTTTCAGTGAAGTTGTGGTAAGCAAGATTTATAAACTCTTCGGTGGACCTCAAGTAATTGTGCCACTCCTTTTGTTTGTTATGGCAGTAGGTCCTCAGAATACGGCCCACTTCTCTAAGCACTCTCTCAGCTGGGTTACTGCTGGGATGATAAACAGATGTTTTGTGTGTTTTGATGCCATGTTCCCCGAGTTTATTTTTCCACAAATTTCCTTTAAACTGTGTCCCATGATCGGTTATTATGGCCGACGGTCTTCCCACTTCTGGTATATAGTGGTCCAATATAATTTCAATGATTTTCTTGGTAGTAGCCCGGTTAATAGAATATAATTTGGTATATTTGGTAAAGTGATCGAATATGATGATTATGAATTTAAATCTGTGCCTTCCTCCACTGCGAGGAAACGGACCACAAATATCAAGAAATACTCTCTCTAGTTTTTGGCTTGATATTATGGGTATCATCATACCTTCCTTCTTAGCATTGTTGCATTTCACCATTTGGCAGATTTGACACTTTTGTATGGTTCGGCTTACCTTTCGATAGATACTTTTGATATATACTTGCTCCTCTAGCGCCTTTACTACTTTCATTGCACCCATATGGCCGTAACGGATGTGGTAGTCCATGATTATCTGTTCTTCGGTTGTAATTGGGATTACCAGTTTCCATTCTCCGACGCTAGGGTTATTTTTTATGAATAATAAATTGTCATGTACTTTTTAATACTGTACAAGGGGTTCTTCTTCCTTCAGTATTCTTTCTCTGATACTCACTATCTTTGGGTCCACATTTTGCTGTTTGCTTATCTCCAGCACTATCTTTTCCAAATCTGTTCTGTCCTTAATGATGTTATATACTTTGACTAGCAACTCTTTTTCTCCATCGAATGTTTGTTGCTGGATGTTGATACGTGATAATATGTCGGCAGCAATATTTTTCCTTCCTGGTATGTATTCCCAGTTGATATGGTATTCTTGCAATAGTAATATCCATCGGGTCAGTCTTCCATGGCTAAGCTTGCATTGTTTAAGGAAAGATATTGATCGATGGTCACTCCTCACTGTTACGTTGTGCCCTAAAATGTATGTCCTGAATTTGTCACAGGCGAACACAACACTAAGCAACTCCTTTTCCGTGACGTGGTAGTTCCTTTCACATGCATTCAGGGTCCTACTGGCAAAGCTTATGACCATATGTTGCCCCTTATCATCTTCTTGATACAAGACAGCACCGACACTCACGTCGCTCACATCACAATTCATGAAAAATGGTTTTTGGAAATCCGGATGGCGTAGCATAATGGTGTCTAAAAATTTTTCTTTTATTTGTTCGAATACCTTGTCTTGTTCGGCTCCCCATGTCCATTTATTTTTTTCAGATAACTGTTTTTGAAATTGTGCTGTTAGTTTGGAATAATGGTCCTGGAATTTCCGATAATAATTACATATTCCCAGGAAAGATTGCAGCTGCTTTTTTGTTTCTAGGTGTTGGGAACCTTTGTATTGCTTCAACCTTCTCTGCTGAAGGGGTGATACCTTCTTCGGTCAGATTAAAACCTAAAAATTGTACCTTGCTGGCTATAAATTTGGATTTGTCCAGCTTAAGGGTAATATGATTATCAGATAATTTTTTCAAAACTGTTTCTACTCTATTACAGTGGTCTTGCCAGTTTGAAGATGTGATCAATAAATCATCCACATAGATGGTAGTAAAGTTAAGTACCTCTTGTCCCAGTATCTGATCCATACACTGGACGAATACAGCAACGGAGTTAATTAGTCTGAATGGCAGTCTCTTGAATTGGTAGTTTCTCCCATCGAACAGAAAAGCTAGGTATTTTCTACTGTTCGGGTGTAGCTCTACCTGCCAGTATCCGCAGACCGTATCCCATGCGCTGATGTATTTCGTGCCATGGAATTTCTTAAGGATCTCTTCAATTTCACTTGGGGACGTTCTATCATTTACTATCATCTTGGTGATTTCTCTTGCATCAAGGCATATTCTTACCTTGCCGTCCTTCTTTGGTATTGCCACAATCGGACTTGTATACGGGGATTGGCTTAATTCTATTATATCCTCCTCCATCATCCGGTTAATCTCGGCCTTCACTGCATTTCTTTGAGAGTATGCTATAGGATATGATTTCTTCTTAAAATCTACGGGTTCCTTAAATATAATTTGATACTGATAATCCTTTACCTTTCCCGGAGCATCAGAAAAAATGTGTCGGTATTGATTATAAATTTTTATGAGATCCTCGGCCTGGTGAGCACTAATCGGTTGATCTCGTACTTCCCTTTGGAATTGTCGGATCTCTTCCAACTTGTTTGACCATATTTCTTCGTCCTCCCACTCATCCATTATTTTTACCTGTACTTGGTGACAGTAATTATTCGGTAATATTGTATAACAGTGGTTTATTGAAGGTAAGTTGACACCCTTCACTATACTGGTTGTCCATACTCCATTTTCCGTGTTTAATGACACTTCTCCCTGCTTTAGGTTAATTATAGCAGAATATTGTCGGAGTATGTCACACCCCACAAGTATTGAAAATGGTAGGCCACTGGCAACAAGAAAAGCCATAGTGAATGTCAGTCCTTCACTTTCAAGTTCCAGAGACACTTGTTTTCGGACAGTTTTGTTTTGTCTGCCGGTAGCACTGATAATTGTTATGTTATTTATTGGTAGAGTGGGTATAGGTGTACTACATTTTTGTTGTATTTTGTTTAACTCTATTTGGTCAATTAAGGATATGTTGGATCCAGTATCGATCATTAATATTGACATTACTCCATTGATTTGGGCATTTACGTACACTATCTCACTATTTCGGCTGGGCATTGGTTGATTACTTTCTTCGACCAATTCATCTCTGATATTTTTTAGATAATGCGTGGTAATTATAGTGATTATATCTTTCGTCGTAGTATTTTCCCCAAGAGATTGGTACAGTGATGGGCTGTCCACAGTTTTCACTGGCCTTAAGCGTTTAAATGAGGGTTGACCTCATTGCCCCTAACATCATTAGTGTTTGACGGTTGGTTAGCGTTCGGCTCCTGTTGATTATTCCGGTCATCCACGCTGTTCCTGTGATCTTCTTCGAATGGGTGACTTCTCGTATCGGGTACCTGGTTAGAGTACGTTCGCTGATAGTTAAATGAGGGATAGTTTCTTCTTGGACTCCTTTGTCTTTGCCCCCTCATGTAATTTACCTGTGGCCGGTATCCTGGATTATTGTTCTGATTATTGTTGTTGTTTCCAGGGCGATAATTGTTGTTGTAACCATTCGATGGAAAGTTACCCCTGTGGTTGTTCCTGAAGTTGTTATTATTATTGTTTCCACTTCTGTTAAAATTTCTGGGCGCGTTATTGCCCTGTGTGTTCCCTTGGTAATTGTTAGGGTTATTTATCGGTGGCTTATTATCTCCCTGTTGATTCTGTGACAATTGTCCTTCATTGGTTCTATTATTCCTGAAACTGTACCCTCTATTTTTCCTGTACTGCCACTCATGTTCATGGCTTTCCAATAAGCTAGCCATATCTTGGATGGTCTTTACCTGGCTGTACATCCGTGCCTTTTGGATGGCGTCGTCGTAGTGGTAAGATAACTGTATTACCAGACACTCTTCGGGTATACGTGGCTCCAAATTCCTGGCCATGCAGATCTTTCCCAAGAAGTAGGAGGTAAGGGATTGTCCATTCTGGTTTTCATACCTTCCATTGCTCAGGTTATTGCGGACCATGTTCTGAGTTGATTCAGACCAGTATTTAGCCTTGAACTGAGTCTTAAAGTCTTGAAGGTTTTGGATGTCTGGTCGGGTGGCAGTCCACCAGTTGTCATATGTCTCCTTGAACATTTCGTCCAGCATCCCTCTTATTGTAGTCCATCGAGTCTCTCGATTCTTGATGATTAAGTCTTCTACCCTCTTCAAGAACTTAATAGGGTTTCTTTTATAATTACGGAAATTAATAGTATCTCTGTTGTCTGTGTTCATGACATGATTATTATTACATGGTCGGTCACGCCAGGCATCCACTTCTTCCCGTAATGACTCTTCTATTCTGCGCATTTCGTCAATCCTTTGTTGGTTTTTGTCTACTTTGCTATCTATTTTATTTAAGTTACTGTAAACTCCTTCCATTCGTTCTCCCAAGTCTGTTCGTACAGCTGCTACCTCTTTCTGGTTTTCTTTCCGGACTTGGTGTATGTCCTGGTCTATCTGGGTACATCTTCTGACTGTTTCTTCATGGTTCTCCTCAATTCTTCTTTTATTCTCTCCTTCGAGATGGTTCATTTTATCGAGTACTTCCTCGCGGACTCCAGAAACATTTTCGTTGGTCTTCTCTAGCTTCTCCAACGTCTCCTCTAATTTGTCATTTATTTCCGTAACCTGCTGCTTTGCTTCTTCTCGGTACTCCATTAATTGGTGTGCCATCTGCAGCTTCATTTCTTCTTTATTTTTCTCGTGGTCCTCCTTCAGCTGTTCCTTCAATTCTTCCTTTAATTCTTCATTTCTTTGCTGAATTTCCTCCATCAATCGTTGTTGTAATATTTCATTATTCTTGTTAATGGTTTGTCTCAATTCTTCCTTCTGTTTCTGAAAATTGTCCTCCTGTTTTTTAAAATTTTCGTTTGTTTCTTTCTTCATTCCGTCAAATTTATTGGTCATCTCCTTCAAACTCTCTTCATTCTTGTCGAATTTATTGTTCATATTATTCATCATTTCCATTAACTTTAGTATGTTCGGGTCTCCTCTAAATTCTCCCTTGTCGCCTGCCTGTAATTCCATTTCTTCGTCTTGGCTTGGTTCTGTTGTGGTTATTATTGTCTCCACCTCTTCAATCGGTGTTCCTTCCTCTTCTTCCCCTCTATTTTCTTCCATCTCTTTCTCCTTGGCCAACTTTTTCGATAAACCTCTTGTGTGCATCCTGATTTCCTTTCGTGACCGCCGCTAGAACTTCGTATCTTCCTTGTTTCAAGCTCCACCGGTTGGTCGCCAATTTATAACGTATATATCGGGGGCCGCTGTAAAATATAACAGTGTGTCTGAGTGTGAAAATGTGTCTGTGTTTCTTACCACTGCGTTCTCGCACGGCGATGTACCTCACGATATTTTGGCCGAAGCGAACGTACTGGGGACCAGGTATTGTGATTCCCGATTTGATGTACAAACGTAGTGGATAATCTCCGGGTGGCGCCAAATTGTTTATAGAAAACAATTAAAATGGTTTGTTTATCGATGTTTTATTTGAACGAGGCGACGAATTCAATCCGTCCCGCCTTTTCTCAATTTCTTGTCAATCGAGATAGCGGTTACTGGATCCGCTACTTGAGCGCTAGTCGTCGCATTGGAAACCTACACTAGACATTATATTTTTAAACATACACTTTGCTAATTGAAATAAAACACGATTTAACACACACAGTATAAATTTATTATTAATAGGAAGTTAATATTTTATAGACACAAGCTGTAATTAGTTTGTTCATATATAATTCTGCACCGGATAATTCTTTATAAGACTCTTACTCAAGGTTAAACGATCGACTTTTGAATACAAATAAACAGTAATGACGTTCTATCTTGCCAATCAACAAATATTTCTGTCGATGTTTGTGAGTTGTTTGGATCATGTTAAAAGGTTCAGATGCAGTTACGACATTAAAAATACACAACCTTACAATGTTTTTTCCTTATGTAGGATAATGTGTAGTGGTAATTGTTTTGTACAAGTGTCATACAAGATGTTTATAATTCGTACTGATATGTTTTAATTTATTGATATTTAACAAAATAAATAAAGATGAGTGAGCATACTTACTTTCACGGTTTGATTTTGTTAGGCGCCATCTTGTTGTTACCACCTATACACGTAAAATTATTACACACCCGGGTTCTTTTCGGCGAACATTGAAGAAACAGATTATGGTTGTTTAAATAAAGAAAACTTTACTTGTTTACCAAGAATTACTGAGGTTTATTAATGATTAGATATTCACATCATTTTAAAATCATCATCAAACTACCTCCTTCAGCTGCTACATAATTCTCATCAAAAGAAACTCACATGAATAAAATTGAAACCTCATATAAAATTTTAATTAACAGAAAATCAAGATATTAAATAGAAATAAAACTAAATAATTTTTGTACAAACGCAAACCAGACTTCTTCATTTAAATATATTTCCTCACATACTCACGCACACACACTTATTTATGATCTGAGAGCTCTCATTTATGTTTCGTTAAAATTATTTTTTCCATTTTTTTCCCCCATTATGTAGTTAATTTTGAAAAGAAGACTTTGTTAAAACTTTTGAACTGGCAACATGGCTACTTAGCTGATATTTGAGTCCCGAAAAACTGCCCCGTATTTTCCGTCATTCCGCACCCTTCTTCTTGCTTTCACTATATAACGCCGAAACTGTTATTTCATTAAAGACTGTTATTCGCTTTTTAAAAGAAGATTCCTTCATATTTTTATACGTTGCAGGCGCGTCGGCGAACACACAAAACTTCGCCCAAAAAACCGGCGCGAGCCGGCGACGCACAGTTGATAGCGTCTTACAAGTTCAGAAGTTACATGCCGACTACTTTGTTCTGTTGTGTGTCACAATGTTGCTGGCTCTGACACACCCAGCATTCTTAGTTGTGTAATGCGCTGACGTAACGCTCGCCTGATGTTTCATTGCATAATTTGTTTACTGTTATGTTTGTCCTTGAACTGACTTTTGCACAGTTTGTCTGTTATTAAAACTGTCCACACAATATTATTAAATAAGTCTGCATTCATAAAGTCAACAGCAGTGTAGCCACGGTTGCGATCGCTTCAAAATAACAAATTTACCTCTCGGTTATAAAATTTTTTCCTATCACTCAACAAGTTAATTATTATTTATTTATGAAAAAATACAAATTATGTTATTACCCCAGGTATGCCCAAAAATGCCCCGCTACAATACCCCCTCAATGAGATATTTTATGCCGAAGCATAAAAAATCTCATTGACACATTCATACTTGCTAAAGGGATCAGCCAGGATATGTCGCCACAACCCCCTGTTCGGTTTACAAAAAAAATATAATCAACTCACCCTTGGTCCGGTGACTGTGACCGCATCTGCATGACAATACTGGACTTCTCTCTCGAGATCCCAACACCGTAGAGTCAGACAGACACTCAACACCCCTGCTCTGACGCGCAGGCCAGCTCAGGTCCGCCGTCACAGCACCACCAAACACTGAAACAACAAATTAACATATCAAATGGTGGCCTTATACAACACCATATCCCCAACTGATCTGTTCCCCCCTAGCGGTGCTGGTTTGCGCTAAGAAGCACTGGTTTTGTTTTCATTTACTTATTCCTAACATATCAAAACATCTAATATAACATAATATAACATAAGAAAACATCTTAAAATAAACAATTTGTATGTAAAATTTATACACACTTTACATCATTAAATTTGCATATAAAATCAGAAAATTACTTTTAAACTTGATTTACTCTTATTAATTCGTTTCTCAAAATTACAAAATTTTTTTTTTTTTTTTTTTCCATCATGGCAATCATTATTCCATTTCATTACTTTGGGTGATTCTACGTTATTCATTATAATTTACTTTATCAACTTGGCGTTTACCCATAATCTTCCCCTTTTATTACTCTAACGCTCCCTTACAAAATCTTTAACTAGGATGACACCCCACTATCAAAAATCTACTAACCCTTCTCTACCTCTAACTACTTACTACTTTAGCTCAATTCGCCACCTTCTCTCTATATATAAAAAAAATACTCTCTAACCCTTTGTACATAGGATACGTGTTTCCCCCCCCCCCCCCCAAAAGCTCAATTCCCGTTCTCTGGCCCCTGGATTCTACCTAAGGCGGCCCCTTCCCACTAAAACTATACCAAATCCCGTCCCAACCCTTATGTTGCAGACTCCCACATTACACTGCCCCTACTACAAAATTGCCATCCCCAAAATCTCAATCTCATTACCTCACTACAACTACAACAAAATAACATCAACAAAATAAACAATATATCACTCAAAACTCTACATAAATTTTCCAATTCTACTGTGTCTCCACTTATACTTCTCAAAATTCTATAACATTACATTAACTCAAAACAACATTACATTACTTTCATCTCTACTATTTCTTTAACTCTGACTTCAATTTTGACAGATCTATATGTCCCACAAAAATTCAACTTGGACTGATTCAAACATTTTATTCAAACAATTACTATCACCCATTTCTATCTTTTGCAAAATTTTACCTATCAACTATTTTTCATTTTATTTTTAAAATCTATAAACACATTGAAAACATATTATCATATTTTTATAATTCTTATTCCTAACATACTAAATGCAATCAACACACTAAGACATAATAACACAATATAAGAAGTATTTAGTGCATCTATTTTAAAATTCAAACAAAATTATGGAGTAGCAAATCATCATTATTAATTAAAATATAGCAAATTTTTAATACGTTATCCCCTTGGATAACCTTACATACACACATCTTTTATAATACATCACATAACATCATACACAAATAGAAATTAACCTTGATTATTAGTATACATTTAAACAAACAATTCTCTTTTAAATAATTTATATAAAATTTTATAAACATTATTATTTAAAATTTTTCATTAACTCTTTTTATTTATCATCATTTCGTTATTTATCCTATGTTGCCATTAGATTTTCAAAATTTCTAAATTTATTATTAATCTTTATTTTTAGCCATTAAGTCATTCCACAAAATAAACCATTTAACATTCCTTTATTTATTAATTATTATTAAATTAGAATCTCATCAAACAATTCAAATTCATTATAAAAATTCAAACACATAACATTCAATCACAATATCTAAACATCTCAAATTATTTACTTCAATTGATTATTAAAATTAAATATTTATTTGATTATTAAAATAACATATTTCAATTATTATCAAAATTCTACAAATCATTAATTATTGTCTTCATAATTATTTTATTATTTAATCAGAATGCAAAATATTAAAGTATCAATATTAATCAAAGTATAATATTATTATTATTAACACAACATTTTCTAATACATATACACATTATTTATCTAACCTTTCATAATACACACACATGAATTCCCTACATTATATTTACAAAGTATACGTCAAAAACTGGTCCACTTTCCCACTTCACATGTCCAAATCAGCAAGGTCATTACCAAGATTTACAGTAGTCAACAATGTCTATTCACTGATATCTAGTTCAGCCTCCATCGTCATATAAATACCTGATATATTTGTAACATATATTATTTTTATCCACACACAAATTATTATAATCATTACTATCATAATAACCCATCCATTCTATTTCATCCATTATACCACTATAAATCTTGTCACCATAAGTTAGGATTGTCCCGTCTATATCAGTGTTATTTGTTAATGTCAGGTAAATTGTTTTCTCATTTTTGTATTCCTCAACTACTACGTCAGGTAAGTCATTATAGTTAGGTAAGATATTATCAAAATTATTCTCTATCTCTCTTTCAACAGGTACGTATTTCACATGATTCATCATCACCCCTTCTAGTATTTTTCTCAATTCATCATACTTTCTTTCTAACTTATATAGTTCTATTTCACTCTCAATACATAACTCTCTTTCTTCATAGCACCACATCACACTCTCACAATTATTACGGACAGAGGGTACAACATTATACAACATTAATTCATTTAACAATAAGGGTCTCTTGCCCTGAAAAAACAACATTAAATCATCATCATCATTATAAACAATAAGAGGAAAATTTGCCCTCTGCCCCCATTCAACTACTATATTACTCTTCCACTCTCTCTCTAACTCATTGATACACATTAACATTTCATAATCACTACATTCTGCAATTTCATTAGTACTATTTTTGATTATATTTTCATCATTTGTCTCTCCATTATTCTCTACCCCCACTATACTCTCAGAATTGTAATTAATATCATTACTTTTTAATACTACATCTTCCACTATTTCGTCATTTTTACTATTTGTCATACTTAAAACATTGTCACCTAACTTCTCAAATTTCTCAACACTCTGTTCTAATTTATTTAAACCATTTTTTACTGTTTCATTTGTACTTTCTACGCATTTAGTTAATACTTGAATCTCATGTTTCAACTCTTTATTCTGATTTTTTAACTCCTCAAAACTATTCTTTTGAATATCGAACTTCTCATTTATACTACTTTTGAAATCTTGCATCTCGTTTTTCTGTTCATCTAATTTATTGTTCTGAACGTCAAACTTCACGTTAAAACTACTCAAGTTCTCAGACATTGTCTTCATTACATTGAATATATCTGCCATCGACAACTCTGCAACTCGTGTTGTCGACGGGGTAGATTGAGCCGATACATTGTCAATTACCATCGACTCCGTAAGAGTGTTTTCTAAATTTAAATCTGGATTCTCCATTTTATAATAGTACAATTCTGACTGTAAATAAAATACTAATATATCATATCTACTTTCACACCACAATGTATTCTACTTGTATAACGCTTTGCGCTACTTTACGTAACTTTCTATGCACTTTATTTATACTTCAATCATTCCAAAATTTACTTATATAATACCCTTTACATTACTTAATAATTATCATACATATTAATTATTATGCATATTGCTTCACAATACTCGCTACAAAATATCAACATCAACATTTCACACTTATCATAACATAACCCTATCTACGTTTATTTTACGTACCTCAAAAAAAAATGTTTTCTGTTATTTCAAACAACCATCCTGCTCTCCATGTGGCCTATATTTATATAAATTCATTTATATAAATCGTCCCTGTTCGGGCGCCATTGATATGTTTTAATTTATTGATATTTAACAAAATAAATAAACATGAGTGAGCATACTTACTTTCACGGTTTGATTTTGTTAGGCGCCATCTTGTTGTTACCACCTATACACGTAAAATTATTACACACCCGGGTTCTTTTCGGCGAACATTGAAGAAACAGATTATGGTTGTTTAAATAAAGAAAACTTTACTTGTTTACCAAGAATTACTGAGGTTTATTAATGATTAGATATTCACATCATTTTAAAATCATCATCAAACTACCTCCTTCAGCTGCTACATAATTCTCATCAAAAGAAACTCACATGAATAAAATTGAAACCTCATATAAAATTTTAATTAACAGAAAATCAAGATATTAAATAGAAATAAAACTAAATAATTTTTGTACAAACGCAAACCAGACTTCTTCATTTAAATATATTTCCTCACATACTCACGCACACACACTTATTTATGATCTGAGAGCTCTCATTTATGTTTCGTTAAAATTATTTTTTCCATTTTTTTCCCCCATTATGTAGTTAATTTTGAAAAGAAGACTTTGTTAAAACTTTTGAACTGGCAACATGGCTACTTAGCTGATATTTGAGTCCCGAAAAACTGCCCCGTATTTTCCGTCATTCCGCACCCTTCTTCTTGCTTTCACTATATAACGCCGAAACTGTTATTTCATTAAAGACTGTTATTCGCTTTTTAAAAGAAGATTCCTTCATATTTTTATACGTTGCAGGCGCGTCGGCGAACACACAAAACTTCGCCCAAAAAACCGGCGCGAGCCGGCGACGCACAGTTGATAGCGTCTTACAAGTTCAGAAGTTACATGCCGACTACTTTGTTCTGTTGTGTGTCACAATGTTGCTGGCTCTGACACACCCAGCATTCTTAGTTGTGTAATGCGCTGACGTAACGCTCGCCTGATGTTTCATTGCATAATTTGTTTACTGTTATGTTTGTCCTTGAACTGACTTTTGCACAGTTTGTCTGTTATTAAAACTGTCCACACAATATTATTAAATAAGTCTGCATTCATAAAGTCAACAGCAGTGTAGCCACGGTTGCGATCGCTTCAAAATAACAAATTTACCTCTCGGTTATAAAATTTTTTCCCATCACTCAACAAGTTAATTATTATTTATTTATGAAAAAATACAAATTATGTTATTACCCCAGGTATGCCCAAAAATGCCCCGCTACAGTACATAAATATGAGGTTAGTTCTATAGTTAACAAGTTTTTCAGTGATATAAATTCATGGATCAATCCTTGTAAGAGAATAAAAATGATTTAGTGGTATTCACCATACATTGAGAAAGGTTCAAAGTGAGTTTCTTTTTTGGAAGTTGAAATAAATTAACTGATACTTAACAGTCTTGCAGTACTGTATCATTCGGGATGTCAAGAAGGAAGGATTATGGCATCAGCATGGTTCAGCTTTCTTTATTCAGCCTTCGGCATCTGGTTCAAAGTTAGTTTGTACATATCTTGATATTTCATATGGATTTACATATCTTCTCCCTCTGGAAATGGCCTTCTGCATACATTAGTCTTCTGTACTCTCAATTTCTGCACTTTGGTCTACTTCCAATATGTTTTAAACATTAAAAAGTGTTGTACAGACAATTCGCGTCTGTCTTGCGATAGCGTCACTTTTCAAGTCATCAAATTTAACGGTAATTAGCTTGTTACTCCACTGTTTCCATGGTAACGTAATTATTCTCCTTGGTTGATCTCAAAATAAACACATTGTTATCAATTTTCGAAATTCCTTCAAATCTTCGGACCTTCTTCCTCCTCTTATCTTCCTTCAGGGTTATTATCTGAATGCACTGTCATTTATATTTTCTCACAAAGATTATTTTGGTACCCCACAATATTGGGTTTTATCAATTTTTCTAAGTTCAAAATTAATTCCATACTTACTAATTACATATCTTTATTTATATAATTCCTTAATTTAATATCTGGTTTTTAATAACAACTACTATTCATCCTTGGTGAATTAGTCACTTGGGATTTGTCCATTACATGGTGATTTTTGTACAATCAGTAATTGTTTATGTTTGACCATTAGGCCTGTTTCACATTTAAGTAGCCATTACTGGATTTTTGTGGCTTCATACACAACATATTTCATTTAGTCTCAAATTGTTATTTTGCCTTTGTAATTATGTTTAATGTATCTGGATGTGTTTTAAATGGTAACAACTGTGTTATTCAATCTTACTTGCTAATTATTTGCTATTCATTCCCAATATAAAATAAAACATCTAGGCCTATGGTCTGTATAACTCTTACAGCCATATCCATTTCATAACTAGCAGTTTATATAATTCATTATTTCTTATTTGTTGTTCTGGTGCTAAACAATTCCACCTCTATTGAACTTTTTCCATTAAACTCCCCTTATAACATGGGTATTGAATTAATGTTGATACAAACTTATTTTCTAATGCTTTTTCTCTCCCTTCCATATTAACACCATCTAATTACCTTTCCTTGTGAAACACACCTTTAAACTTTTACAATACATTTTTAAGTTATAACAATATTATTTACTAGTCATTACAGTGAATATTACTACTCAGTGTTCATTATTCACTGATCAAATGTTCTATCCTAAATACTATTCATTGTAACTGGTTAAATGTTATTGTTCACTCTTAAAACTAAAACATAAGTAATTTTACTAAGTCTTTACCTTAGCCTACCCTCCTCTTACTATTTATATTATGGATAATATTTGTATTTATTGTTTACTAGCACTTTCTTAAATTATTTAGTGTTTCTTTAGTATCATATCACTCTAGTACAAATCACTTTTGCTAATTCAACTTCCATTTATTTCTCATCATTTTATTCTCTTTCTCTACGCACTATCTATATAACATTATTATTATTGTGTCTTTCTTATTTAATAAATTACATATATCCCTAACTCTTTTGGTTAGTGTATTTTTATACATTGTTTCATATTACTGACGGTTCATTATGGTCATTTGATCAATACTAACATTCATTAATAGCTTTGGTTCTTAACCGAATTTCATTGTCTTTATTATTTAGGGTTACATTATTTCTCCCTTCTCTATTTTTCATTACTTGTCTAGTTTTCTTGATGCGTTTCATCTCGTCTTCTTTCTTCTGGGTTTGTTCTCTCTTGGTTTTCATTCTTCTTCTCCTTCGTTCGTCTTATTTTCTTTATTTTGATTTCTTCACTGGTTTCTTAACTGGTTTCTTAACTGGCCAATCTCTGGGGTAGGGTCAATGTCGTTTGTCTGTCAGTCTATCATTTGAGTTTCTTTTGTTAATCACTTTCAGTTTATTACTCCTTCTCCTTCCCTGATAATTACCTTTTATTTATTTTTTACTATCCACATAATTTATTTATTCAAACATAATATCATTTAGCATTTTTTATACATACTTATTGTTATCAAAATTTATCTGAATTTGGTGACGTTAAAATATATATATATATATATATATATATTGTAGTAATACAGATTCGTCAATCTGTTATTGAACAGATACTGATAGATGTGTGTTGTGTATGATTGTAGATATGCTCCGGTATCTACAACGATATGAGATAATAAAATTTCAAAATGTAATTATTATTAGCGGTTTGATTGTTACTAATAGTTGTGTGGGTATTCCCGTTTAAATCGTTCAATTTAAAAAGTACTTTCGCACTCCTCGGTTCACCTCCCCACTTACCATATGTGGATGATATTACTGTTCTGTTGGGTGACTGCTTCTGCTGTAACATACACTCTATACAGACAAGTGGATATTCTATTTGAATATCATACGTGATAAGCATGCACAATAAAATAAAATAAAGACTGAATTATGATTTGAATTATAAGGAATATTCAAATTCTGCCGCCACCTTTTGATAGAACTAGTTATGATAACTAAACTATTTTAATTTTGAAATTAAAGACTCTTTCCACTGGTAAAAAATAATTGAGATTTATTAACAGTTCTGGAATGCCATTAATTCTTTTAAAATCAACAATCGATCACTAATAGCTTTACAGAAAAATAATTATTGTGAACAATTTTTAAAAAGAAACTCTTTTTAACCTCAAGGCTGGTAACACTGAAGGTTAATACAATAATTTTAGTTAGAGAGGTTATGTCCTCTTTACATAGTTAAATTACCAAGTTCGTGTGATCTTTGAAGTGGCATGATACCAGATACAAGATGTTGTGTTTTATAACAATATTTAGTAAAGAATTAACAGAAAACAAACAAACAAATATTAAAATTAAAAGTCGGTACGATATAATCGATAATTATCGTACTATCGTACGCAGGACATAGTACACATTAGTTACTTTAAAAACACGTGCATTGAGTTGCACTGCTAAAAAGTACTATTATTATTTAATAGTTGGCTATAAAAATTATTTATTGACAAGAGAAAGAGTTTATAATAAAAAAAACTCTTGTGATAGCTTTCATTTGGTTTGTATTACTTGAGAACAGACTTATGAAAAAGGTGACAAGTTGTTGTTATTATTTCTAGGTTAGCTAATAACGTAAGTAGTTATTATGGTTAAATATATTATTCATTGAGTTCTTATTAATCTAAACATATATATCTTATTCATAATACATCTGATGCGTAACTATCAGTTAATTAGAATATTTTTTCGCAAAAAATAAAAATATTTATTTTCATTAGTCAAATCAAAACGACATGAGTCAATTGAGTGACTATTCGTGACACTCATATTTTGTAATATTTAAATAAATATTGACTCCTTTAATTACGATAAGTCGTAAAAACATTTATTTCTTGAGTTAATAAAATGCGAAATAACTCTTTTATTAATTCTGATAACTTTCATCTACACTTTGGTACTACTGATTAGAGTAGTACCCAAACAATAATTAACAGGAATTATTAATTATGTTTTATTTTTTAAATAATGAAAGTATAGTACTCCCTGGTTTTTCTTATAAACACAAAACTCGAAAATATAACCGATATTATACACTGGCCGTATTTTATTATTATATTCACTCCGCACTGTACACTCGTTAATTGTTTGTTATGTGTAGGTTAGGTGTGTGTAGAGTGACTCATGTATATGTCGCGCACAATTCAAATAAAACTTCTTCATCCATTTCTTCATCGACCTTGCCCGTCGAATTAGCGTGTAGACTCCTTGACGACTGAAAGATGACTGTGACGCTTCTCCTAAGCGTCTCTGGCTTGTCTGCCGGTTTTAATTCATTTGATTGGTTCAATTTTTCGAACTCTCCGACCCAAAACACCTTGGTTTAAGAAAACTTTTTAATTTTTTATCAATTTCGTATATGGGTTTGAGACTATAGTGACGTAAACCTTGATGCACAAAATGATTAAAAAGTTTATAATCGTTATAACTTTTACTTCCATATTCCTTAAGGAATGGAAGTATGGTGATGGCAAAAAAAATCGTGTTCGAGATTATTGCAGATTCTGATTCTACTACACTCAAAACATGAAAAAAAGTCATTTTCCGAAAAGTGTCTGTGTGTGTGTCTGTCTGTGTGTCTGTCTGTAGATTTTTTTTCTATGGCAAACGATAACTGCCGCAAATTCAAACAGAATCAAATAATTTTTGCATACAGCCCTGATTTGTAGAGTACTCACGACCTATTGTTTTTGGTGAAGATCGGTTGAGGGAAAGGGGTAGTTTACCTGCAACGGTTTTTTTTATCAAGGGAAATTTTTTTTTTTTGGCAAACGATAACAGCCGCAAATTCAAACAGAATTAAATAATGTTTCGTATACAGCCCTGAATTGTAGAGTTTTCAAGACCTATTGTTTTGGTGAAGATCGGTTAAGGGAAAGGGGTAGTTTACCCGTAACGTTTTATGTTTTAACAAGGGTATTTCCTATGGCAAACGATAACAGCCGCAAATTCAAACAGAATCAAAAGATTATTTGCATACAACCCTAAATTGTAGAGTTCTCAAGACCTATTGTTTTTGGTGAAGATCGGTTGAGGGAAAGGGGTAGTTTACCTGCAACGTTTTTTTAACAAGGGTATTTTCTATGGCAAACGATAACAGCCGCAAATTCAAAAAGAATGAAATAATGTTTTGCATACAGCCCTGATTTTTAGAGTACTCAAGACCTATTGTTTTTGGTGAAGATCGGTTAAGGGGAAGGGGTAGTTTACCTGCAATGTTTTTTTATCAAGCGTATTTTCTATGGCAAACGATAACAGCCGCAAATTCAAACAGAATCAAATAATTTTTTGCATACATCCCTGAATTGTAGAGGTCTCAAGGACGTTCGATTTTGGTGAAGATCGGTTAAGGGGAAGGGGTAGTTTACCTGCAACTTTTTACGTTTTAACAAGAGTAAAGTACTTGAAAATTTATTAAACTTTTTGAAACAATGGTAATTGTTAAAAATAAAATAATTTTGTTGCCAGGCAATAAAATTACAATTTTTTCATTTTAATGTAATATTATATTTTTCATTTAATACGGCAATAAAAAGGCAGGTAAGACACACACACACACACACACACACACACACACACACACACACACACACACACACACACACACACACACACACACACACACACACACACACACACACACACACACACACACACACACACACACACACACACACACACACACACAATTCACGTTATTTCTGGCCTCACTCATGTTTATTTTCTTACGTTTGCACGCTTTTTAAATGGAAAGTGCCGAAACCCACACCAGCATAACGCGTGCAAGCCGAAAAAATGGACATCAATTTGCTTACTGGCGAAGCTAGTAGTTAATGAATGGGTAGGCAAAAATCTTATCTTAAATTTTTTTTAAGGAATCACTAAAAGGACGGTGGGTCAAATCGGACGCTGAGGTAGAGTTTGCTGTAACCGAATGGTTCCACAAACAGCCGTAAGAATTTTACTAGCAGGGAATCTACAGGTTAGCGCAACAGTGGAACTCATGTCTTAATGTTATTGGAGACTTCTTTTAAAATCGTTGAATAAAAAATGCTTTACAGCTCTTGTAGCGGGTCAATTTTGGGTCCTCTTATTTTTTACAGTATGGGGTATGTACATTTTTGTTTATTTCGTGTTTGTGCGGGATTTTGTAAAATTATTGTGTAACGTCAATTTCATTATAACAGAACACGTGTTGAGAAACAGTGGTGTAACAAAGCAGTAAGACGCAGTTGTTGTCGAGGAATGCGGCAAAGAATTCACGCCACCCTAAAAATTCGCAGAACTCTGTACATGTGTGGCAATGCACGCAGGCGCTCCAAGGGACGCTGAGTTTGGTTTAAAGCAAGATGGCTTGAGCAGCTCCACGAGCACATGGTCGTGAACAGCAGGAAATAACGTCTTAAGTCCCGCCTACTACTAATGACATCAGCAGAGCCTAGGCCAATATCGTCCTCTGGTACCACACCTATACCAGCTATAGTCCCTGCATAAACTGAATATGCCTCAACAAATGAGCATGAACGGCGACGAAAACCTGGTGGCAGTGAACCGCCGTTCCCGCCCGCGGAAGCAGGCACATTGCCCAGTCTACATTGGTAAGAGACGTGAGACAGTCTACGAGAAGCCAAGTTCGCTAACAGACGCTGATCACGTTGGGCGGGCCCGGTCGGGTCGAACTTTTAAGTATGAATACCTCAATAAAATAACGCCTTCATACCGACCGGGACCCGAGGAATTAACGGATGTAACAATATTATAATTGATTCAGTAGAATTGTGAAGTGACGACAGTGAAATAACGGACCGTGGAATCGGGCAACAAAACACGTGTTCGGTCGGCCGTGAACAGTTAATCAAATTACCACGAATAAAAACATGACTTCGTAAAACAAAATACTAAAGGGGAATATATTAAATAGTATGGATGTGTGTATGAGCAAAACTGGGCGGCTTTCGATAGTGTAAGAAATATATGAGGGTAAGGCCTATTTAACCATTTAAAAATGTGTTTTGTATTATTTTTTGTGCATTGTGTATTAAGGAGTTCCGTCTTATGTAAGTAAAAATATTCATTTCATAACATAATCATGTGTTAGACTAAGTTATTTCGTCATTACCACTTTCTCATGTCTGTGTTGCAAAAATTCGTCTAACGAACCGGAATCTTTCTGAATTATTAATTGGGTGGGGTCAGATTGCTAAATTGTCCGTTTTATTAAGGTAAAGTGTAAAGGTCTCCATATCTGTCCTTCAAAGATATAGGTGGCGACTCTGGGCTTCTGATAAAATTTCCGCAGCAGGTAAGTAAGGTAAGTCCTGGTAGTGAATCTTATTTATTTATATATTTCGGCATATTTTTTATTGTTACACTCTATACGTGTGTCTATTGAACAATCCTTGTATTAGTCATACGCAGTAATACAACTGATTGAACTTCAAATTTTTAAACTTGATTAGTTTCTATATATATGTTTAATGTTACAAATAATTCAAATAACAATCTTGATCATCTGTTAGTTCAGCGGAATAACAGTGACACTTGTAATAACCGCATAAAATAAACACTTAGAAACAACACAGGCGATTTAACTTAACTGTTTGGACCACAGAAGTGAGGCATGCCTCAGCGCTCTATGTGTACAGCGCGGGACAATCCCCCCTCCCTACACTTCCCTATCACACCACTACATTGCTTACATACGATGTGTACAAAAAACGCTGAGGCAAGTTCAGGTTGCCTCATTCGCTTTAAACGAACTATGCCGAATCTCACCTGTCACCATCTAGCGGTCGCTCAATAAAGCACGTTTCGGTTTAATAAATTTGACAGTCGCAGTAACAATGTATAATCTTTACGTTATGTAGTTCATACGTATTTATAATTTTTATTCTACAGAATTTTTTAGGGTAGGCATTACCTCAATTGCCTCCATGTAACTTTCGCCACTGATATATATGTGTACAACGTTATCGGCAACAAAGAAGTAGTTTTTGTTAAAATTTCTTCCCGGGATATTTGGCCGTAGTCCAATGTTTTCTACAAAACCAGACATTTCGGCAATGCCATCGACTTCCATCATCAGTGAAAATCGATTGCGATAACGTGAGGTGGTATACGTTAGTGACCACAGTACTGTGGTTAAGGCTGAAGCAGTAAGTAGAAAGAAGTAGTTTCTATGGTAATATTTCATTTCGAAAATGATTTTAAATATAAATCTTAGAATATGGAAGTCATGTATGGTTCTCCATACCGATATTTTTATTAGTTGTCATATCGTTGAATAGTTGGTGGCAATAGATCGCGGACATCCTGGGCTTTAAATAAAGTCCAAACAAGAATGAAATCCGTCCATTATTAACTCACTACAATGATTTCACAAATTCCTATGGTGAATCTTAAAATTAATAAGTTTATTTCACCAAATCTTATCTAATTACACAATAACACTTCTTATTAAACGTTTTGAGTCCATTTCTCAATTGCTTAATACAAAATTTGGGAGTAATTATTATTCAAACAATGTTTGATAATGGCGTCTCAAGCGTCCATATTCGATTATTTATAATCGCCTATAATACTATTATTCCTTATCTAATGACATTTGTTTTGTATTCTAACAATAATATAAATATCTATTTACATCGGTTTACACTTTATTATATGAACAATGTTTGTGTTTCATATACTAGTAGTCTTATCTAACTACCTTCTGATCTCTTTTCTTTTAAATTGTCACTTTGTTTTTGTTTTTCCACATAATGTATATAATGTTGAAAATGCAAATAGTGTACAACTATAGTACCTAGTTTATTTAATATATCTGTTAGTCTTTCGCTATCTGAAAACCTTTCAATTCCTAGTATTGGGTTTGTTTACATCAGGTTATGACATGGTAGTCAGTTATTTTTTAATAAATCAATAACTAAATTGTTATTATTACATTTGATATATATTCTCATAGTAGTATCAGATATCCTTCTGACTACTGATAACATTTTTATTTACCTTTGAACAAGTTTGGATGGTGCATTTTGCTTAAATAATTTGCTACATAGTGTTTGTTTACATTCTGATCCCACCATCATAGTCATTTAGTTTTCAATAATTTGTCTATAAAATTACTATTCTTATGCTCATGATCTGTTCTCATAGTAGTATTAGATGTCCTTCTAACTACTGGTAACACTTTCATCAATCTCTGTGTAAGTTTTAATAAGGTATTTTGCTTAACTAGTTTGTCACATTGTCTTTGTTTACATCTGGCTATTCATTCATAGTCAGTTAGTTTCCAATATTTTAATCATAATACTATTATTATTACACTTATAATCTGTTCTCATAGTAGTACCAGATGTTTTTCTAACTACTGGTAACACTTTCAGTGATCTTTGTACAAGTTTTAATAATGTATTTTGCTTAACTAATTTGTCATATTGGGTTCCCTTTCATCTAGCTTTGTGCTACTATATTTAATCTGCTTTATGTGCAGTGCCTTTCAGTATAAGACATTATTTATTAGCGTGCATCATTATTTATAATGAATCTTTGATTGAAACAGTTGTTGATGATTGCTTGGTTCAATTAACATATATGATTTTTTGTTTTATAGGTGCATTTCCTATGGGGTTATGTATCAATGTACAACATATTCTTATGCAGTATTTGCTACTACTATTATGACTTCATTGTGGTATTCTATTACAATGGTTTAATTGTTGATTAATACACATGTTTACACTATTTTTTTTTTTCTAAACAATAACACAAATATTCTTAAACTAATGGTAATACATTTCTTGTTGTGTTTTGTACCTAATTTCTGGTACATTGTTGTTTGATACTTAAGAAACTAGTTTGTTTGTTATTATTTTTTTCTGGCCTTTCTTTGTATTGTATTCTGTTTTGCCGTGGCATTCAGTTACATTTCTTTTAAAATTCACAAAGTTTTTCATTATCAGGTTCTATGAACAATGATTTTACTGTTCTATCTTACATTTCTTGGTGGTCTTATGATTATCTATTTGGATTACAATCTTCATTAAATTAGTCACACTAACTGTCTGTGTATTTTTAACTATTTAATCTTTGATGTTTCCACTATAAAGGTAACACATTTTCTTCTGCTATAAACCTTATCACTTGAATTGTCTGTAGGGTTTATTAGGTTAAAATTGGTTAACTGGTCACAGGTTCTCACACTTACATGAAGTATTCACTATTACTGTTTGTGATTTCTTAAATATGTTAAACACTGTTTCTTCATAGTTGACAATCGCTATTCTTCTGGTTACTAGTATTGTCCCTAGTATACTTGGTGAATGGTGATTTCTTGTATCGTCTATCCATTTTCTTCTCTCTTCATGTCATGTTTCCTTGTCCTTCTTCTTCCTTTCTTCTTTAGGTTTAAACGTCTTCTTCAATATTTCCATTGTAGTAGTCGTTGTTCCATAATATTTATATTTATAAATATATTGGTTTGTCTGCCTTCATTGTGGTTGCTCTTGAGTTGTCTCTTCTTTTTATTTTACATAGTTATTGTTTTGTTGGTTCCCCTCACTGTTGGAATCCTGTTGTCTTCTTCTTCATTTTATTGTTTTGTTGGTTCCCCTCACTGTTGGAATCTATTGGGCCTGGTTTCTAACATTTTATATTGGCTCATGGTCATTTTCTTTCTCTATTTTGTGTACGATGCTGCTATGTTACACTTCCTTCTTCTTTGTTGGAATTTTACAATAATATATCTGTAGATACACACTTTTTGTTTACATCATTTTACTTACTTAGAAATATTTTCATGCTTTCCCGTCACTTGACGTAATAATTGCTTACTTTATGTAACTACCAAATTTGGTAACGTTACAATATATATATATATATATATATTACATTTAATATTTATAATTAAATATACCTCAAGATGTTATTTTTCCTTTTTGGAACATGTTTCGAGAGTTCCCGTTCTCTCATCCTCAGCCTTTGTGATCCTGTGTGTGGTGAAGTATTTGTGTGTTGGTTGCTGGATGCTATTAATGTTGTTTGTTGGTCTTTGGTATTTTAAAGTTGTGTTATTGTGTGTGATTGTGGTATATGTATTTGTATTTTATGTATTTTCGATGTTGAGGGCTTTGAACATTGTGTCATGTTTTTTATTGATTTGTATTTGTTCTGGTATTAGTTTGTTTGTGTTTTATGTTTGTATATTTGTAAATTTTCCCAAATGTTCATTATGGTGCCTTTGTGTGGTATATGTTTTATTAGTGACACATTGTTTATGTCTGGGAATTCATGTCCTGTGTTTATTGCATGTGTGGCTAAATTGGATTTATATATTTCTGGGTTTTTTGTATGCGTTTAGGTGTTCAAAATAACGTTTTTTCAGCTATTTTGTTTGTTTGTCCTATGTAACATTTATTGCAATCTTGGCATTCAATTTTGTATATACCGTTAGTTGTTGTGTTATCTTTGTTGTGGGAGCTATTTAGATTTTGTAATTTATGTTTATTAGTTTTGTATGCTATTTTTATATCTGTGTTTTAAATAGTTTTGTTAGTTTTGTCATTTTATTATTTATGTATGTGAATGTGGTCTATTTTTTGTTGTTGTTATTATTTATGTGTTGTTCATTTTGATTAATTCTTAATTGTTCAGTTTTTATTTTATATTTGATTTTATTTTCTATTTTGTTCACAGTATTTTTATTGTATCCATTTTCATAACCAATTTGGTATATTATATTTCTTTCTTTGTCAGTTTCTTGTTTGTTTAGGGGAATTTTGTACATTCTGTTAAATAGCGAATAGAATGCTGCCGTTTTATGTTGTGGTGGGTGGTCAGAATGGTTAGGTATAATGATGTTCGTGGAAGTTGGTTTTCTATATATTGCATATTGTATGTGGTTGTCGTATCTTGTGATGGTTATGTCTAAATAGTTTATTTTGTTATGTTTTTCTTTTTCTTCTGTGAATTGTATTTTAGGATGTATGTTATTGATTTGTTTCAGTCAAATGCATTTCCCGATGGTCTCTTCTTTATCGCTCCTTGTCTCTAGCTCCCACATGTCATCATAAATATCTGTTAACGTCATTTTGTCGTTTGATTTTCCCGCTAAATTCGCACGACTCATCTGTGCTCGTTCGTGATCAGTGGTATTTTTCTTAATATACTCCATATCCTTGCTGAATTTTTTAAATAGCACTGTCATCCATTCCGCGTAACTTAATCGTCTCTCTTGTTTGGGCATTTTCGTTTCCTGTTGTAGCATAGCTCTGTGTTGCATTTCCGTACTTCTTATAGTTGCCGACAAAAATTAGGTTTTTCGTTATATTAACTTGCGTATATCCCGAAATTCCTTCCTAATTCAAGCCCTTTAAGTTGAGCGCCATTTGTAACGTCTCGCAGGCTTAAGTACGTCTTATTATTATTATTCTTCGAAACGCTTGCTTAATTAATAGTTACAGAATTTGTTATCTTTTGGTGTTATAGGCCTTTAAAATCGAGTGTGTGTGATTATGAAAGAATATTGAATGATTTTCTTAAATTTTGTCTGTATTAAATCAATACCGTTGTTTGAAAGTAGGTAGGAGAGAGAGTAAAGAGAGTCAAAGAGAATTACTCTCTTTGTATACAATCGGGTAATTCAAATTTTTTCCGCTCGTGACATCAGTTGTTTTCTGATTTTACGAACCCATTTGAGGTTAAATGACTTCAAATAGTACGTAATAATTTCTTGATGACTGGACTGTTTCCCTTTCTCTTCTCGATCTTCTTATTACCTGTAACCAGCTACCATCTACTGGAAATAATACACATTTTATTATTTAAACACAAGGCATTCCTTGAATTTATTTAATATTTATGGTCTCCCAAAACATGAATTAACAATCGATTACTTCATAAATCACAGAGTTACTTCGATCTTAAGTTTACGAACATATATCACATAACAAGTATTTTTTATTTCAGTTTTAATAAAGTGAAAGAAATAAATAATTAATTTCCCAGGGTTATTTAAGGTTCTTTGAACTTTGAGGAAGTCAGAAATATATATGGGTCAGTATCAAACTTTACATAAAATTATTTTAAAATTTGTATAATCGGTATCATTCAGTTGATCTTTGGACCACCAGAGCGCAGGCTACATTTCTTCACTGACAAAAAATGAACACTATTTAATGGCGTCTGCAATGTAATTAGCCAAGCCACGTTTTTCTGTTTTTTGGTTAATTAAAATAAAGTTTATGTTCACCTTGTTTTTAGTTGAATTTAAAGAGATGGTGCTGTTTCTAGTGTTTTAGGTTTATAGTTGAGGTATAATTTAGTTAAATTTTAAAAGGAAGCGATCTCACCCAATGGTTTTCAATGATGACGTCTTGGTTGAAATGTGGTCAGCAGGAATTTAGGTTGTTCCTTGATTTTCTGGAGTGAATTAGTTTAGTTCAATGGGCGTCTCGGATGTAGTGTCTAGTGCTGACTTGTTTTCTTAATTTAGGAGTGGTTTATTTCGAATACTCATTTAAATTTAATATGACATTACACTTTTCATGAACTTCTCACATTGAATTCCATTTAACAATTAATTAATTTCTTGTTAGTTAGTTACTCCTAGTAACCAATAAATTGATGGTTTTTTATTGGCTATCCTAGGTACCGTTTTAGGTAAATAGGCTAGTATATAATATTATTATTTCTTTTCTTGCCTTTAAAAATACTCCTTTACCAATCTTAGTTATTATTAATTTTAATTTATATAAGAGTTTTCTTCATGGATTTATTTAAGCTTGACTGCAGGCATTTTATAATTTAATGATTTTTTTAATTGAGTTTATTTACTACTTATATTTTATTGAAGGTATCCTTACTCTATACTACTTTATTTTACCTTCCATCTTTTTAGTATAGTTTTAATTGGCCTTCATTTTTATTTTATTTATGACCCTGGATTATTTTATATCTAAACAAAATAATTATGGTAAACAAAAATATTAATTCTAATTCTAATGCCTTTGTGGCCTCCACAATACAAAATTACAACAACTTGTTAACAGTAATACAGTTTATTGCTATCATACTGCTTCTTTCATCTCCAACACAACTTTGTGAAAAGCTCTGTTTAAATGTTAAGACACTTTCACCGATCATTCTATGTTCCACTTTGTACACTGCACTTTTATGGTTACACTTAGTATTGTTTACAGTGTTTTTAAGAGTACAAAGGTTCTCATAGTTTGATACCTAATCCCCATTTCTGACTTTTAAAAATGGGTGATTACTGGTTTTTCTCTGGTGATTATGTTAGCCTATCATATTTGGGCAGGGGTTTATGTAACGTTACATAAAGCTCCCCCACTAGAACAGATTTATTTTTTATTTACTTTTTAAAAATTAATTGTTTGATTACTAATTCTTTGTTTTCTTTCATCATTCTTCATTATATCTCTTTATTTCTGCTTGATTATATTCACCTTTTATTTGGTTAATGGTAATAGACTTGATTTCATACTCAACTCTCTCTCTCCTGGATGAAAATTCATTAATTATATAATTTCTCATGGTGGTGGTTTTTCAAACATCCTTTGATAAGGACTGGTCACACTAATCAATAAAAACTTGTTTTAACACTCTCATATTTCTATTTACTTTTATAAAATGTGCTTTCTCAATTGAGCTTCTGTCTGCTATCTTCTTTCTGTTTTCTTCCTTCATACTTCTGGAATCTGATATCAATCTTCTCAGCTGTTTTATTATCCCTTAAATATTCAATTTCCCTAACATTTTCTTCCTATCCTGTGCGGTGGTTCAGTTCGGGTGGCCACTTTTGGGTCCATTACTCCGCTGTCCATCCTTACACCTTCTGAGACCAGAGGGACGTACCGTCTGCTCAGGAAAATGATTGCTGGAACATGTCTACTGTCAATTCATTATATTAAAACACTTACAAGTAGTCGATTGGTGACTAATACTAAACACTTTTGGGATTCTTCACGCTGTTGCTGTTTGCATTTAATTATATATTTCTTTTTCTTCTAGAGTCCTTCTTATTTTCCAGTAACTAATTTCAAATAACATTATTGATAGGCATTATTTTAAAATACTTTTGACTTTCCTTCTTGTGACAGATGTTCTCCGTATCATTTCTTCCTATATCATTTTCAACTCCAAGAAATCCTAAATTGTAGTTGTATTAATTATCATCATTCTTTAGCTTCATTGTAGTCATTAAATTATTCGTTATTCTTCTTAATTTACCTTCTTATCTGGGCACATTACCATTAATTGTTTTTTATTTATTTATTCTTCTTTTTGTTCCCATCAAAAATATTATTTTTTCTATTATTTCATTTTAAATCAGTTATTTATAAATAATTTATGTAATAATCTGTTCTTACATTAAATCATATTGTCTCGAAATATTTTAAGTAAGTTGTCCTTACATGCTTTTTGAATTTTGGGGTATTATTATATTTAATATTATTTGGTTCCTTGTTTCCAATGGGTTGCTTGGTCGGTATACATAAAATCAGTCCCTTTTTTCTGGTTGATTATTATTTAGTTTATCCATGGTCCATAAACTCAGTAACTCCTCTTCCTCGGATTACTGGGGTATTCGGAATTACTTCTCTCCTTAATAATCTCCTTATCATCCGGCTCTCCCACTTTGCTGCTACGAAACCTTCATTTAAGTACCGGTCTCCCGTCATAGTTCGTTCCTTTTTAACTAAAAGGTATTGTACCTCCTCTAACATAACATAGTCACTCATATTTAATACCATTTCATTCCCTTTTACCTCTGGATTATTTACCAAATATTTGAATGTTATATTCCGTCTTGAAGATATGACTGATATCGTCTGATACACTTCAATCTTCGACATATTTAATTGAGATCTAAACTTAATTAACTCCCTTTGTTCATTAATTGGAAGGTTAAATACATTAATTAATCCACCTGTAATCATCTCCAATTCTTCTCTTGTATTTATTATTTTCTTTCTACATGTTTTTCTTATTTTTTTGGTCTTCTTTTCCAGGTATTTATTATCCTCTTTGCTGTTGTTATTTTTATTCTCAGATAATATTACACCGTGGTATTCTCTAATTTCTATTTCCTTCCTGCTCCCTTCTGTTTTCGGACGTACTTTAATATCTTCGGAAGCGCTGTCTAGTGTTTCATTCATATTCTTTAAACACCTATCCATTTTTTTCATTAATGTTTCATGGTGTCTCTTTGAGTTTTCCTCCTGTTTCCTAAAATTTTCATTCATTTTCTTGAAACCACTGTCCATTGTTTCCTCTAACTTTCTGAAACTTTCATCCATTTTGTTAAAATTCTCGCTGAAGGTTTCATCTTGTGTCCTAAAATTTTCATCTATTTGTTTATTTATTTGTTTATACTGTTCCATTATAATTCTCAGCATATCCTTCATGCTCATGTCTTCTTTTTGTGCGGGTTCTGGAATTTTCTTCTGTTGCTTAACTTTGACTATTTCTTCTTCTATTTGCATATTTGATCGTTCTAAGTTTTTATTATTTGGTATTCCTTTGAATTCTTCTATTAACAACCTATTATGTTCCTTCCTCCAATTACAAATATCTTCTCTGGATAGTTCAAACATAACCCTTATCCATTCCTTTAATTCTGCGTTTTCCGTTTGTATTGGGTTTTCTGGTTGTCTTATTAATTGTCTCATTTGTTCATATTCCTCCTGTGTATATTCCTCTGTCACTGGTGCGTATGTTCCTGTTCTTTCGTTTTTCGTCTGAGTACAATTAACATCCCATCTATCCCAATCTTCTTCAGTCATTCCTTCCACCTTTTTACCGTTATTTTCGTGGGTTTTCCCGATGGTCTCTTCTTTATCGGTCCTTGTCTCTAGCTCCCACATGTCATCATAAATATCTGTTAACGTCATTTTGTCGTTTGATGTTCCCGCTAAATTCGCACGACTCATCTGTGCTCGTTCGTGATCAGTGGTATTTTTCTTAATATACTCCATATCCTTGCTGAATTTTTTAAATAGCACTGTCATCCATTCCGCGTAACTTAATCGTCTCTCTTGTTTGGGCATTTTCGTTTCCTGTTGTAGCATAGCTCTGTGTTGCATTTCCGTACTTCTTATAGTTGCCGACAAAAATTAGGTTTTTTGTTATATTAACTTGCGTATATCCCGAAATTCCTTCCTAATTCAAGCCCTTTAAGTTGAGTGCCATTTGTAATGTCTCGCAGGCTTAAGTACGTCTTATTATTATTATTCTTCGAAACGCTTGCTTAATTAATAGTTACAGAATTTGTTATCTTTTGGTGTTATAGGCCTTTAAAATCGAGTGTGTGTGATTATGAAAGAATATTGAATGATTTTCTTAAATTTTGTCTGTATTAAATCAATACCGTTGTTTGAAAGTAGGTAGGAGAGAGAGTAAAGAGAGTCAAAGAGAATTACTCTCTTTGTATACAATCGGGTAATTCAAATTTTTTCCGCTCGTGACATCAGTTGTTTTCTGATTTTACGAACCCATTTGAGGTTAAATGACTTCAAATAGTACGTAATAATTTCTTGATGACCGGACTGTTTCCCTTTCTCTTCTCGATCTTCTTATTACCTGTAACCAGCTACCATCTACTGGAAATAATACACATTTTATTATTTAAACACAAGGCATTCCTTGAATTTATTTAATATTTATGGTCTCCCAAAACATGAATTAACAATCGATTACTTCATAAATCACAGAGTTACTTCGATCTTAAGTTTACGAACATATATCACATAACAAGTATTTTTTATTTCAGTTTTAATAAAGTGAAAGAAATAAATAATTAATTTCCCAGGGTTATTTAAGGTTCTTTGAACTTTGAGGAAGTCAGAAATATATATGGGTCAGTATCAAACTTTACATAAAATTATTTTAAAATTTGTATAATCGGTATCATTCAGTTGATCTTTGGACCACCAGAGCGCAGGCTACATTTCTTCACTGACAAAAAATGAACACTATTTAATGGCGTCTGCAATGTAATTAGCCAAGCCACGTTTTTCTGTTTTTTGGTTAATTAAAATAAAGTTTATGTTCACCTTGTTTTTAGTTGAATTTAAAGAGATGGTGCTGTTTCTAGTGTTTTAGGTTTATAGTTGAGGTATAATTTAGTTAAATTTTAAAAGGAAGCGATCTCACCCAATGGTTTTCAATGATGACGTCTTGGTTGAAATGTGGTCAGCAGGAATTTAGGTTGTTCCTTGATTTTCTGGAGTGAATTAGTTTAGTTCAATGGGCGTCTCGGATGTAGTGTCTAGTGCTGACTTGTTTTCTTAATTTAGGAGTGGTTTATTTCGAATACTCATTTAAATTTAATATGACATTACACTTTTCATGAACTTCTCACATTGAATTCCATTTAACAATTAATTAATTTCTTGTTAGTTAGTTACTCCTAGTAACCAATAAATTGATGGTTTTTTATTGGCTATCCTAGGTACCGTTTTAGGTAAATAGGCTAGTATATAATATTATTATTTCTTTTCTTGCCTTTAAAAATACTCCTTTACCAATCTTAGTTATTATTAATTTTAATTTATATAAGAGTTTTCTTCATGGATTTATTTAAGCTTGACTGCAGGCATTTTATAATTTAATGATTTTTTTAATTGAGTTTATTTACTACTTATATTTTATTGAAGGTATCCTTACTCTATACTACTTTATTTTACCTTCCATCTTTTTAGTATAGTTTTAATTGGCCTTCATTTTTATTTTATTTATGACCCTGGATTATTTTATATCTAAACAAAATAATTATGGTAAACAAAAATATTAATTCTAATTCTAATGCCTTTGTGGCCTCCACAATACAAAATTACAACAACTTGTTAACAGTAATACAGTTTATTGCTATCATACTGCTTCTTTCATCTCCAACACAACTTTGTGAAAAGCTCTGTTTAAATGTTAAGACACTTTCACCGATCATTCTATGTTCCACTTTGTACACTGCACTTTTATGGTTACACTTAGTATTGTTTACAGTGTTTTTAAGAGTACAAAGGTTCTCATAGTTTGATACCTAATCCCCATTTCTGACTTTTAAAAATGGGTGATTACTGGTTTTTCTCTGGTGATTATGTTAGCCTATCATATTTGGGCAGGGGTTTATGTAACGTTACATAAAGCTCCCCCACTAGAACAGATTTATTTTTTATTTACTTTTTAAAAATTAATTGTTTGATTACTAATTCTTTGTTTTCTTTCATCATTCTTCATTATATCTCTTTATTTCTGCTTGATTATATTCACCTTTTATTTGGTTAATGGTAATAGACTTGATTTCATACTCAACTCTCTCTCTCCTGGATGAAAATTCATTAATTATATAATTTCTCATGGTGGTGGTTTTTCAAACATCCTTTGATAAGGACTGGTCACACTAATCAATAAAAACTTGTTTTAACACTCTCATATTTCTATTTACTTTTATAAAATGTGCTTTCTCAATTGAGCTTCTGTCTGCTATCTTCTTTCTGTTTTCTTCCTTCATACTTCTGGAATCTGATATCAATCTTCTCAGCTGTTTTATTATCCCTTAAATATTCAATTTCCCTAACATTTTCTTCCTATCCTGTGCGGTGGTTCAGTTCGGGTGGCCACTTTTGGGTCCATTACTCCGCTGTCCATCCTTACACCTTCTGAGACCAGAGGGACGTACCGTCTGCTCAGGAAAATGATTGCTGGAACATGTCTACTGTCAATTCATTATATTAAAACACTTACAAGTAGTCGATTGGTGACTAATACTAAACACTTTTGGGATTCTTCACGCTGTTGCTGTTTGCATTTAATTATATATTTCTTTTTCTTCTAGAGTCCTTCTTATTTTCCAGTAACTAATTTCAAATAACATTATTGATAGGCATTATTTTAAAATACTTTTGACTTTCCTTCTTGTGACAGATGTTCTCCGTATCATTTCTTCCTATATCATTTTCAACTCCAAGAAATCCTAAATTGTAGTTGTATTAATTATCATCATTCTTTAGCTTCATTGTAGTCATTAAATTATTCGTTATTCTTCTTAATTTACCTTCTTATCTGGGCACATTACCATTAATTGTTTTTTATTTATTTATTCTTCTTTTTGTTCCCATCAAAAATATTATTTTTTCTATTATTTCATTTTAAATCAGTTATTTATAAATAATTTATGTAATAATCTGTTCTTACATTAAATCATATTGTCTCGAAATATTTTAAGTAAGTTGTCCTTACATGCTTTTTGAATTTTGGGGTATTATTATATTTAATATTATTTGGTTCCTTGTTTCCAATGGGTTGCTTGGTCGGTATACATAAAATCAGTCCCTTTTTTCTGGTTGATTATTATTTAGTTTATCCATGGTCCATAAACTCAGTAACTCCTCTTCCTCGGATTACTGGGGTATTCGGAATTACTTCTCTCCTTAATAATCTCCTTATCATCCGGCTCTCCCACTTTGCTGCTACGAAACCTTCATTTAAGTACCGGTCTCCCGTCATAGTTCGTTCCTTTTTAACTAAAAGGTATTGTACCTCCTCTAACATAACATAGTCACTCATATTTAATACCATTTCATTCCCTTTTACCTCTGGATTATTTACCAAATATTTGAATGTTATATTCCGTCTTGAAGATATGACTGATATCGTCTGATACACTTCAATCTTCGACATATTTAATTGAGATCTAAACTTAATTAACTCCCTTTGTTCATTAATTGGAAGGTTAAATACATTAATTAATCCACCTGTAATCATCTCCAATTCTTCTCTTGTATTTATTATTTTCTTTCTACATGTTTTTCTTATTTTTTTGGTCTTCTTTTCCAGGTATTTATTATCCTCTTTGCTGTTGTTATTTTTATTCTCAGATAATATTACACCGTGGTATTCTCTAATTTCTATTTCCTTCCTGCTCCCTTCTGTTTTCGGACGTACTTTAATATCTTCGGAAGCGCTGTCTAGTGTTTCATTCATATTCTTTAAACACCTATCCATTTTTTTCATTAATGTTTCATGGTGTCTCTTTGAGTTTTCCTCCTGTTTCCTAAAATTTTCATTCATTTTCTTGAAACCACTGTCCATTGTTTCCTCTAACTTTCTGAAACTTTCATCCATTTTGTTAAAATTCTCGCTGAAGGTTTCATCTTGTGTCCTAAAATTTTCATCTATTTGTTTATTTATTTGTTTATACTGTTCCATTATAATTCTCAGCATATCCTTCATGCTCATGTCTTCTTTTTGTGCGGGTTCTGGAATTTTCTTCTGTTGCTTAACTTTGACTATTTCTTCTTCTATTTGCATATTTGATCGTTCTAAGTTTTTATTATTTGGTATTCCTTTGAATTCTTCTATTAACAACCTATTATGTTCCTTCCTCCAATTACAAATATCTTCTCTGGATAGTTCAAACATAACCCTTATCCATTCCTTTAATTCTGCGTTTTCCGTTTGTATTGGGTTTTCTGGTTGTCTTATTAATTGTCTCATTTGTTCATATTCCTCCTGTGTATATTCCTCTGTCACTGGTGCGTATGTTCCTGTTCTTTCGTTTTTCGTCTGAGTACAATTAACATCCCATCTATCCCAATCTTCTTCAGTCATTCCTTCCACCTTTTTACCGTTATTTTCGTGGGTTTTCCCGATGGTCTCTTCTTTATCGGTCCTTGTCTCTAGCTCCCACATGTCATCATAAATATCTGTTAACGTCATTTTGTCGTTTGATGTTCCCGCTAAATTCGCACGACTCATCTGTGCTCGTTCGTGATCAGTGGTATTTTTCTTAATATACTCCATATCCTTGCTGAATTTTTTAAATAGCACTGTCATCCATTCCGCGTAACTTAATCGTCTCTCTTGTTTGGGCATTTTCGTTTCCTGTTGTAGCATAGCTCTGTGTTGCATTTCCGTACTTCTTATAGTTGCCGACAAAAATTAGGTTTTTTGTTATATTAACTTGCGTATATCCCGAAATTCCTTCCTAATTCAAGCCCTTTAAGTTGAGTGCCATTTGTAATGTCTCGCAGGCTTAAGTACGTCTTATTATTATTATTCTTCGAAACGCTTGCTTAATTAATAGTTACAGAATTTGTTATCTTTTGGTGTTATAGGCCTTTAAAATCGAGTGTGTGTGATTATGAAAGAATATTGAATGATTTTCTTAAATTTTGTCTGTATTAAATCAATACCGTTGTTTGAAAGTAGGTAGGAGAGAGAGTAAAGAGAGTCAAAGAGAATTACTCTCTTTGTATACAATCGGGTAATTCAAATTTTTTCCGCTCGTGACATCAGTTGTTTTCTGATTTTACGAACCCATTTGAGGTTAAATGACTTCAAATAGTACGTAATAATTTCTTGATGACCGGACTGTTTCCCTTTCTCTTCTCGATCTTCTTATTACCTGTAACCAGCTACCATCTACTGGAAATAATACACATTTTATTATTTAAACACAAGGCATTCCTTGAATTTATTTAATATTTATGGTCTCCCAAAACATGAATTAACAATCGATTACTTCATAAATCACAGAGTTACTTCGATCTTAAGTTTACGAACATATATCACATAACAAATATTTTTTATTTCAGTTTTAATAAAGAGAAAGAAATAAATAATTAATTTCCCAGGGTTATTTAAGGTTCTTTGAACTTTGAGGAAGTCAGAAATATATATGGGTCAGTATCAAACTTTACATAAAATTATTTTAAAATTTGTATAATCGGTATCATTCAGTTGATCTTTGGACCACCAGAGCGCAGGCTACGTTTCTTCACGGACAAAAAATGAACACTATTTAATGGCGTCTGCAATGTTATTAGCCAAGCCACGTTTTTCTGTTTTTTGGTTAATTAAAATAAAGTTTATGTTCACCTTGTTTTTAGATGAATTTAAAGAGATGGTGCTGTTTCTAGTGTTTTAGGTTTATAGTTGAGGTATAATTTAGTTAAATTTTAAAAGGAAGCGATCTCACCCAGTGGTTTTCAATGATGACGTCTTGGTTGAAATGTGGTCAGCAGGAATTTTAGGTTGTTCCTCGATTTTCTGGAGTGAATTAGTTTAGTTCAATGGGCGTCTCGGATGTAGTGTCTAGTGCTGACTTGTTTTCTTAATTTAGGAGTGGTTTATTTCGAATACTCATTTAAATTTAATATGACATTACACTTTTCATCAACTTCTCACATTGAATTTCATTTAACAATTAATTAATTTCTTGTTAGTTAGTTACTCCTAGTAACCAATAAATTGATGGTTTTTTATTGGCTATCCTAGGTACCGTTTTAGGTAAATAGGCTAGTATATAATATTATTATTTCTTTTCTTGCCTTTAAAAATACTCCTTTACCAATCTTAGTTATTATTAATTTTAATTTATATAAGAGTTTTCTTCATGGATTTATTTAAGCTTGACTGCAGGCATTTTATAATTTAATGATTTTTTTAATTGAGTTTATTTACTACTTATATTTTATTGAAGGTATCCTTACTCTATACTACTTTATTTTACCTTCCATCTTTTTAGTATAGTTTTAATTGGCCTTCATTTTTATTTTATTTATGACCCTGGATTATTTTATATCTAAACAAAATAATTATGGTAAACAAAAATATTAATTCTAATTCTAATGCCTTTGTGGCCTCCACAATACAAAATTACAACAACTTGTTAACAGTAATACAGTTTATTGCTATCATACTGCTTCTTTCATCTCCAACACAACTTTGTGAAAAGCTCTGTTTAAATGTTAAGACACTTTCACCGATCATTCTATGTTCCACTTTGTACACTGCACTTTTATGGTTACACTTAGTATTGTTTACAGTGTTTTTAAGAGTACAAAGGTTCTCATAGTTTGATACCTAATCCCCATTTCTGACTTTTAAAAATGGGTGATTACTGGTTTTTCTCTGGTGATTATGTTAGCCTATCATATTTGGGCAGGGGTTTATGTAACGTTACATAAAGCTCCCCCACTAGAACAGATTTATTTTTTATTTACTTTTTAAAAATTAATTGTTTGATTACTAATTCTTTGTTTTCTTTCATCATTCTTCATTATATCTCTTTATTTCTGCTTGATTATATTCACCTTTTATTTGGTTAATGGTAATAGACTTGATTTCATACTCAACTCTCTCTCTCCTGGATGAAAATTCATTAATTATATAATTTCTCATGGTGGTGGTTTTTCAAACATCCTTTGATAAGGACTGGTCACACTAATCAATAAAAACTTGTTTTAACACTCTCATATTTCTATTTACTTTTATAAAATGTGCTTTCTCAATTGAGCTTCTGTCTGCTATCTTCTTTCTGTTTTCTTCCTTCATACTTCTGGAATCTGATATCAATCTTCTCAGCTGTTTTATTATCCCTTAAATATTCAATTTCCCTAACATTTTCTTCCTATCCTGTGCGGTGGTTCAGTTCGGGTGGCCACTTTTGGGTCCATTACTCCGCTGTCCATCCTTACACCTTCTGAGACCAGAGGGACGTACCGTCTGCTCAGGAAAATGATTGCTGGAACATGTCTACTGTCAATTCATTATATTAAAACACTTACAAGTAGTCGATTGGTGACTAATACTAAACACTTTTGGGATTCTTCACGCTGTTGCTGTTTGCATTTAATTATATATTTCTTTTTCTTCTAGAGTCCTTCTTATTTTCCAGTAACTAATTTCAAATAACATTATTGATAGGCATTATTTTAAAATACTTTTGACTTTCCTTCTTGTGACAGATGTTCTCCGTATCATTTCTTCCTATATCATTTTCAACTCCAAGAAATCCTAAATTGTAGTTGTATTAATTATCATCATTCTTTAGCTTCATTGTAGTCATTAAATTATTCGTTATTCTTCTTAATTTACCTTCTTATCTGGGCACATTACCATTAATTGTTTTTTATTTATTTATTCTTCTTTTTGTTCCCATCAAAAATATTATTTTTTCTATTATTTCATTTTAAATCAGTTATTTATAAATAATTTATGTAATAATCTGTTCTTACATTAAATCATATTGTCTCGAAATATTTTAAGTAAGTTGTCCTTACATGCTTTTTGAATTTTGGGGTATTATTATATTTAATATTATTTGGTTCCTTGTTTCCAATGGGTTGCTTGGTCGGTATACATAAAATCAGTCCCTTTTTTCTGGTTGATTATTATTTAGTTTATCCATGGTCCATAAACTCAGTAACTCCTCTTCCTCGGATTACTGGGGTATTCGGAATTACTTCTCTCCTTAATAATCTCCTTATCATCCGGCTCTCCCACTTTGCTGCTACGAAACCTTCATTTAAGTACCGGTCTCCCGTCATAGTTCGTTCCTTTTTAACTAAAAGGTATTGTACCTCCTCTAACATAACATAGTCACTCATATTTAATACCATTTCATTCCCTTTTACCTCTGGATTATTTACCAAATATTTGAATGTTATATTCCGTCTTGAAGATATGACTGATATCGTCTGATACACTTCAATCTTCGACATATTTAATTGAGATCTAAACTTAATTAACTCCCTTTGTTCATTAATTGGAAGGTTAAATACATTAATTAATCCACCTGTAATCATCTCCAATTCTTCTCTTGTATTTATTATTTTCTTTCTACATGTTTTTCTTATTTTTTTGGTCTTCTTTTCCAGGTATTTATTATCCTCTTTGCTGTTGTTATTTTTATTCTCAGATAATATTACACCGTGGTATTCTCTAATTTCTATTTCCTTCCTGCTCCCTTCTGTTTTCGGACGTACTTTAATATCTTCGGAAGCGCTGTCTAGTGTTTCATTCATATTCTTTAAACACCTATCCATTTTTTTCATTAATGTTTCATGGTGTCTCTTTGAGTTTTCCTCCTGTTTCCTAAAATTTTCATTCATTTTCTTGAAACCACTGTCCATTGTTTCCTCTAACTTTCTGAAACTTTCATCCATTTTGTTAAAATTCTCGCTGAAGGTTTCATCTTGTGTCCTAAAATTTTCATCTATTTGTTTATTTATTTGTTTATACTGTTCCATTATAATTCTCAGCATATCCTTCATGCTCATGTCTTCTTTTTGTGCGGGTTCTGGAATTTTCTTCTGTTGCTTAACTTTGACTATTTCTTCTTCTATTTGCATATTTGATCGTTCTAAGTTTTTATTATTTGGTATTCCTTTGAATTCTTCTATTAACAACCTATTATGTTCCTTCCTCCAATTACAAATATCTTCTCTGGATAGTTCAAACATAACCCTTATCCATTCCTTTAATTCTGCGTTTTCCGTTTGTATTGGGTTTTCTGGTTGTCTTATTAATTGTCTCATTTGTTCATATTCCTCCTGTGTATATTCCTCTGTCACTGGTGCGTATGTTCCTGTTCTTTCGTTTTTCGTCTGAGTACAATTAACATCCCATCTATCCCAATCTTCTTCAGTCATTCCTTCCACCTTTTTACCGTTATTTTCGTGGGTTTTCCCGATGGTCTCTTCTTTATCGGTCCTTGTCTCTAGCTCCCACATGTCATCATAAATATCTGTTAACGTCATTTTGTCGTTTGATGTTCCCGCTAAATTCGCACGACTCATCTGTGCTCGTTCGTGATCAGTGGTATTTTTCTTAATATACTCCATATCCTTGCTGAATTTTTTAAATAGCACTGTCATCCATTCCGCGTAACTTAATCGTCTCTCTTGTTTGGGCATTTTCGTTTCCTGTTGTAGCATAGCTCTGTGTTGCATTTCCGTACTTCTTATAGTTGCCGACAAAAATTAGGTTTTTTGTTATATTAACTTGCGTATATCCCGAAATTCCTTCCTAATTCAAGCCCTTTAAGTTGAGTGCCATTTGTAATGTCTCGCAGGCTTAAGTACGTCTTATTATTATTATTCTTCGAAACGCTTGCTTAATTAATAGTTACAGAATTTGTTATCTTTTGGTGTTATAGGCCTTTAAAATCGAGTGTGTGTGATTATGAAAGAATATTGAATGATTTTCTTAAATTTTGTCTGTATTAAATCAATACCGTTGTTTGAAAGTAGGTAGGAGAGAGAGTAAAGAGAGTCAAAGAGAATTACTCTCTTTGTATACAATCGGGTAATTCAAATTTTTTCCGCTCGTGACATCAGTTGTTTTCTGATTTTACGAACCCATTTGAGGTTAAATGACTTCAAATAGTACGTAATAATTTCTTGATGACCGGACTGTTTCCCTTTCTCTTCTCGATCTTCTTATTACCTGTAACCAGCTACCATCTACTGGAAATAATACACATTTTATTATTTAAACACAAGGCATTCCTTGAATTTATTTAATATTTATGGTCTCCCAAAACATGAATTAACAATCGATTACTTCATAAATCACAGAGTTACTTCGATCTTAAGTTTACGAACATATATCACATAACAAATATTTTTTATTTCAGTTTTAATAAAGAGAAAGAAATAAATAATTAATTTCCCAGGGTTATTTAAGGTTCTTTGAACTTTGAGGAAGTCAGAAATATATATGGGTCAGTATCAAACTTTACATAAAATTATTTTAAAATTTGTATAATCGGTATCATTCAGTTGATCTTTGGACCACCAGAGCGCAGGCTACGTTTCTTCACGGACAAAAAATGAACACTATTTAATGGCGTCTGCAATGTTATTAGCCAAGCCACGTTTTTCTGTTTTTTGGTTAATTAAAATAAAGTTTATGTTCACCTTGTTTTTAGATGAATTTAAAGAGATGGTGCTGTTTCTAGTGTTTTAGGTTTATAGTTGAGGTATAATTTAGTTAAATTTTAAAAGGAAGCGATCTCACCCAGTGGTTTTCAATGATGACGTCTTGGTTGAAATGTGGTCAGCAGGAATTTTAGGTTGTTCCTCGATTTTCTGGAGTGAATTAGTTTAGTTCAATGGGCGTCTCGGATGTAGTGTCTAGTGCTGACTTGTTTTCTTAATTTAGGAGTGGTTTATTTCGAATACTCATTTAAATTTAATATGACATTACACTTTTCATCAACTTCTCACATTGAATTTCATTTAACAATTAATTAATTTCTTGTTAGTTAGTTACTCCTAGTAACCAATAAATTGATGGTTTTTTATTGGCTATCCTAGGTACCGTTTTAGGTAAATAGGCTAGTATATAATATTATTATTTCTTTTCTTGCCTTTAAAAATACTCCTTTACCAATCTTAGTTATTATTAATTTTAATTTATATAAGAGTTTTCTTCATGGATTTATTTAAGCTTGACTGCAGGCATTTTATAATTTAATGATTTTTTTAATTGAGTTTATTTACTACTTATATTTTATTGAAGGTATCCTTACTCTATACTACTTTATTTTACCTTCCATCTTTTTAGTATAGTTTTAATTGGCCTTCATTTTTATTTTATTTATGACCCTGGATTATTTTATATCTAAACAAAATAATTATGGTAAACAAAAATATTAATTCTAATTCTAATGCCTTTGTGGCCTCCACAATACAAAATTACAACAACTTTTTAACAGTAATACAGTTTATTGCTATCATACTGCTTCTTTCATCTCCAACACAACTTTGTGAAAAGCTCTGTTTAAATGTTAAGACACTTTCACCGATCATTCTATGTTCCACTTTGTACACTGCACTTTTATGGTTACACTTAGTATTGTTTACAGTGTTTTTAAGAGTACAAAGGTTCTCATAGTTTGATACCTAATCCCCATTTCTGACTTTTAAAAATGGGTGATTACTGGTTTTTCTCTGGTGATTATGTTAGCCTATCATATTTGGGCAGGGGTTTATGTAACGTTACATAAAGCTCCCCCACTAGAACAGATTTATTTTTTATTTACTTTTTAAAAATTAATTGTTTGATTACTAATTCTTTGTTTTCTTTCATCATTCTTCATTATATCTCTTTATTTCTGCTTGATTATATTCACCTTTTATTTGGTTAATGGTAATAGACTTGATTTCATACTCAACTCTCTCTCTCCTGGATGAAAATTCATTAATTATATAATTTCTCATGGTGGTGGTTTTTCAAACATCCTTTGATAAGGACTGGTCACACTAATCAATAAAAACTTGTTTTAACACTCTCATATTTCTATTTACTTTTATAAAATGTGCTTTCTCAATTGAGCTTCTGTCTGCTATCTTCTTTCTGTTTTCTTCCTTCATACTTCTGGAATCTGATATCAATCTTCTCAGCTGTTTTATTATCCCTTAAATATTCAATTTCCCTAACATTTTCTTCCTATCCTGTGCGGTGGTTCAGTTCGGGTGGCCACTTTTGGGTCCATTACTCCGCTGTCCATCCTTACACCTTCTGAGACCAGAGGGACGTACCGTCTGCTCAGGAAAATGATTGCTGGAACATGTCTACTGTCAATTCATTATATTAAAACACTTACAAGTAGTCGATTGGTGACTAATACTAAACACTTTTGGGATTCTTCACGCTGTTGCTGTTTGCATTTAATTATATATTTCTTTTTCTTCTAGAGTCCTTCTTATTTTCCAGTAACTAATTTCAAATAACATTATTGATAGGCATTATTTTAAAATACTTTTGACTTTCCTTCTTGTGACAGATGTTCTCCGTATCATTTCTTCCTATATCATTTTCAACTCCAAGAAATCCTAAATTGTAGTTGTATTAATTATCATCATTCTTTAGCTTCATTGTAGTCATTAAATTATTCGTTATTCTTCTTAATTTACCTTCTTATCTGGGCACATTACCATTA